>WNWK01000145.1:185000-365000 GCA_009830355.1 Cherax destructor
CCCGTGGTGTGAGGGCGTTGCATGGGGGTCAAACAAGGGGTGATGGGGAGGGTTTCGCTTGCGGGGTCAAGTGTAGAGTGGAGGAGCTGCATGTCGGGTCTGGCATAGGGGTGGATGTGGGGTTGAATTAGGGTATCAGACATAGGTTGGGAATTTTCCATGTGGGAGCAGTCGCAGGGTAGAGGTGTTTCATGGGGGTTAACCATCGGGTAGTGAACCGGGGTGTTGCATGTGGGGTGAAACACTGGGTGGGAGGTTCAGGGTGTTGTATGGCAGATGAACGACTCTCTCTCTATTCCCCTGACTCGGGCATTCAGTCACTTTCCCCTTCCATGTTTCTCCCTTTAACTCTGTGTCGAATGAGCCAAGTTTTTCCCTCCAGTCCTGATTGATGGCAGTCGAGCTGACGCATGCATAGCTCTTCTAACTCCTTTCAAAAGCATGGTTTAATTCTGCCTAGTAGAAATCACCACTTTGAATGGTCACAGGATCAGGGCGAGAAAGTGATGGGTGATTTTTGTTTTTGTTTTTGAGGCTGACGTAGTTGAAGTGATGCTGGTGGTCCCGGGAAAAGGAATATCTGTGTCTTTCCCACCTTGATCTGAATGCGGTTTCTCTTGGCTAAATCAATAAATCTGACAAATAATTAACCCAGCAATTGGAGATGTTGCAAAAGGTCTATATTCAGGCTCCCAAGATTTGCAAATATTTGCCTTGTGGGAAGTGTTTTTGACGTTATTAGGATTTTTTTTTGGGGGAGGGGAGGGAGGCTTGGTCGCGGACCAGGCCGAGGGGTGTTGATTCCCGGAATACCCTCCAGGTGGGTAGGTAAACCCCTCTGTCCGCTACAAATAATGACAGAATATTCAATATCAGTTTTCTTAGTATATTTATATGTATATAAAAGTGAACAAAGAACTAAGTAAATATAAAGATAGCACACTTTATATTTTTGTTTCAAAAATATAAAATGTAAATATTTAATTTGTATAGTAATTTGTGTATATATTTATAGACATGCACACCGCTTTATTTGGTTTTCGACACATCTATGACATAAATTAACAGCCTCAAGGGTTTCCACTACATTGCGGCCTGAAGCTAGGAATTTACACAGATTTTTCCACAAGTTATACGAATATCATGAGTTAATGGTTTCCAAAAACTACAAGTCGATGAATGAGAGACTTATGCAACACTTGGGCTTCATTAGTCCAATACTGGGAATAATACTGCAGTCGGTAGAAGACTTGGAGAAGTAGTTTGAAGTGGTCAGTCCCTCCACCTAGATAAATCGGTTGGAGAGACTGAAAAGCGTGGAGGTTTGAGGTGGTCAGTCTAGAAAGGGGGTGTATCATCCAACTACCTTGATGAATCGTCTTCAACTGACTTGTCAGCTATAGGATGAGGGACTGATCATCTCACATTGCTACCTCATGTATTATACCGCCTACAGTATTATTTTTCCGTATTGCACTGATAGTCACCGACTGAAGAAACATCTCCACAATAAGGACACCAATGTGTGGCATATATGTTTTTAATCATCTGCGTTATTCGAACTTGCACGCTTAATAATTTACCTTACACTAGTAGTTAAATATTACATTGCAATAGATACTAATACACACAGTAATTATTTTACCATAGCATTATTCAGACGAATATAATTAAGGCTTTGTCATCAGATTTGACGTGTCATGGTGGTGAGTTCCGTCAGCCTTGCTATTGTCTTCACCCACTGATGTCTGGGGGTGACTTCCTATCCTGCACACATCCCCATCTACGAAAGAAATTTCACCCAATTAATACATGAAAAAAACAGTATCAAAGCATCACACTACCAACTAATGTCTCTCACTTCTCTAAATCATGCTAGTTAATTAACTCACATTCAAAATAATTTCGAAATATATTATTCTATATTAATTTCCTGTTAAACTCGGCTAAGTTTTATTTTTTATCATGCTGGACGAAAGCTGCTCTGTGGTTTATGTAAAAAACATGATTCCTTTATGTATTCCACTGAAGAATTACACCACTATCTCGATAGTTCATTCAGACCACCAACGAGAGGAAGTTGGGGATGAGCTGAACGCTGTTTACAAACTAATACTTTCCCTTATGCTCTGTAAATATATATTGATTGAAATATAACGTTATCGAAATCTAATTTTAACATAAACACGAGAACGCAAAAAAATGTGTAGAGCCAATTGGAGGAAGGAGATTAAGAGGGAAAGGCATTGGACCCTTGAGGTGCAGCAGGCTAAGGAACTGGAAGGAATAAAAATTATCTTATCGGCGAGGCCAATTCCAGGCTCTCAAGACCCTGTGCGATGCTCTTCGTAAGCTCCAGGGGGTTAAGACTTGCTGGAATGACTCATAAACACTGTGTTATTGCCGGGTCTTCGTCTGCTGCTGGCGGGTGGCTGGTGGGTGGTTGAAGGGTTGCTGGTGGTGGTGGTTGGTAGATGAGCATACTATATAGAAAGCCCCTGGTTATGTTGTTCATTTCGGGCAACTTAGGCTAATCTCGTTCCTCAAGATGCGACCCACAACAGTCGCTTAACACCCAGGTACCTACTTACTACTAGGCGAACCGGGGACATCAGGTATAAGGAAACATGCCCAACGTTTCACCCGTGCCAGGGATCGGTCACGGACCCCACGATGTGAGAGCTGAGGACGCTAACAACCAAGCCACGTGTGTGTTCGAGGGTGGTAGGTGGTGACTGGGCGTAACAGTATAGCTGAAACTTAACTATGTACTTTAAATTGTTTACAGCCGGTGTCTCGAAATCTTGCTTCAAACTTTAAGGATAGGAACAAAAACCAACATTGTATTAGGGAAGCGAATGGTATATTGCAGTGCCTACAGTAGCAATTAGCTAAAATCGTTAATTTTATTTAACTTGACTGTTGTGAATAGCATTAAAAGTAAAAGACTGCATTTATGTGTGCTTTACTAAGTGTATTAACATGGATCCCAGTTGAAACTGTGTGTTTTTCTGTTGCTGAGAGATCGGAGAAAAGTGTTCCCGTGTTCCAATATCCCAGTCAAAGGTGCATGAATAAATGCGACTGAAATAGTGAAGAGTATGTTGATAATTCAGTTAATATTAGTACGTTTATTCTCTTCCCTGAGGCTGTTGGCCCACAGTTTTATATTATATATATATATATATATATATATATATATATATATATATATATATATATATATATATATATATGTCGTGCCGATTAGGTAAAACTGGTCAATTAGCAAGAACTCATTTAAAATTAAGTCCTTTCTAAAATTTTCTCTTATACGTTTAAAGATATATATTTTCATTTATGTTAATGTAAAAATTTATAATTTTGTACCAAGAGAAACTTTGAAAACCTACCTAACCTTATTACAACAAGCTCAATTTAATTTAGCTACAACTAAATATATTTTAGATACGTTAACACTAATTTAATAATAAACAAACACAATGAAATATATTTTTTCATTAGGTTCAGAATGATTTTTGCGAAATTATTGCATACACAAATTTTCGCTTGTCTTATATGCAGGGAACGTTGCTATTTAAGTAAAATCGCAAGTTTTACCTAATCGGCACGACACATATATATATATATATATATATATATATATATATATATATATATATATAAAATGTAGTACCGAATAGATAAAACTTGCTATTTTGGCTTAAATAGCAACGCTCTTCTTGCCAGATAAGGCAAGCGAAAATTTGTGTATGTAATAATGTCGCAAAAATCATTCTGAACCTAACGAAAAAATGTATTTCATTGTGTTTATTTATTATTAAATTATTGTAAACTTATCTAAAATATATTTAGTTGGATTAGGCTAAATTAAATTGCGCTTGTTATAATAAGGTTAGGTAAGTTTTCTAAGTTTCTTTTGGTACAAAATTATTAATTTTTACATTAACATAATTAATAAAATATATCTTTAAATGTATAAGAGAAAATTTTAGAAAGGACTTAATTTTATACGAGTTCTTGCTAATTGACCAGATTTACCTATTCAGCACGACATATATATAATCAGAATCCCTTATTAGTTTCCTAATTCTCTTTAAGAAACCAAGTAGCATTCTCGACACAGTCAGGAAAAAAGGAAAAATGATACAGTACCTTCCAAACAGAAAGCCCCAGTCCAGGATAAAGTTTACGAACGAAGTTGGAGGGCAGTGTTTAGACGTGCGAGTTAAAAATGCAGCAGGGCAGAGAGTGGTGGAAAGAGAACTATATCTTGAGATTATTCACTCGTAGAGATATTCACCTAGTATTATACTTGGTATCGAAGCAGTACAGGTTATTTTAGTTCGGGTGCTTTGGTCCTCTTTCCTAGGATGTGACCTCAGCAGTCTAATAACTCCTAGATGAACAAGGAAAAGCACGTGTATAAGGACATTTGCTCATATGTCTCTCGTCGCTGGGAAATGGTTGGTGGAAAGTGGTCAGGAGGTTGGTGGTAGTTGCACTTGTGGTTTCGGTAGGTGGTGGTGCCAGGGGTGCTGTGTACATTATTCAAGCGACAACCATCATCTAAATCACCATTCACGCTTATACCATGCTCTTGCTCCTTGTATCATATAAATTTCTCTCTCTCGTTCATTCGTTCATTCGTTCGTTCGTTCGTTCGTTCGTTCGTTTAAAATTTAGTCCTTTGTAAAAAAGAAATCTTATACGTTTAAAGATATATTTTTTCATTTATGTAAATGTGAAAATTAATAATTTTATACCAAAAGATCCTTTGAAAACTTAAAAATAGTGAAATTCCAAGCGCTTTCGTTATTTCTCTCATTATCCAGGAAATGTAAAAATGAAAGATCGACAGGAAGGTATATAAGGACGAAACTACACCTCACCTGACGTTTTTATGATGTAGGTAGGTGGTCGAGGATCTGTCGAACACAGCTTATAGTCTACCCAAGTTTTAAGATTTTAACTTGTCTCGTGTGTCTTAAATTTTCCTAAATTTTATTAATTATAAATGAGTCCAATTTGTATAATCCTAAAACATTATTCATATTTTCAAAACTCGTATTTTTATGAAACTTGATTCTATTATATTTCTCTTCCATGGACCTGCTTAATATAACTTTCTCACCCTTCTGAAAATCAATTGGATGGTAAAAATCTCTCGCATGAATAAACAAAGCATTAGAATCTTATCCACTTCTAATGCCATATATATGTTGTTTTTAATCTTTGTTCAAGACTTTTCCCAGTTTGACTGTAATAAACTTTGACATTTTCTACAAGATTCCTTGCACGCTTCCTAGGTGTAACGTCCATCACGAGTTTCAGCAGTAATCATGAAGGAAAGAATTTGGCGAAACCACATTAACTCGCTGAGCACGCTGCAAGAATAGCCTTACAGAACAACAGCTGTTGTAACACTGACGAGAGTTGCAGGGTAACACCACACCTGGATGGTTGACAAAAGTCGCTAGCAAACTATTTTGAAAAGAAAAGAACCCAGACTACATTAAGCCGGAGACTGAGACTTGGGGAAGAATCACAAAATTTGATCCTATCCCAGTTAATCTGCACACTACTGTACAACTAATACCAGCGTTAGGGGATAAAAAATAGCGTCTCTTGACAAACAAAATACCACCGCCACCGGGATGCCTGGTCAACGACTGAGCCGCGGGGGCGTTGACCCCTGGAACACCCTCCAGGTAGACTTCTGGCTATTCCCAGCATCACGCCATAGCCCCAAAATATATAACAAAAAAATTCCAGCAATAGACATAGAAAACCATGATATTTTCTTAGATAAAATACTGGAAGGGACCAGTATGTTTAGCTACGAGTCAGAACATACAGCAGTATACAGTAATGTAATGGTAATATCCGCCTCCCTCAGTCGAGTCTGATAGGGCCGATGCCTCCAAGACAGAACAGCCATGACAATAGCCAATAAAAACATAAAACGACTTTTACCCTCTCCTTTTCCTACCCTTATCTGTTCACTTACTGTCCCTTTACATTATTTTTATTCTCCTTCTCTCTTTATCTCTTAACTTTATCATTCTTCTCGTTTTTTTTCTCCTAATCATATCCCCAATTTATCTTCCCCTCGTCTTCCCTAATCCGATCCCTTCATTTTCCCAATTTTTTATTAGCTCCTCAATTCTCCTCTTTGCTCCCCATTCTGTTACCTTCTCGCCTCTTTTTTTCTAATTCACTTTTCTTTTACTACCCTTCTTTCCCAATTCTGAAGCGTCTACCGTAGCCTATTCTCAACCCTCCTCCGCCATCCAGACAATATATAAAAGTTAATCTAATATTCTTGCTGATACAAGCATCGAGAGGGGTAATATCTTCTTTTCTCTCTCCCCCTTCCTTCTTCCCTCCCATTTTTTCCCCCTCTGTGACCTGTTGTTCCCTCCTTTCGCTCTACCTCGCTCCTTTATTTCCTCCTCCCTCCCGGGATCTATCCCTCACGGTTTCCCACTCTCTGAATTATTCTCCTCTCTCTCTCTCTTACATACTGTTCCTTCTAGCAGCCTTCACTCTCCAGTGGTTTGGTAGTTTTCTTGTTGTCTTGTCATGGTAAGCTCGTGTTGGTTGCTGTGTACAAACAGAAATGGACATTAATATAGGTTTAAATAAGCTTCTGAAATTAATCAAGACAGAACTTGCAACATTTAAAAATGATCATAATATAATAATATCCATGAAAAGAACGGAACCATATGAAAGGAAGGTAACGGGAGAGGGAGAGAGAACGAACACCAGAGGGAGTGCTGGCACCTCTCAACCTCGGGCCCGTCCTAAGAGTGGCACTCCGACATGCAAATGAGTGTCAGATGGCACGAGCGACTGGAGGAAAAGTTTACCCTTGCTCCCCTCTACGTCTCCCCTTCAGCGAGGTTTGGATGGGACCATCTCCCTCCCAACTACTTCGGGATGGACCATTCAGAGTCAGCCTGGGATGAGGGGAAGCAGGGAGACCTGGAAAGGAGTGAATACTAGCTTTTACGCGGTGAGGGCGAGGCTAGACGAGTGCAAATGGTCCAGTGACTCATGTATGCGGGTTCACAATAAACTGCCTTCCTAAGAGGATGGACGTTTTTGCACACATTACAGTTCCTTCATTTCTGCCCTAGGTCTATATGAAAATTTAATGTATATTCTAGGTTAGATATTCTTTTGTTCTTTCTTTTTTTAAAAAGTGTGAAATCAGTGCCAGTCCTTCGTATTTGAGAACTTTTTTTGAGAACTGGTTGTTCGTATATTTTGTATATATACTTTGCTAACGTTGTAAATAAATGGTTTAGAAAATCGATAAGTGAAACCTTTAGGTATCTTTATTTTGGGAAAGTTTCGTCAGCCAATTTTTTCTTCAGTCTAATGAGGAGAAAGGTTGAAGATGAGGACTCTGAGGTACTGATGACATCAAAAGCCTCATCTCTGCATTGGACTTAAGAAGTCACCAGCTGGTGAAAAGTTTCTAGAATAAACATACCCAAATGTTTCACATGTCTCATTTATCAACTGGTAATGTTATTTGTTGAAGGTTTGTTCCATGAGAAAGGATGGAAGTGATGTTTATACTACCAGGTCGCGCTGTATAACCCTTGTGGTTTAGCGCTTCTTTTGATTATAATAACAATAATATACTACCAGGTCCTTTTTCGTTGTAATAATCTTCGGACAGATAGTTCACCTTGCATGTTAAGTCGCTTCTAGTCCCTCTAATTTCCTTTTCATTTGCTTTAATTTGCATATACTGGAATAACTTTGCATATAAATGGAGTATTTTTTTCGACCATAACTGAATTATTTTTTTTTCGTTCATCTTAGTCTTGCAAAATAAAAGATAAACGAGCATTCTTGCAAGGATTTTAAAATAATTTTATATTGTCAACGAACGATATAAAATTATTATAAAATAATTTTAGGTGATCTTAGGTCACCAGGACCATTATGAGACTCACGACAGATGAGACGCAGCTGGTGACATCCGTCTATTGAGATACTTGATCTCTCTTTTCATGACAGTTTTCCTTCTTTCAAGTATTGCATCCTATGCCTAAAGCACTTGTTTTAAGTTATTCAAGTGGTTTTAAGTGCTATGGTTAATTCACATGCGTGTGCAGCATCAGTCACATCAACAACTGCGGTAGGCATACAAGCTGCAGCAAGGTGGATTATACAAAACAATAGCAATAGAAGGCCTTATGACACAGACAAAAACAGAGTGGAGCAGTAACAACAATAAAAGGCCTACTGCCCCCGGCGAGGCATACACAATAAGAACCACAACCCACTACTGTAGCTGGGCTCACCAAGTAGAGGGAAAGTCAACAACAGCATCCACCACCTCTACTGCCACCACAACAACGGGCCTACTAGCCAAGACGAGGCCGGTAATAAATCTGCCACTGAGATCTGATTACATTCCAGTATTAATATTCCCTATATACAATGTAAATTATTCAGGCTCCTTTGTGTTGGTGAAAGCAGGGAGCGAGGGTGAAGGAGGGGGAGAGGGAGAAGGGAGGAAGAGGAGGAGAAGGAGAATGAGCAGGAGAAAGATGAGCAGGAGAAGAAGGAAAATGAGGATAAGGATGATCTGAAGGGAGAATATAATATATAATAGAATCCATTATTTATGAAAGGAAACAGAGTATCAATAAAGAATAAAAGCTACATCAATAGATAAAATATTAGGAAGAAACGTTAACGAAAACAAAGATACATAAAGAGGCAGGGAAGTAAAACAGTTTAAAAAGAAATATAAGAAACATGGAAGCTAGCCAAGACATAGGCCTTCATATTTTGTGATGTAGGCCATGTTTGCTGAGTGTTGTTAGTAAGTTGTTTGTTGAGTTTGTTCATTGGTCGTATTTGCTGAGTGGAGGCCATTTTTAGTGAGTTTATTTGTAGTCTGTGTTTGGTGAATTAGTTTGTTGTGTATACAGTAATGATGGATGGGAAGCGTCCACCGGCAAGGACTCTCCCGGGTTAACAAGGAAAGCATAGTCCTTGTGTATGCTGGCGACCTTTGCCCTCTCGTCAATGAAAGAGGCTAGAGAGGAAGGGAGGGAAGGAGGTAGGTAGGAAAGGTTGTATATATTGACAAATATGACAGCATGTGGGGGGTAAGAGAGGTTTGTGTGTGTGGTGGGGAGTGTAGTTATGAGTGTGTGTGGAGGGGAGGGGGTATTTTTTGAGTGTGTTTTGAGGGGAGGGGGTATTTTTTGAGTGTGTGTGTTAGTTATCAGCTCCTGATCCCTCCTCTTCGCTGGTTGCTACTAGGTCCACTCTATCCCTTCTCAAAGAGCTTTATCGTACCTCTTCTTAAAGCTATGTATGGATCCTGCCTCCACTACTTCACTCACCAGTTTGTTCCACTTCCTGACTCTATTTCATGGAATCATCTGCCATCATGTCCAGCCCCAAATATCGGAACACATTTACTTCCTTCCGACCTCCCTGCCCGATGCATGAAACTTCCGCTTTCCTCTCTCATCATCATTTAACAACTCTAAATATTCTCTCCGTCTTCCCAGTACCTTCACCTTTCCATCTAATGATAGGGAGGTGAGACATTCGTCTACGGTCTTTTGTTTTAAACTGTTATATTCATTTGTTCCGCAGGTTTTCTGAACCTATTAATCTCATTCCAAAATCTTTTTCTTATTCTCAGCAAAGTTTGTCTCTAAAACTTCATCTTCTTTTTAAATCATTTGTTCTCTAGGCAGGAAAACTGCTGTACATTAACATCCCCATTCAAGGCAGGTGAAATTGCAGATCTCGAGAATGTACAGAGAACCTTTACTGCACGTATTAGCTCCATCAAACACTTTAACTACTGGGAACGCCTGGAAGCACTTGACTTGTACTCACTGGAGCGCAGGCGAGAGAGATGTATCATAATCTACACCTGGAAGATTCTGGAGGGACTGGTCCCAAACCTGCACACACAAATCACTCCCTACGAAAGCAAAAGACTTGGCAGGTGATGTAACATACCCCCAGTGAAAAGTAGATGCGCCACTGGCTCACGAAGAGAGAAAACAAAAAGTGTCCGGGGCCCAAGACTGTTCAGCATTCTCCCACCAGCCATAAGGGGAATTACCATAGACCCCTGGTTGTCTTCAAGAGGGAGCTGGACAGATACCTAAAGTCAGTGCCAGATCAGCCGGGCTGTGGTTCGTACGTTGGACTACGTGCTGCCAGCAGTAACAGGAGGGCCGCGGGGGCGCTGATCCCCGGAATCCCCTCCAGGTAGACTCCAGATATACTCTGCCCTCCATGTATCACTTCTACATTGCAAAAACCTCTCATATGCTTAATTTTTCTCCCTTACTACTTCATTCCACAATTAATTATAATCGTCATTATTATTATTATTATTATTATTATTATTATTAATGAGGAAGCACTAAACCAGGTGAGGTCATACAGCGCGTGGAGGGAAGACCTAATTCCCTGAATCAAGAATCCCTCGCTGGTATCAATGGTGTGACTCATCTAAGAGTATAATTTTAAATTGTATTATCATATTTTTTTTTATTTCTGACCCTAATCCCTCCCTGTTTCCGATCCCAGTCAAAGCTTGTGTGTTTTTCAAACGTCTTGTATCTTTCCTATTATGTATTCATTCACATCCTAATACGCGTCATGCTTTGCAATGCCCGAAATACTCTACAAACCATGGGCTTTCTACATGCATTGCCAAATGTCACCTATTTCTGTACAGTGTATCATGCGGAATAAAATTTGAATCTAAATAGTTTTCTAGTTGTCAGTATGGCCAGAGGAACGTTGTCAGTATGGCCAGAGAAACGTTGTCAGTATGGCCAGAGGAACGTTGTCAGTATGGCCAGAGGAACGTTGTCAGTATGGCCAGAGGAACGTTGTCAGTATGGCCAGAGGACCGTTGTCAGTATGGCCAGAGGAGCGTTGTCAGTATGGCCAGAGGAACGGGAGGCTGGGAGAGAGCGTTCTTACCACTGCCTTATATCAGGTATCATGGAATAGAGGTAAGAGGCGAAATGGACCATGCAGGCTCTTCTTTCCCCGTTTATTTCAACTTCTCCCTCACCACTACGTCCTCTCCTTCCACTTCATCCCCTTTCTAGCCTGCATATCCTTCTCTCCATTTCCTCCAAACCTCCTCCACAGCGTTGTTTGCATTCTACAAAACACTGTAATGAACTTTAACTCATATTTCATTATTTTAAATGTAATCTTAACTGGTAGGTGCATTATATGTGAATTACCACATATATATATTTCCAGTACATTAAGTGTGCATATAATGTTAAAAAGCACGCCGTGGGAGTATGTAATATTGTGACCATAAAATTTAATGGGCGTTCTCAGTGACTCTACTTCATACTCTGGCAGCACATAAGGGGGATTCCTCGTGCACAGAGGATGGAACTTCCACCCAACTCATTGCCTCGAATTAGCCACATACGGCTTACTGCTTCTTCACATACTAATAATTACCAGAGCACTAGCTCCTTGTAAACCCATAATTCTTAGTAGTATTAATGACACATGTCTGGATCCCAGTTATTCCCGCATGTCTATTACAGTGATGTACAGTCTGTTGAAAGGGTCTCTCTATCTCTCTCTCTCTCTCTCTCTCTCCCCCCCAAGATTCTGGTTCAAGTTGACACGATAACATCTCGCAGTTACTGCAGATTTGTCGGCTGCACATTCATGCTGCAAGCCTTCCATTCCACTACATCCAAAATGTTTACGCTAAATTATAACTCTATCATCTGCATGTCACAGCAGAAATTGCAGTTTGCCAGACCGGGCGACTTTTTTTTTTTTCAATCTTCAACTGTCCTGTGCCAACAGTAGCCTCGGTTTCCTGTTCTTAGCTGACAGGAGTAGAACCCTGTGTGGTCTGCTGCTGCTGTAGACCCTCGACTTCAAGGTTCGACGTGTTGTGCGTTCAGAGATGCTCTTCTGCCTGCCACTGTTGTAACGCATGTTTATTTGATTTACTCTCGCCTTCCTGTCAGTTGGAACCCGTGTCGTCATTCTCCTCTGACCTCTATCATTAAATAGGCTTTTTCAACCACAGAACTAAAGTTCAATGCGTCTCTTGTGTTTTTCTCTCTATTCTCTGTGAACTCGGGAGACTGTTGTGAGTGAAAATCCCTTGAGATCAGCAGTTTCTGAGATACTCAACCCCGTCTGGCACCAACAGTCATCTCACCGTCAGTCACTTAGCTCACATTTCTTCCCCATTCTGATGTTTGGTCTGATCAACAAATTAATTACCTGACCACATGTGCCTGCTTTAAGGCATTGAGCTGCTGCCATGTGATTGACTGTTTAGATATTTGCATTAACGAACAAGTGTACCCAATAAAATAGCCATTGAATATATTTATATATAACCATGGGCAGATGCAATCATGCACATGAATATTTTAAACACCAGTTGGATCCATTATTTGCTTTAAAATTAGTTAAGTAATTCATTCATTTCATTGCATTTATATCCTAAAAATGCATGAATATTACATTACATATTGTAAGACTGATGATATAAAACTCCCATCGCTACCTTATCAATGGTAGGTTACTTAACGATATCTCGTCTCCCCACTGAAATTTCCAACCTTAGTCTTGACAGATTACGTTACCCTGAATGTAAAAACCTGTCCTGCGGGTGTTACTATCTACGGTAAAATAAATCATTATCTCCTCTTAAATTTAACCATGATAGGAATCTATTATGCAGTGATTATTTGTTTTTGTTTTTTCCAGTAGGTTGAAGACCTAGCTCAGATAGGCCAGCGGATGCTTACTGAACGAGCCGTCACTTGACTGACACCCACGTCTGGTAACACTTCTGGTTTCTCCCCTCAAGGGAGGTTCCTTGATGCTGGTGAGGGACTCTTGTTTTTGGGGAATTGGATCTGTGCTCCAATTTCCTGAATTAAGCCTGAATGCCTTCCATCTCTTAATAAGAACAAGAATAATCTGGTTCCTGACGAAGTAAACACTATCACCTCCTGTTCCTACTCTCCCTACTTTCTAAATCTCTTCTTCCTCATGCTCTCTTTCCACCTCAACCAGTTGCCTTCTCATCCTCGCTTTGTGTTTCTTTTCTCCCTCTCTCCTCCTCTTTCTCTTCTCCCGCCTTCGTTCCTCTCCCATTCCTCAACCTCTTCCTTCTCATTCCTTCCCTCCTCATCCCACCCCCTTAAGTGACCACAAAGAGGTCACTGGAAGTAGGACCTTTCGTTAAATAATTGGTAGTATTGTTAGACTAATTACTCCAGCCTTGAGGTATTCCCTGGTGGGATTATCTCAAGGGTGATTTGCTCCGTGTGGAGGATTAGCTGCGGATTACATTTTGAGGCAGTTTATAGGCAGTACAGAATACTATACAATGCCTCGTTTCGGATATCGACATGCATTTGAGTCCACTATGAGATATTTTCTAAAAACGGTCATGAACGGGCCTACAGTGGCAGACAAGAATAATTTATCCAAATAATGGTCGACTGATTTTTTTCTTCAACCAAGGATTTCGTGTATAACTTGAGAACTCGTCATCTGAGAGTCTTCAAACTTTTGACCGCTCATGTACGGCAAATAGGCAAAGATTCAGGAAACTATTGGCCTGTGCAGGTGTCCTCTGACCAATATTAAATTGACAGTTCCCGGTTTGGATTTTATTCAATAACATGAAAGAGCCAATTCAGATTAACTTCAAACTTTCAGGCACTGGTGTAGCATACTTAAAAGATTCTGAGATTGTTATTAAAGTGTGTTTGTCAGCCTGTTATATTTTTAAACTGTTATTCTATCCTTAATAGCTGATGGATCTTATGAGAAGGATGGTACCCAATAAGCTTAGGCTGTGTAGGTGTAAATTTATCGTTGGGTTATGTGCAAAAACTGCAGAATGCCTTTCCTGTCTGACTTCTCTCTTAACGCTGGTGGTTTCCTCAGTGGAGGGTTTTGGGCCGTTGAAGTCCCTGTCTGACAATTTTAATCAACAAATTGTGATACTGCTTTCCATTTAGTAACTGGGGAATTCCCTTCTTGATTGGCTTCAATTAACGCTGCAATTGGTGCAATTTTGTAAATCTATTAACAGATAAAGAAAAACCTTTGGAATCGTTGGATTTTGTGTAACTGTATAGCACTGGTGTGTCTTAGATAACTGTTTGAAATTTAAATGGGTTTTATTGGTTCCAATTAGTAAACTTTTTGCAAAATCTCTGAAACAAACTTTTCCGGAACTTTAAGATATTTGGCTCTCGAACCGAAAATCTAATTAAATCTTTATAATAGTTTAAACCTACACAATATAATTTATTACACAGATGGCATCGGTGATACAGAAGATACTGAACACTACATAAAATGTTAAATATTAATCCTAAACATAAAGATATCTATTATTTTTTTTGCAATGCTATGGTTTAATATATACCAGTTTTCATGTTATTTAAGTTTTCCTTACCCAAAAATTTTTCTTGGAAAATAGGGCCAATGCTTCCCAGCTGTGCCAAGTTAACAAATCGAGTAGCCGACCAGTAAGTTTACCAGAAGTAAACTGCCATTTTCGGATTGGCATAAAGCTCCGCTGTACCTTCGTCAATATTACATATAATGTAAATAAGACAGAAGAAATAGCCAAATATATAAATTACAAAAAATATAAATACAAGATAGAATAAAAAGCAAAATAAATTAGTTGACGGCAAAAATAATCTGACATTTAAATGGCGAGAAGAATAGATACCTGGAGGTTCGGGATACAGGGAAAAGGTCAAGCTGTTGCCAGACAAGTGACAGATGCAGCTTAAAGCTGATAAACGTAAATGTTCTAATCAAAGAAAAAAGACAATAGCCCCAGCACTTACGAACTAAATATTGATACGACAGAAATATAAAGCCAAGATAACAGTGCATAAGTGATCGTATTAAAGCTAATAGATTTATTTATTTTAGGAGGTCTAAGTAATAAATTTTCCTCGGTTAATGGACAAATCCGAATGTCTTTGGTAAAACCTAATTGTGATTACGCAGCTTTGGTCTTCCTATTACAGAATTAACAGAAAAGCGTTGGAGAGCGAACATAGGAGGGAAGTTAATTCATGTTCCAGTTTTTTTCGTACGAAGATAAGTTCTCAAGATGGCGTAGAATTAGGGGAAAATATATTAAAAGTCTAAAACAGGAATAATTAAACAAGACTGAAATCCTCCAAGTAACTAATAAAGTCAGATCTCGCAGCAAGGAATAAGCTTAGAAAAATACAAATTTAGCTAGGATTTATACAAATGCTAGTTTGATATTATAGTCGTACACGAGTGGAACAGGTCCAAGAAGCGTCATTGAAGCGAATCCTTTGGGAAACATTCAGTTGTATGTTCAACCATCCACCCGTATTTCAACCATCCACCCGCATTTCAACCATCCACCCGTATTTCAACCATCCACCCGCATTTCAACCATCCACCCGTATTTCAACCATCCACCCGTATTTTAGCCGCCCACCCTAATAAAAATCGTCATCCCGTATTTCAACCATCCAAACGTAATTGAACCATCCATCCGTATTTTATTACAGAGATGCTTCTCAATATTTCCTTAGACGGGAATCCCACTCCAGAATAAATGAGTTTATTCTTTCTGCTTGAACACTGTCTCCTGCTTGTTACTTTTACTATTAGTTGAGGAGAAGAGTGAGTGGAGGTGAGAGTAGAGTGAGTGAGAGGGAGAGAGAATAAATGAAAATGAGAGTGAGCGAGTAACAGAGGAAAGATATTCAGAAGACCAGCAAACACTTCAAACTTAATATCTGGAAAAAAATGCTTTCACCAGCACTCCTCCCCGGGTTGTGTACACAGACGCCGGGTGCAGCGGCCCTCGGAGGCTGCAGGAGCCTGACTAATCTAACAGCTTTCCTCCGGGTATGTCGTCTTAAGAAGCCCTGGCAAATGGCTCTTGATCCATTGAGTTGGGTCAAAACTATCTGCCACCCCATCTCCACCCTCTCTTGTCACCTCCACGGGCTTAACTCTCTCCCACAAATGCAAAAAAAAAAAATAGCACTTTTTCCGTCGTGTGAAATCAGCTCAAGAAACTGGAAGATGGCAGGCGAGAAATTCCTTGTTATTTTTATTCACGTAAAGCGATAAACCTGTGTGGCTCCTGCAGAGGAATGAGTAGTGGTGGCTCGATCCTGCGTCCGCAAGTAGCGAGACAGATGCGCTAACATTCGTATACCCTGAAATCTATACGTATCCTGTGCGCACACTTATACATCTCTGGGACAACACAGCTTCAAGACAATATAATGAAGACAGCTGCAGACTAAGTGTATTTCGACAGCTTGACATATCGTATAATCTACACGAAAGACGTTGTCCTGTATTCTGCAAAGTGTATCCTTTCTTTACTAGTGTCGCCAGTACCTCATTTGGATCCAGAACAAGTGTCGGAAGATTCATGAAACTGTGGTGGTTGGCACGCGAAAGCTGTAGGGTGTCATACAATGCCTGGGGAGTGGGAAGTAATCAGATTCGATCCCAAAGATAGGGAAGGCTGTTTCAATCCCTCGGATTAAGAGCCCTTCATCCCTCGCCTTGAGCAATCAGTGGTTTGGGGAGGGGGCTTAAAGGGGACTATAACTCAAGGATAAAAGTGAAGTGATGATAAACAAATAACCCGCAGTGGTCCGACTTGGACCACTGACAAAGTCACACTAACATAATGGAGAGGAGCCAGTATATATATAGGCCAGTGGACCTATATATACAAGGTCGTTGTTTCAAGAATATCGAGAGTATGACTTTGTGATAGCTTGCCTTAACTTGTCTTTGTGAAGGTTTCTTTGTGAAGGTTTGTCTTTACCTTTGATATACCTTTGAAGAGTTTCAGAGTATTACTCTGAGCCCAGGCCATGGGCCAGGCTCGTCTGTTGCTACCTGGTCAACAGGCTGTTGCTGCTGGCCTCTGCCACATATCCATCACAGCCTGGTTGATCTGGCACCTGGTGAATATTTGTCAGTTTCCTTGAAGGCTTCCTGGTCAGCCTGTTTCGATATCTCTGGAAGATGTTGAATAGTCTGGGACCCGGATGTTAATACAGTGCCCGATTGTCCCGCACCCTCTCCTCACTGGATTTATTTTACACTTTCTCCATATCTCCACCAGTATGTTGTTATGGCAGGTGAATTTGGGACCAGGCTAGACTTCCATGTATATATTATCAGTATCTCTCTCCTCGCTCAAGATACATGTTCAAGACTTGAAGCGTTCCATAATTTAGATGTTTCGAATGGCTCAATGTGAGCCGTAAACGATTGAAGGTTTGTCTTTGTGAAGGTTTGTCTTTGTGAAGGTTTGTCTTTGTGAAGGTTTGTCTTTGTGAAGGTTTGCCTTTGTGAAGGTTTGCCTTTCTTTATAAAGACAAGCCTTCCTAAAAGCTGAAAGAATCCTGATAAACATATTCAGGAAGCATTATTCCATGTACCTCATTAAATTGTCTTAATACTTGTGAGAAATGAATAAAAGAACAAAGGAAAAGTTTCGTGTTTCCCCTTTCTAAAAGCCTTTTTTTTTTCCCTCGAGACAAGAAGGGCGTCTCCCCCCCAGTTCAGAAAACCACTAGCACATGCAATTCAAGCACAATTTAATCCCACCAATTTAAAACGCATGCTCATAGCACATAAATTTTTACACGCCATGAGGCTGCCAATTTAAACATGGTTAAAGCCAGTGTTTGTGGAATGGGTAAAACTCTCGTTTTCTTCTTCGTTAGGAAAGGCGGAGATTTTTATTGGTCGGGGTTTTAAGAGGAAACTCATTCTTTTCCTCGTTATAAATACTCCATTATGGAGAAAAATATGAGCCTGAAGTTTAGTGGCTTTAAAGTGAAAGTAAAAGAAAGGAAAGGGGGAAAAAAAGAGATGATATAATTATACATAATAATAATACTAGTGATAAGCTATAATGATTAACTATAATAATATAATAATAGTTAATAAAGAAAAGGTATAAAATAAATATTTCATCCGCTCTCCATCACACTACTGCGACCTCTGCAACCCTCTCATAAACCCGAAAGTCTTTTACAAAAACATTGCTTTTCAACCTTGTGATGAAAGGTAAACAGGGAGTCCTCTTAGCGACCTCTGGACTCATGTTATGGTTGTGTTGAGGTCTGCACACGCCTCTTGTGGTCGTGCAGTTAATAATGGGAATGGCGCTATTGAGAATTTTTTTTTTATCAGTAAGGACGTCTGAGTGCAATGGTCAGAAGTGGGAAAAGTGTGTAGTGTGTGACGAGTGTGTGTATGGGGGGAGGGGGGGAGGCTGGGGATTCTTCAGTCAAATTCAGAGGAGAATAAACCGGAGACAAGTAGCAGTGGCGAGGTAAATAGGAAGAAAGTGAGAGAGTTGAAGAAAAATTAGCCTCTAAGTTTTCACAAATTTACCGCATCGTACACCCTGTCTTTTCTATCTTTAAAACTGTGTGGTGGCTGTTTTCTCTTTCAAATTAGTCCACTATCTGACCTCTTTACCCCCTCCCCCCCCCCGCGCGAAGACAAACAAATAAGCCAGCAACCATTCGTCCAAAGAGGAGTATAATAACGTCCCTGAAAAGAGTCTATTAAAGAGGCTGGAAATTGTCTAATAACCCTGGATACAGTCTAACATTAACCCTTGACTAGGCCTCATAAAGGCTCTTGGTAGGTTCTAAATGTAAATAGTCAAATGTCATGGATAAGGTCTATTAACGATTCTGTATACGATCTAATAATAGCTATTGGTAGGGTGTAATAACAACCATAAATAAGGTCTAATAAAACCGCTAGATAGAATCCCGTATAGGGTCTAATAACAAACCTGCATAGAATCAAAGAAACAATATGACCTCATAACGACTATAGATGCCTAATAAAAGTCCTGGATATGGTGTAATGGCGGCCCTGGATAGGGTATATTTACGACCCTGGATAGAGTACAATAACCCCAGATAGATTCTAATAAAGGTCCTGGACGGGAACTAATAACGCCTCCGTCAGCTGGGTTAATAACTCTTTAAGAGACTTGGTAATGATATCCACAACGCAAAAGTCTGAAGGAGCCTGTGTTAATTTGCACCTCGAGGGAAATTACTCGTGGGCTACAAAGATTGTAGATTCTCGTAGAAGAAATAGTGATGGAAGAGAAAGGGAGAGGGCGCGAAGGGTAAGAGAAAGAAGAAGGAAAGGAAATGGGAGTTGAAAGGAGAGGAAGAGGGAAAGAGAATTGGCGTGGGGAGGGTACAAAGAGGAAATGGGTATTGGAAGGAGAGGAAGCTGGAAAGTTATGTGTTGGAATTAGAGAAAGATGAAAAGATGGGAGTTGGAAGGAGAGGGAGAGACGGGTGTTGGTAAGGGAGGAAAAGGGATAGAAAAAAAAGTGGGGTAGGGAAGGGAGTGAAATGGTGGGGATATAGGATAGGAAACAAAGAGGGAGGGAAGAAGAAAGTGCTAGAGAGGGGAAAGAGAAAAATAACATGAAGAGGGTGGAAAAATGGAGAAACAGATGGTTAATGAGAAGTTAGGAAGTGGGATAGGTACGGGAAGAGAGAGAAACCGAGTGGGAGACTGAGATAGAGCATTTGGAACTTTCGTTTCCTGTTTTGATGTGTTGACTATTATCAGTAGTGTGTTAGCAGTTTGACATCTAGACCTTTTTTTTTTTAATATTTTGGTGTGTAGTTCGTCTGGTCTGGTTGATTTGTGTATGTTGGGCTAATCTAGGTATTGCAAGAGTGTCTAATCTGCTTGTTTTGCAGATTTTTCGTCTATTGGTTTTAGTTCCAACAAAAATATTTCTCTTTGGTATGCTAGTATGATTTTCGATTTGAGCACTAAGTTGAAAGAGAGAGAGATAGACACAGACAGACAGAGAAACATTCAGCAAGGAAAAGTAGGGACTAAGAGGAAGACAGGGAGGAAAAAGGAAGAGTGAAGGTGACAGAGAAAAAGGGAGATAACTCTTCTGCTAAGTTGTGTGCGTGAATTAAGCAGCCCACCTCAGCGAACAATTAAAATTTACAAGAGGGTACGAAGGGAAGAAAGAAGAGATTCCTTTCTCCTACCACTCTGTCTCGCCCTACCTCCTCCTCCTCCTCCTCCTACTACTACTACTAGTACTGCATAGCTACGAAGGGAAGGGTATACAGTAATAAAGTTCACTCCAGCAGCGGGTGGTGGGAAGGCTACTCCAGCAGCGGGTGGTGGGAAGGCTACTCCAGCAGCGGGTGGTGGGAAGGCTACTCCAGCAGCGGGTGGTGGGAAGGCTACTCCAGCAGGAAGCGTAGGTTGCACCAGCAGAATGTGGCGTGAAGCAGCAGCACTCTGGTCACGCACTGTAGGAGAGGCTTCATAAAGACGTCAGTAGTGGAACCTTTGCAAGCGAGGCGGTGGAATAGGTGAAGGCGCTCTGTTGTGGTTGTGGTGTACGTGAGGGAGGGTTGCTCGGCTATTGGCTTGGGTTATGGTGTACGTGAGAGGGGTTCTCTATCACCTGGCTTTGGCTGAGAGCGTTCTGTTGTGGTTATGGTGTACGTGGGAGGGAGTTGAGTTTTCTCACCACCTGGCTTAAGGTTCTGCTGTGGTTATGGTGCTTGAGAGGGGTTTCTCGTCACCCGTGTTTGCATGGGTTGGGTTTCTGCTCCTGAGCATGCAACTCGACTACTCACTAATTGCCACAGTTAGTAACAAGTATGAAAACACTCAAGTTGCAGAATAAGCTTTTATTGGGACGAAGTTCCGCTCTGTATTTGACCTAATGAAGTTCTACACAGGACGAAATGAGGTCTAG
The DNA here is from genome assembly GCA_009830355.1 of Cherax destructor. Classification (NCBI taxonomy): domain Eukaryota; kingdom Metazoa; phylum Arthropoda; class Malacostraca; order Decapoda; family Parastacidae; genus Cherax; species Cherax destructor. Next base: position 205,858 of record WNWK01000145.1, read on the forward strand.
ATAAAAAAAATTATAATGCAACTTGTGTGTGTATCCTCACTAATTGCTCACTAAATGCTCGAAATTTATTGTCCAGAAACTTGGTGTTCAAATTTTTGCTAGGGCAACAAAATTGTCGTAATTGTTTGAAATCTGCTTCAGCCAATTTCCTCATCTAGATCATTCCACACAAACAGCAGAATGTCCATTGTGATGTCCATGACTCACTCAAGTCTTCATTTACCATATATACTTCTCTGTGCTAGCATCCTTTCCTTCCTAGTCTCATATACGTCGAGATGATGGGTATCTTGTCCTCTAGTCTTAAAAAAGTTAAGTTTCCAGACTATCTTCACACTTCCGCTTAGCTCCGAGTCTAGTAGCGACTCTCTGGACTCCGAAAGTTCTAGACAAGTTTGTTCCGCTGGGGCTTTATGACATTCCTAAGTTGGTCAGATGTGCATATGTGCCTCCGGTTATTTGGCTGATGTGTGTCTGGTGACTGTTTTGCTTACCCCGAAGGTCCTCCTCCTTGTCTGAATTTTGTAGCTTCTTTACACTATATTCCGTTTCGGCTCTGCTTATCTTCCTCCGACTTTTATAACCTTTTCCTAAGGATGAAATATGAAAGTTTCCCATCTGACCACTATTGCACTTTGTCCAGGATGTTGATAATGCAACAGCGACGTTGTTGTGATCCTTGAATGTGAAATCCTCTAACACCGTCACTCCCAATTCTCGCATGGGGCGTTTTTTCTCTACTGAATTATCCATGGTCTGCCGTCCTTGACAAAACGTTGCATTAAAAGTTTCTCTGCAAACTTAGTGACTTTTTCAGTATCCAGGGCCTCTCATTGCTTATCCTTGTCCTCTGTCTCTCCTCATTACTGAAGATTGGTAAACAACATTCTGGTTCCACTGTTATGTATTCCCGGGGAGCCTCTAAACCCCTGAACTCCTGGAGAATGGGAGGTAATAGAGGTAAATTCAAGGAAGGAGAGACATTTAAGTTTAACATCTTTATTATGCACCCCATACCCATCCTGTATGCTGTAGTCAAAAGATTACAGAGGTACATAATGGGTCCAGGGACTGGGCCGCAAAGTTTTGAAAGAGGAGAGAACAGTTTTAATTCTTTGGTTGAAGAGTCCTTTACCGGCATCAAGGGACCTTCATCAAGATTCTGCAAAATCTTTATCCTAGTCGATCCATTATCTTTACTACCCTGAGGCCCAATCAAAACTGATTCACATCCAGCCATTCCCATTCATGGTGACTGGGGCAACGGGCCGACAAGCGGGCCTATAGACACGTAATACAGAACGAGCCTCTATTTAAAATGGTTTCGCACAAGAGGTTTACCATTAATTAATAAAGCTCCTGCGCGAATGTTAGTAAAATAAAGTCCTCCACTGCAGTCTTACTCTTGTCTTAGCCTATTTGTAACATCTAAAAATAAAATTGCTTTAATGACTGTATTTGCCAGCTCGTAAGACTCTCCAAAACTTTACAGACAAACCTAAGTTTACAAAAAATAATTAATTTGAGTTCGTCTACTTCAAATGTTTTGTTACGTATTCTGTAATGGATATTTTCTGTGCCTCATTCATATCCATTTATTTATTCATATTTTTCGATTATATACTTTCATTGAATCCCATTCATTCTACGTGTTTCCGGACATAATTAATTCTAGTGCTTTTAATTTTTGGAGAGAGAGAGCGAGAGAGAGCGAGAGCAATATTTAATTCTATTCACGTTACTTACATAACAGTGTCGACATTAGCTGGAGCAATGGAATCTGGCAAGCGTAAAACGTTGGCAACATCCACGCAGCTATCAGGACAAGTTCATTAATGGCTTATTTGCTCATTTTGAGCCTCTAAACACGCTGGAGTCAATTAACTGATTTTGATGAGTTATCCAATTGTAGTGACTAATTGTACACAGTTCGGGGACTGCTGCCTTACTTCATATACCAGCGAGATTTTCAGCAAACGAAACACCTAGTGCAGTGATGTTTAGTCTTTTTTGGCACAGTAATTATTTGTGCTAACAAAATTGTATTTGTCCCCTACCTTTTATAACAAAAGCACAATGAAATATATTTTTTTTCGTTAGGTTCAAAATGATTTTTGCGAAATTATTGCATACACAAATTTTCGCTTGCCTTATTCGGCAAGAAGAGCCTTGCTATTTAAGCCAAAATAGCAAGTTTTACATATTCGGCACGACAATATATATATATATATATATATATATATATATATATATATATATATAAATAATACACTACTACGATGACTACTATTACTACAATATTTGAATAGAACCTTGAGGTAGTTACCCCTCGAATAAAATACAGATTTACTTGTCGAAAGATAACTATCTTAGATACCATTGCCAAAGACAGATTTCAGAGTAAAAGTTGAGTAAATACTTTCTAAACGAAAGCAATAATAAATAAAAAACTGTTAAGCAAAGTTCTGAGTGGGGTAACTCATTTGTTTCCAGTGTAAAATGCACCTGCTAAAATAACCTGTTTCTAATTAAAAAACAGGGATTTATGAACGCAGTTTCTCAAAAATTATTTACTGCAGTGGTTAAAATTTGCCATGGTTACATTTTTTTTTAACACATGGGGCGTTTTCCGCAAAGGTAGGGGGACCCAGGAAAGGAAAAAAAATATGTATTCGTAATTAAGGGGGGATATGAAGACGTAAGAGAGATAGCAATTCAGAAGAGAGCCTTTGATGTGACATGTTTCGCTCTATGTAGAGCTCTAACAAGCAACAATACAAGCTCGTTCTGCATCTATGGCTCTTCTGTATCGCATTAGCCATCATTCGTTCCTCAGTCATCTCCCATCACTCGTTCGTGGTTACAATACGATATATACTGCTTGTGGAGGCAAATACACCAAACGTAAGAAATTAGCTCTGAGGCCCCCACACCATTATGTCCTCGGATCACTGTACAACACCTAGCTCTGCTGGGTGCGTGATCTTTATAGGATTGTATGGTCCAGTGGGTTACAGCATAGTGAATTTTCGTTCACCATGAGGCGGGCTAAAACATGGGTTCGAACCCCCGGCTAGTCGTATTGTTGATATTGATTAAATATCACTCGTTCGTGGTTATAATACTATATAGTATTAATAAATATAGGCACCACCACTAGAACTTTACTGGGGACCCTCATCCTCAGAGAAGACAATAAACATACCTCAGGGAAATCTCAAGGTTCTCCCCAATTAGGCATTGCTTGTGTTTATAAGGCAGGTAGAAATATATCAAATATAATATTATATAAATAAAAGAGAGAGTAAAGAGGGGTAAATTGAAATGGAAAAGATTATAGTTATTTTTCTTGTTAGAAATGGCTGTGATTTACAGTTGACAAATACAATATATTTCAATAACTTCAGTACAAAATCGTATACAATTAAACTTGCATGAAACCAAATCTGTGAGTATATTGCTAGGCGAGGGGAATCGATATAAGGTAGTACCAGGATATATACTCACTCGAGATCACCAGCCGATCAGAATTCCAGGGACCAAAGTCACCATAGCCGACCATCCAGGCCCCTGCTGACTGGTGACTCCCTCTAACTCTATCACTCTTCCTCTTAAAGTTCCTGAGACGAGTAAGCCCTTGACTACCCACAACTGAACTCTCACACAGATAACCAGGGAAATGCAAAACTGTATCACATTCGTCTAACAAATCATTGAACTCAGGCGACTAATCCTATAGAAAAGGATCCTATAGCTTCCCAGCTGAATTATAAGCCTGGATACAACCAAAAAGGCAGCCTAAACAGAATCTATGCATCTCATTCATCAATATAAATTTGTCCTTAATCAGTAAACGCAATCTTTACAAGGTGATGGAGAGCTATGTCCTCGGTGATCTCGTGTGTTGTCTGTTAGTCAAATTCCGTCTATGTAGGAATGAAAAGCTCTCATTCCTACATAGACTTCTCTTATATTTTATTAATTGTCCTACCCTTCTATATAGTCTCACTTCTATCCAGGATTCAAAACTTATCGAGATGTGGTCAGTTTCTGGCTCAAAATTAAGTCAATATTTTTATCCTATGTCTGATTTGCTTAAGGTGAAAACCAGGCCCAGTCATTCTGGTTCGTCCACTCCTCGCAGTCTTGTGGATTCTTTAGTTCTTGAAGCTATTGGGCTATGGAAAAATTTATTACTGCCTCCATCGATCTAACTCTCCTCGTTGCCGCTTTTGTCTTATTTCCTTCTACTACGACCAGTAGTGTGTGTAGTAGTTGTCAAAGGCACTTGTCGATAGACACGTGGCCTGGTGGTGGTTTTTTTTTTTGTGTGTGTAAGAGTTAGTTGGGTGTGTGTGTGGGTGTATTTGCCTCCCTGCCTGTATCTGTTTGTATCTCTGTCTGTCTGAGTGTCCGTATGACTGTTTCCCCGTGTGTTTATCAATGACGTTAAAGGTCCGTTGATACCCCTTCAGTCGCCAATTTCCCCTCGTCCCACTTCCATCCACTTCCCGGACACGGCCCTGATAGAGCCTCCCTCCCCCCAAAAAAATATCTGTCCCATAATTACCACAAAGGTACAGATCTTGGTGGAACTAGCCGGGCGAAGGTGCAGTACTGAGTGAGGGCCTTTGTGGAGTTGATGGCTCGTTCACCTGCTCAACAACCTGGAAACATTAGCCGAGGGGCCGTCCCCTATGGTGTACAGGGACGAGAGGGGAGGATGCTGCTCATTGGGGGGTTATAGAGGGGTAGAAGGGTTGCGTGAGAGGAGTGAGGTAGTGGTGTAGTTATGAGAGAGTTGTACAAGAAGGGTGGATTGGTGTACTGGTTTTAAGGGACTTATAAACAGCTGAGATGTAGTTATGAGTGTGTTGTAAAATAGGTGTGTGAGAGGGATGGAGCATTTGTGAGACGGTTGAATGACAGGGATTATGAAAGGTGGGTGTGAAGTGGTATAGTGAGTATGAGATGGTATAGAAGAGGTGCATGACGTAGGATGTATTCAGTGAAGTCACATTCTCACGCAAATGTTTTTTTGAGAGTAGTTGGGTTTTGCGGATGTATGGAAAGGAATATAAAGGGTGTATGATTTGACTGTGAAGAGGCGGGGAAGTTAGAAATTCTCTAAATATTATTATTATTATCTATTCGTAGTTACAGGAATTGAGTTAATATTAGTGGTGTCCATTCTACCAACAAAAATTAATGTCCATGATTTTAAAATGCCGATCTGTAAACACAAATGAATCATAAAATAACTAACAACATGATTATTGGAGAATCTAGATCGATAGGTTGAAGACTCAGAACTGAATTAATGTACACTTCTGATGGATTCCATCTCAGCTTGAAATATTCTAATATAATAAAGCTGATAAATTAGTTAGAGGAAGTAAATGGAAAAAAGAAAAATCGAATATAATACAGGTTTGCCTGTGGCAAGTATTAGGAATAATAATAGAATTAATTCATTAATTTGGAAGTCAAAGGAATTCAATTAGAAGCCTGAGTAGATCTATAACCCGCTATGATAACGTGATGGCAGATAAACACGTTTACGTCGTAATTTGTAATGTAAACAAAGCGACGTATTGTGATAACAAGTGGTATATGCATACCAAGTTTATACGTAATAAAGGCAGAAACTGCCTCCATAGGAAACTTTATTTAGATAAAGTTATGCCGGTATAACAGTGCCGGCATAAAGTTATGCCGGTATAACAGTATATACAAACTTAGTTGCTTAGTTTTTCAAAGGATTTCTGAAAGTTGTGAAAATACACTGACGATAATCATACTTGAAATTATACAGTCAGTGTTATGGTCACTGTCTTCAGCACTTAGTGTTTGGCTATCCACTTATGGAGGAATATTTAGACGATCCAATAGCCTCTATATGTCAAGATATCTTATTGGTAAAAATAATTGAATTGTTATTTTTAGCAGAGTATCCTAAGTTGGTTTGTAACAGAAATATTATTCTTAGTAAATAATATATACCAAAATATACTCCTGTTACGCTTTTTAGGTCGTACCTCACAGGGCTTTTGTTTATCCATAACATGATCACGCGTTACCGTTTGAATGACGGATGTAGGATTCCCAGTAAACTAGCCGTATCGAGTGTAGAATCCAAATGCAATCTGTTTGAGAAAAGTATTCACAGATATTCATTATATTGAACATTATTCGTTGTTTAGAGGCGGAACTGGTTCCTCTGAACATGTTTGAATAAACGCACGACTGATCTCAAGTGCTTGTGTTGATGTTTTCACTCTGGCAAGCACGCACGCATGCAAGCACACCTTCACTTACTCAGTCTCTCTCTCTTTTTCAGTTGGTAATTCCAAAATAATAGTAAACTGAGCTCAGGATCGAAATCTTTGAAGCTGCCGTGGCTACCAAATTCAGTGAAATGCTTGGCGTTACTCCCATTGCTCTAGTGAAGTCTCCCAGCTCAGACTGACACATTTCATTACCTAGTGTGATAGAATATGACAGCGTAACACTACTAGCTTGTGTTCACACCATACTTCAGGATTTATATATTTGTTTTGTAATCACTGTAACATTCTCTTGCACTTTCCCAACACTCCACAACTTCCCACACGGTGGCCCCGTTGTCCGGGTTCGATTCCCGGCGAGGGTAGAAACACTGAGCGTGTTTCCTCACACCGGTTATCTATGTTCCCCATCAGTATCAGTAAAATGGGTACCTGGGTGTTAGTCGACTGGTGTGGGTCGCATCCTGGGACAAAACTGACCTAATTTGCCCGAAATGCTCTGCATAACAAGCGGCTTTCTATATAGTAATATATCATTGATGTCAGCTAGGACTGTATACCATGTACATGTACTTGTAGTAAATAAAGATTTATTATTATTATTATTATCCACACCTCTCTCCATACCTCATTCTAAACATCTTCCTCTCCGCGTCTACTTTCTCCCCACATTCCCCTTCTATCACCATCGCCACTACTGTAACCAGCAAGTGGGGAAAAATTCTGCATATAATATTTCCCAGTAATCTTCCTTATAAGACTGTGTGTTAAGACAAGTCTGGATTATAGGTAGGGCTGGTTAGGAATAATACTTACATATACAGTATACATACAGACTTGGTCCCCTGGACGCAGAACGAGGGTAATATCAGTGCTTGGTAATAATAGTTAGATATTTATTAGGTAAACGGACATACGAACATCACAAGACATTAGTTGAACTGTGTTCATTTATTTAATTATTTAGGGACTGACCCCTTCAAAACTACGTCTTCAAAGGTGATAGACTGATTACATCGTCTTTACATCTCTACTGCTTCTGCCAACTTTTCTGTACTCGACTGAAGAAGCCTATTGTGTAGGCGAAACGTTTCGGAATAAAGATGCCTAACCGTTGCAGTGTCTTTCTTACCAATAATAATAAAATGCAATTATTATTATATCAGAATTTTGTCTTGAAATATTTTCGTTCCACATTTTATTCTTGAACACACTGTACAATATTACCTCTTGATATGTTCGCTACGTTTTGCACATTCACTCAATAATAAAAGCAAATCAAGAAAATTGGATCGAGGAAAAGTTAAATGGCCTCTCCGGCCTCTCTTCCCCTACCAATACACAGGTCAGTGCCATTTATGGCACACCAGAGAGAGAGAGAAACACACACACACACAATGTATAAGGACATAAATTTCAACAATTTTTAAACAAAATACAAGAGTAAATTCCGGTTTCGTTCTCATTAAAATGAGGAACACATTAAATTAAAACGTTAATTAAATTAGATAAAGGAATCCGGATATTTTTCATGATTCACTTTCGATAAATTTCCCACAACTACCAAAGAGGTGGACTTTTTTAGGAAGATGAGATGAGGGAGGATTGAAGGAGGAAAGAGGGATGAGAGGAAGAGGAACGTAAAGAAAGGACGGGGGAAGATGGAAATGGAGGGAGGAACGGGGATTGGAGGACTTGGAACGAGGGGGTAGAGACATCGATGTAGGTACGAGGGAGGAGGGATAAAGGAGGGATGGGAAAGAAGGACATGAAAGGAAGGAGGGTAACAACTGGAGAGATGGGAGGAGGGAAGAGAAACATGGGAGGGGGATGGGTGGAGAGAAAACATGGGAGAAGGGTTGGGGAAGAGTGACATAAGAAACATGGGAGGAGGCACCGGGGGGACGAGGAGAGGAAAACAGGTTATGGGGAGCAAAATAAATAGTTCACATTAATCAAAGTGACCTTAACCTTGAAGCGATATATCTCAGCCGTCGCCTCTTTGTAAACAGTTTCTCTCTCTCTCTCTCTCTCTCTCTCTCTCTCTCTCTCTCTCTCTCTCTCTTTCTCTTTCTCTTTCTTTTTCTTTCTTTTCTCTTTCTTCTCTTTCTTTTCTCTTTCTTTTCTTTTCTCTTTCTTTCTCTTTCTTTTCTTTTTCTTTCTTTCTCTTTCTTTCTCTTTCTTTTCTCTTCTTTTTCTCTCTTCTCTCTCTCTCTCTCTCTCTCTCTCTCTCTCTCTCTCTCTCTCTCTCTCTCTCTCTCTCTCTCTCTCTCTCTCTCGTGTCTCCGCTTTCCCAGCTCCTCCTATAATATTATAAACATAATTAATCTGAAATAAAATATACAATAATAAATAATAATAGAGAAGAGTAACCATAAAATAAATTACCTGTTAGTCGCTTCCTGAGGTCACCGCCCCCGCGTCCCGGTCCTAGACCAGACCTGGTTGCTGATCTGATCGATTAGGCTGTTAGTGCTCCGCCCGCAGTCCAACGTGTGCACCACAGCCTGGCAAATCAGAAGCTGATATGCGTTAAGTACATTAAAAATAAATTAATGTACCTTCTGTTTACAAAGAATAAATATACAAGATATACGAACACGAAAAAGAGAATTCCAGCGGGATGAGCAGTCATATTTGATTATCGCCACGGAACCGACTTTGATAAATGCTAAAGCAGTCGGTGAAATAGGTTGCAGAGCAAGGTTTTATCGAGACAACATTTTGCTGTATGTAGAGCTTTATCAAGACGTGACTTGATAAAGCTCTACATCGAGCGAAACGATGTTCCAATAAAAGCTGGTTAGGTAACCTGTCTTCGTTCCCATACTTGTCGACAATAATACGCCATTTCATCCTGCAACGCAGCCTCTTAATTCGATAATGATGTAAAAACTGCTAATTAGGACATTTGACCTTAATGCATCAATGACAAACATCAACATTAAGGATATATTAATTTCAGCCTGACGGTTTATGGTTGGCATTGAAAGTTCCACTCAAGCTCATGGAGGTAACGGTTCCACTAAGCTGTGATGATTCACTTCTATACCCAGCTCACTCCAGCTGATGAGGCTACATCACGAAGCAAAAAAAAATTCTGGTCTCTAAAGTTTTCATTATATGTAGTTGTTTGAACATTTTTTTTTTGAGGGGAGGAAATAAAAAGCTTGAAAGTGCTTTCATGCATTTACACACATTATGGAAGGGAATGAAGACTGGATATACAGTGTATCTTTTTTCTGTATATTTTACGCAGGACAAACAATGGATATTTTATGAATTTTAATGGACATGTAAACGCTCGTCGAACTAGGGTAACGAAACAATATGCAGGACATGAGTCAGTGGAACCAAATGAGCCCAGTAGTGACCTAAATGTGTCTTGAGTTCCTTTTCTTCCCCTCTTTTCTAGTGTCTTGTATATACAACACATCTCGAGTCACGTCCAGACATACACACAAAGTCAAATCTCGCAGTTTATTTTGAAGACCCGTCGTACAACTTGTCCTACCATTGTAATATCTACTGAGTAATCTCCTATCTCGTAAAATGTTACTTTGCTTAACTGCTGCAGTAGTTACATGTGAGCTGGTAGATTATTCAGCCACTTTCACGCCATAGACATAATCGAGGAGCCACTTAACGCAGCCATCTTGTGACTGAGGCCCGAATCAGGACGCTGTTTCCTGAAGACAAAAACACGAATCCGTGAAAAGGATGGAGGAAGAGGATTATGGAAAGGTGATGGATATGGTATGGTAGACATAGGATGAGAGAGATGGGGAAAGGTTGACTGTAGTCGCTTCTAGAGGTCACCGCCCCCACAGCCTGATCCCAGACCAGGCCTCTCAGTTGCTGAGCGGATCGATCAGGTTGTTGATATCCACTGCCCAAAGTATGCATCACAGCCCGCTGGTCACTATCTGATCTGAGGACCCTGTCGAGTTCCCTGTTAAAGACAGCCAGGAGTCCGTTATTAATCCGATCATGCATGAAGAAAGGATGTTTAATTGTAGCGGTCCCTATACACACATTGAGTTGTGTGTGTTCATCGCTTCCCTGCTTTTCAGTGGAGGTATGGTGTACAGTCTGCCAAGCCTTTTGTGTTCACATGTAGTGATTTCGGTGTACATATTTTGGACCAACTGTCGGAATCTTCCAGGTGTATATTATCATGTATCGTTCTCGCTGATGTTATAAAGAGTACAACCCAAGGGACTTCAAGCGCTCCCAGTAATTTAGATGCTTGACTGAGTTTATATGAGCTGTGAAGGTTCTTTACATTTTCCAGCTCAGCAATATCGTCTGCATATAGAGAGAAAACGAGTGGCTTAACATCTCTTGTTTTGAAACTTTAACCAGCCTATCATTTTCCTTTCACTTGCCAACGTGAGATCTTCTGTCATTATCAATTCCAGGTCTCTCACATTACACTTAAACTTTACTGAGTGATTTGAGTTTGTTTTGTACTATTCATCGAGAACAGAACTCTTCACTGCAGCATTCCTTGATTTACTTTGTTTACTGATATTCTTGGGTTTTATAGGAAGTTAAATGTCTATCTGCTCTCCATTCTAGTTATTCCCTTTGCAAGCATTTTGCCCGCGATTACACCATGGTAATATTTGTCAAAGTCTTTTGCAACGTCGGTGTACACTACATCTACATTCTGTTTCCATGATATCAAAGACCATGTCGTAATGGTCCAGCAATTGTGAGGAACAAGGTGAGAGAAGAATGGATGAAATACGACAAAATGTGAAAGTGGAAGAGGGGTGAGGGATGAGGAAGAGAGTAAGGGTGAGGTGAGGGAAATGGGGAGAGAATAGGGATAGGATGAGGAGAGAGGGGCAAGGATAAGGCGATAAAATTAAGTACATCCTCAGTGTGCTGCTACCCTAATCTAATAGTTACATGATAGTAACAAAATACAGCAGTTTCCCTATCAGATAATAAAATCTGTCAGCCAGAGCTGAGACACTGACGTAAGGCAGTAAAAATATCGTCTAGCCTTTCTCTATTAATTCAGTAGCTACGTAAATTTCAGAAGAGCTGGATGTACTATAACACAGGAATTACTGTATCATCTTCAGATGACTATCCTTCCACAGAGAAACTAAATCTAGATTATATGCAAGTATCATCGTGTTAAGTCGGAGTGGAGACAAGTAGTTTTCATGGTTAGACTTGCTGTTGTAGTGTCAGCATACTAACATTTATGAAGGAATTCAAGAAAAGCGGTTAGCTGGACTTGAGTCTTGGTAATGAAAAGTACAATGCCTGGACTCTGAAGGAGAGGTGGGAGATGTTGCTCTTCGGAGGAGGGTGATGTGAATGTTGATATTCACACACTCGTGACGTAACAGCTACTGAATAAATAATATTGAAAGCTTTTAATTTCTTTGAATCACCATACATTGGCGAGAGACAGCCATTCTAGTAAAAAAAAAATCATTGTTGTAATAACTGTGCGGAAACCAGACAAACCATCACAAACATAATTCATTGACGCTAAACAACACAAAGTAAAGCTTGGCTGACACAGGACATGTCAGGGGAGTGAGAAAGACAGTGAGGGAGAGAGGGTTAGGAGGGTAAGCGGGGGGAGGGGAGAATGGGGGAGACGAGGAAGAGAGAGAGAGAGGTAGAACATAGGGTGGGGGTGAGAGGAAAAGGAGACTGGGTGGGGGTTAGCGATGCGTGGGATAGGGATAAAAGGGAGGTGAGGGAGGAGGACGAGGAGGGTGGGAGGAGAAGAGTGTAACTAACGCGATACCTTCCGGATGATACCATCTGAGGCTTGCCTCTGATGAGTCGATAAGAACCACAATTACCTGAAGGAGACGAAGAAGGCAGTTTCTTTTAAGTGTTTCTTCTAAGGAGGTGTCGAGTCTCACGGGTCTGCCCAGCGGTGGGTGTAAGTGTCCTTGTTATGGTCAGAGAGAAAGACGGGAGGAGAGGAGAGGGGGGACGAGGAGGAGGCCGCGGAGGCTTCGGGCGGGCGGGCGGGCGGGCGGGCGTTGTCATGAAATTGATGCAGTTCTGGGGAACAAACTGTTTAGATCAAAAATACACATGAGCGAACACTACGTTTCGGTCCTGAGACCTTGATCACTTCTAACATAGAGGTTAAAATGAATATATATATATAATATATATATATATATATATATATATATATATATATATATATATATATTATAATATATATATATAAAGAGAGAGAAGAGAGAGAGGCGGAGAGTAAGGTGTGAGTGACAGTGACCTGAAAAATTACATATTTGACATGAGGTCAGGTAAACAATGAGGTCATGTGATTCCTGTGTTAGGTAGGTGGTGCTTTGCCTGGTCGAGTATCATGTACGCTAATGTTTTTTAAACTCTGTAGCTTCCAGTGTTAAGTTCTATGGTGTCGGTGACGGAGGTTAGCGTGGCGTCTAGACATTACTGTGTCACTCACACCCCATAGTTAAAATATAATGCTATATAAATTATTTATAATTATAGTGTTATGATTGTGCTAAAAACATACAGCAAAAGTGGACCTTTTATAATGTGACATTTCACCTCGTGTGCGCGAAACGTTGTCCTAATAGAGCAGGGTGTCTCCTTTAAGAATAATAATAATAATTAATCTATATTTCTACAAGTACATGTACAAGGTATATAGGCCTAGCTGACATCAATGACATACTACTATATAGAAAGTCGCTTGTTATGCAAAGCATTTCGGGCAAATTAGATCAATTTTGTCCCCACGATGCGACCTACACCAGTTGACTAACACCCAGGTACCTATTTTACTGCTAGGTGATCATAGAGAGCATATTCGCTGAGTGTGAGTGTTTACCATTTGTCGGCTAAACCCATAAATATGCTCAATTATGATGGTAATATTATTATGGTCATTATGGTGATTGGCGACTGGGGTGGTGATTGAGGTGATTTATACTATTTGTGGACCCCTTTTATTGATTATAGTGGTTTATAATAAAGGAGAGTTATGATTATGGTGGAAATGATGTGATTGTGGATTTTATTTATGATTTTGGTGGTGGTTGATGATTGTGGTGATTTGTCATTAGTGGGAGTGGTGTTGACTATTTTATTGATGTGGAAAGTAAAATATAATTCAAATGAATAAGCGTAATTCCAATAATCTCATACTAAAATGCTGTTTGAAAATAATACAGGAACACCAACAAAAACAAAAGATACTTATTACAATTTAAAGATATTCAGTAATGAAACAGTGAAGACAAACGAGAAAAGACATATTGGAAAAAAGATGAGAATAAGGTGGAGGAGAAGGAAGAGAAGTATAAGAAGAATGAGGAGGAGGAGGGAGAAGAGTAGGAAGAAGAGAACTAAGATGAGAAATAGACTGCGAAAGAAAGCACTGAAAGGCTAATCACAGAAAATTCGAACAACCTCCCTCGCATTCGTTTGTAAAATATATCCACATTATAGTGTGTTTTATGCTTTATTTAATCTTCTCGAGTGTGAATGCTCGTTTATACACCTAAGAATATATACTCGTTTACGAGTATATATACTCTGAAGTGACCACGGTCCCAGGACTGAAATATATCCAATTATATATATATATATATATATATATATATATATATATATATATATATATATATATATATATATATATATATATATTATATATATATTGTGTGTGTGTGTATTCGTATACACATTTCAATGAATTTACCTTAAACATGTTTATTTTGTGTGTTCAAGTATATTATTTTTCCTTAACACAACTTTCATTACTAAAATGAGTCAAATCTCTAATAAACTAAAAAATAAAAGAGTTAATACCCGGCTACATAAAATCACAGTAGATATACTGGTCTATGATAAGCAGGTTCTTATTATGTCTGTCCAGGCCAATACGTGTTTCTGCCTTAGCGCATTTTGAGAGGCATCGCATGTGTGAGAGGCAGGCAGCTTGGTGGGGAGTAAGGTCTCACCACCCACCACAAACACCACACTCGCCAGACATGGGTGTTTGTAACAGCAGGTTAAGGATACAAAGCACTTCACGTAATGATAAATGAGACACCTGTGCAATATTTGGAAATCTTTATTCTGGAAACGTTTCGCCAGGCAGTGGCTTCATCAGTCCACCGCAGAGGAAGAAGATGAAGAGTTTGAGGTAATCAATCCCTCAGCCAAGAGTCAATGTTTACCTGGAGTTTACCTGGAGAGTTCCGGTGGTCAACGCCCCAGCGGCGTTCATTGTTTTTCTCATAATTGTTAAAAAAAAATTCCCTTTTTCTATATCCTTGTAGCCTCCGCAAATGAGATACTCAGAATCTAGACATTAACGAACCTATTTTTTCTTAGTACATTTTATTTTCTTCGCCGTCTCCCTGATTTCAAAAATTTTACTTACCTTCCTATAAACAAGATTTCTCTCGTAAATCCGCTTATAAAGTTAATATTCCACAGTGTGCCTTCACTATGCTTCCCTATATATGAAGCCCGCAGTTGAACTGTTGATTTTTTTGGATATTGGCCCTTCGGGGAAGGTTGCTTCATGCAAGGAATTAGTCCTGTCCTCCCCTTGGATCAAAACTGATTGCTTCCTACTTCCCCAGAAGCTGTACGAACCCTCCATGATAAGTGCTTACTCTTGTATATATAAAATTTGGGATATTTGTCTCTGAACAGTAACTAAAGAATGTCTCTGGTGATCGCCTTTAAACAAAGCTGGTGTATCTTAATGGAAGGTCCGAGCTGCGTTAGTAACAACTTGACATTTTTGTTGAAAAAAAAAAACTGATAGTTTTCATGCGACAACTTTCTGAATGTTTATTCCCTTTGACTTAAATTATTTAATGCTAATATTTAACTGTTAAAAACTTACGCCCAACTTTGTACAGTGGTCCCTCAGTTTTCGCCGAAAATTCGTTCCAGAATGCTGCTCAAGTGCTATTACCGAACGAATTTACTTCCTTAAGAAATAATGTCACGTAGGTTAGTCTATTTCAGACCCCCAAAAATACACTTGCAACAGCACTTACGAAATTACACTTACATAAATGTTCGAGTTTGGAGATGCACGAAAACCGAGGGTCCACCGTATTGCTTATTTTTTGTGCACTGAGGTAAACTTGGAAGGGTTTGTTGTAAACTTGGATAACTTTCTTGGACTGAGCAGCGATCGAAACATTTCTTGATCAAATGGAAATTGAAACGTTATTTAACTTTCAACACAAAAATAATTCCTTGCTGTTATTTGAGGAAAAAATATTTCGGAAACTGGATCCGAAACTGCAGTCAGGAAATTTACCTGGAACAGGAAAATATTCACAAACCCACATCGCCCTCCTTCCCTCCACACAAATATAGATAACAATATGCATAACATTTATATTTCTCAAAGCATCCCCCGCAACTAGATTTGTAACTACATTCGCGTTCTACACTTTTGTAAAAGGGAACGGAAATTGGTTAACAAGTCACTGAGTCGAATTTCATTACAAGGTTTCATAAAAAGAAGAAAAAACTGTCTTCCCTCATTTCCTTCACAAATATCAAAGGTAACATCTTCCTTTTTTTTTTTAATTTTTTTTTATTCTCGTCTGAGCTTCGTTGAGAGCGCTACAGAGCCATCAAGGTTTCTCTTATTTTTTTTCGCTTTCAGAATGTGGAGAATTTTTCAGAACTCTCTCTCTTGGTCATCAGACAAACAATAGGACAGACGGATCCGGATAGAATGAGAGATAGAAAGAGAAAATACACACATGAGATCAAAAGAATGCTAGGGTGTTGAGTGCTGAGGAGGAGAGGGAGGAGGAGGATGGACAGGACAAGGAAAGAGAAGAGGTCGCTCCTCTGGTGAAATACCCCAAACATTTCTAGTATTTGAAGTACTGTAGACCATAGCGATAGACTCGCTTTGTGTGTGTCCTCTCCATGTTCGGCCGAGCGTGAGAGGGGCGTTGTGGGTCACTGCCGCATTTTTCTAACCCCTCGCGTTCTTTTATCCAAATCTCAATTTTTATATATATTTTTGAGGGAGGACGATAGCGGGTAGATATCTCAGGACATCTGTGAAGATTGTTTTAAGTGGATATTTTGAATGATTATATCATTAAAGACCAAAAAATGATGAAATAAATAATTAGAAAGACTAACACTATTTCTAATACAAAAAAAAATACCAAAACAGCTCTGAATGAAAACAAAAACGAATAGATTATCCTCCTGAAGACTCGGAAAGCTAATGGAAGAATTGTGGTTATACTGAACTATGCTTCGCATATACTTTTCGCATCCTACCATTCCAACTCGTATATGCATTCCCGAGAGTATGTGTTTATATATATGTCGTGCCAAATAGGTGAAACTGGTCAGTTAGCAAGAACTCGTTTAAAATTTAGTCTTTCTACAATTTTCTCTTATACGTTTAAATATATATTTTTTTTCATTTATGTTAATCCAAAAATTAATAATTTTGCACCAAAGGAATCTTAGAAAACTTACCTAACCTTATTATAACAAGTGCAATTCAATTTAGCCTAATCCAACTAAATATATTTTAGATAAGTTTACAATAATTTAATAAACAAACAATGAAATATATTTTTTTCGTTAGGTTCAGAATGATTTTTGAGAAATTATTGCATACACAAATTTTTCGCTTGCCTTATACGGCAAAAGGAGCGTTGCTATTTAAGCCAAAATCGCAAGTTTTACCTATATGGCACGACATATATATATATATATATATATATATATATATATATATATATATATATATATATATATAATTTATATTTCAGGCAGGGTGACCTAAAAAGAAAAAAAGAAAATTTTTATTTTTAAATTTAGTAATTTATACAGGCATTTTAGTCGTCTCTTACGACACACATGGCTTACGGAGGAAGAATTCTTTTCCACTTCCGCATGGAGATAAGAGGAAATAAGGAAGAACTAATAAGAAAATAGAAGAAAACCCTGATGGGTGTGCATGTATAGTGTGACCTAAGTTCAAGTAGAAGTAGCAAGATATACCTGTTATCCCTCTGAGACAAAAAAGACACCAACAATCCTATCATCATGTAAAACAATTACAGGTTTCCATTTCACACTAACTTGGCAGGACGGTAGTACCAACCTAATACATAGGGTATATGTACATTGTAAAATTAAGTAACAAGGGTAAAGCATTGGACACGGGGGCATATTTGTCCCTGTAATTTCAAATACGTATTAACGCACACATTTCAAACTAGAGAGAAGAGGATCCTTTGACACTATTAAATTCAACAACAACTTTTATGCAACTATAACTAGGAGAGGAGAGAGGAAGAGGGGGAGGGAAGGAGGGGAGGGAGGGGGAGGGAGGGATGGAGGGAGGGAGGAGGGAGGGAGGGGGAGGGAGGGAGAGAGGGGGAGAGAGGGAGGGAGAGAGAGAGGGAGGGAGGGAGAGAGGGAGGGAGAGAGGGAGGGAGAGAGGGAGGGAGGGAGGGAGAGAGAGGGAGAGAGAGGGAGAGAGGGAGAGAGGGAGGGAGAGAGAGAGGGAGAGAGAGGGAGGGAGAGAGGGAGGGAGAGAGGGAGGGAGAGAGAGAGAGAGAGGTTGGAGGAGAGAGAGAGGGGAGAGAGAGGGAGGGAGAGAGAGAGGGAGGGAGGGAGAGAGAGGGAGGGAGGGAGAGAGAGAGAGGGAGGGAGGAGAGAGAGAGGGAGGGAGGAGGAGAGAGGAGGGAGGAGAGAGAGAGAGGGAGGGAGAGAGAGAGAGGGAGGGAGAGAGAGAGAGGGAGGGAGGGAGAGGGAGGGAGGGAGGGAGGGAGGGAGGGAGGGAGGGAGGGAGAGGAGGAGGGGGGAGGGAGGGAGAGGGAGGGAGGGAGAGGGAGGGAGGGAGAGGGAGGTAGGGAGGGTATATGGGTCATCAGTGTCCCAGGTGTGTACCATGACCAAACCTTAAACAGCGTGACGCCGCCGCTGAGGACATTCTCAGGAAAGCTTTGAAATTTAAGGTTCCTTCCTCGGTAGTCAACGATTTACTATAATTTAATTATGTTTTAATGTATGTGTGTGTGTGTGTGTGTGTGATATATATATATATATATATATATATATATATATATATATATATATATATATATATATATATATATATATATAATGTAATTTTTTTTTTAATTTACACTAAACAAAACTCACTAATAGTGCCTTATTAAAATTTACATACGCAAACATATGTTACTCCTGCCTACGTAAACTTAGTTTAACTCCAACATGGTCTAGATTTGGAGATAAATGGTATAAAATACCGACACAGTGAAAAAATAAACAAATGCAATATGATGCGATCTGTTTGTGACTTGATAAGCTCAGTGTGGGCGAAACGTAGTCAAAAAAGGGTCGCATTTTTTTCCATCTGTGTTTATTTTTCCAAGGACTAGATCTATTACCGTCACTGCAATCCGTCAAAGGCACAATTCCTTGTGCTCGATGTGTAAATTTAATACTCGGAATTAACTTAAAATCTCTGGTACTAACTTAATACTCTGGTATTAACTTAATACTCGATATCAAGATAAGACTCAATATTCAATTAATTCAGTGTGTTAAATTACAACCCGAGTACTAAGTTAGTATCTCAGTATTAAGTTAATTTCCGTGTATTAAGTTAATATTAATTTACTTCTTCATATTGTGGCCTTTATAGACGCTGCTTGCCGGATTTTTTTCTCCTTCTGTGAGAGAATTTGGCTGGTGTCACCACGTAAACTAACTTCTATAAAACTTTCCCTCAGTTCTCCTGTTGCTACACTTGCAACATTGCATAGCTCCTGATGACACACGGAGATGTGTGAAAGTACTTGAGCTGACAATTTCCATTTCCTGTGGCTTGTCTTGCATTAAGATCGCCTGTTTTTTATTGTATTGCTTATGTATGTCGTACCAAATAGGTAAAATTTACGTTTGGCTTAAATAGCAATGCTCTTGCCGAATAAGGAAAGCGAAAATTTGTGTATGCAATAATTTCGCAAAAATCATTCTGAACCTAATGAAAAAAAATGTTTCATTGTGTTTGTTTATTATTAAATTATTGTAAACTTATCTAAAATATACATTATTTAGTTTGGATTAGGCTAAATTAAATTGGGCTTGTTATAATAAGGTTAGGTAAGTTTTCTAAGGTTCTTTTGGTACAAAATTATAAATTTTTACATAATATAAATGAAAAAATATATATCTTTAAACGTATAAGAGAAAATTATAGAAAGAACTTAATTTTAAATGAGTTCTTGCTAATTGAACAGTTTAACCTATTCGGCATGACACACACACACACACACACACACACACAGAATCGTTCAGGACCCTGTACACTGTGTACGTTAGGCCCATACTGGCGTATGCAGCACCAGTTTGGAACCCACATCTAGCCAAGCACGTAAAGAAGCTAGAGAAAGTGCAAAGGTTTACAACAAGACTAGTCCCGGAGCTAAGGGGTATGTCCTACGAGGAGAGGTTAAGGGAAATCGACCTGACGACACTGGAGGACAGGAGAGATAGGGGGACATGATAACGACATATAAAATACTGAGAGGAATTGACAAGGTTGACACACAGAATGTTCCAGAGATGGGACACAGCAACAAGGGGACACAGTTGGAAATTGAAGACTCAGATGAATCACAGGGACGTTAGGAAGTATTTCTTCAGTCACAGAGTGGTCGGGAAGTGGAATAGCTTGGGAAGCGATGTAGTGGAGGCAGGTTCCATACATAGCTTTAAGAAGAGGTATGATAAAGCTCATTGCGCAGGGAGAGTGACCCAGTAGCGGCCAGTGAAGAGGCGGGGCCAGGAGCTATGTATCGACCCCTGCAACCACAACTAGGTGAGTACACACACACACACACACACACACACACACACACATATATATATAATGTATATATATGAACACAATTGAAATGAAAATCAGTCTTCATATTTGCAATATCAATATCTTTTTCAATTATTACTTTCAGAGTAATTACATTTCATCATCTATGCTATAAAAACCAAACATGACATTCAAACCTTAAAACTGACATGTTTGAATACAAACTAAAATATCTTTAAAAAAATTAATTTAAAAGACATCTAAAAGATATGCGAAGCGCTCATTTTTGCACAGTGAAGATTTGTCGTCAGTACAGTGTTCAATTGTACACTTTACTGAGACTTCAGTGCAGCCAGTTTCATGGTGTTGGCTCGACTGAACAACATAGTGAAGTGGTTCACATTTATGTTGTGGTTTGTGGAGTCATAATGGAATCATTCTTCTGTATACATGCAGGTCACCTGGCTGTCATTGCCCCCGAGGCCCGGTCCCAGACCAGGCCTCCTGGTTCCTGGCTAGATCGATCCAGGTGTTGGTACCCTTCACCAAGAGTCCATCCTGTGCACTATCATCCAGCTGTAACTGTTTTGAGGAATTTTTTAAGCTCTTGAAGACAGCTAGGGGCTTTTGGTAATCCTCCTTATGCATGAAAGTAGGATGTTGAACAATCGTTGTCCCTTTGCACTTATTGAGTACTCTCCGTGTACACATCGTTACCCTGCTTTTCATATTAGGTATCCTGTGTGCAGGTTTGGGACCAGTCCTTCCAGTTTCTTCCAGATGTGGATTATGAGGTATGTTTCTCGTACATTCTAAGGAGTACAGTTCTAGGGACTTCAAGTGCTCCAACTAATTTAGGTGCTGATTAAGGTTTGTACGATCTATGACTGTTCTCAAGGTTTCCAACAAAGCAACCTCATCTCTTTCGAAGGGGGCCGTAAGTATACAGCAATATTTCTGCCTAGAGAGAACGAATGTCCAGAAGAGTATCAATATTAGCTTGGCATCTCTTGTATTGAAAGTTCTAGTTATTCAACCCAACTTTTTTGCAGTTGCGATAAAAACATTGTGCTCATTGAACGTGAGATCTAACATTATCACTTCCATGTCTCTCACATTTGACTTGCGCTCAATTGATTGGTTTGAGTTTATGATGTACTCCTGTCTTGTTTTTATTTCCTCCATTCTTCCGTAACGTAGTAAATTAAATTTATCCTCACTGGATATCACATTGTTGTCAATAACTCACCGGGAAACTTAGTTCATATCAAATGATTCATAATTTTACCAATATACATAGCAATATAGCTATAACAATTGTATTTAGAATTGTATTTATAATCAGCATGTCACTGTGGTTCAATAGGCTTTCCATAGTCTATAACAATGGTCATAGCTAAAATACTATACATTTTTGGTGGAACCCAGCGTTCAGGGTTCAGTCACATTGTATTGTATGAAGACAGGATAGAGCAAGACTGGAAAATAATCAGAAATTTTCAGGAGGAGAAATGAAGCTAGTCAACCATGAGTCGTGTGACAAAAATCCATTACTCATGACGCAGGGGAATGAGACTTATTTTTCGGTGGATAGGTCAGGCATATCAAAATGAATAACAAAATATGATTATAATTTTATGAAGCAAAAAAAAACGCCCATGTTCCTCTATCTAGTATACACTTCATAACTACTAGACACAGTCTACTGTCCAATAGGCACTTGTTCATAATATTCATTTCAATGAACAGTAGCCCCTGTCTGTCTCACGAAACATGGCATACCATGAGCATGGCTCTGCTCATGTAGTTACATGTGTTTTAAAACGGGTAATTATGAATCGTGCATTTGGACTCGCTGGCGCAGGGTAGTAGACACACGTACTCTGCTTTCACTATCACAGAATGATAGTTTCGTGCCGTGTAAATATGAGTGGCACAGATTCATCCTATACTCAGGATGACAAGAGTGGCACAGAGCACTCTGCATGGCTCTTGTAACACGTTCGTGAATTTAATGCTCTCACATTTCATCTCGTCCATTAACAAAATTAATTTTCATAATACGAAACATTTTTTTTCTGAGTTATAAATTCTTAATTAAAAATTTGTTCATTTTAGCATCACATGACATAGTGTAATGTTAGCACTGGCTTCGAGTATTTTAGAAATCTGAGTCGTGAATTCTAATATATGTATGTGTTGCAAATGTTTTTGTTTTGCAGATGTTGCACCAATTTTTATTTTAATTATTTTTTTTCGTATATATCAAGTAGTGGTGTTGGCCTGCATGCAAGACCGTGTATCCCTGTAATGGCTGATAGTGTTTTTAAAGAATCTGATTTTTGTGTATATTAGATGTAAACAAGGAAACAAGTCCTTTATTTCTAGACAAGGGGGATTAGGGTCTCTTTATCTCTCTCTCTGTCTCTCTCTCTCTCTGTTAACACACATTTTTACCTACATTATCAGTCCTTACAAATACCAGTACAGATTTCCCTCCTTGTCCCCTCTTCCTCCTCCACCCCCCCCCTTCTTCCCTCCTCCTTGCTTCCTTCAGTTAATCCTTCTACCGCTCATTTCCTGTGTGGTATAGCGGTTTGCTAAGTCATTCAAAGAGGCCTATTACGAAGTGCGAGGATCAACGCTAACGAGCGGAAGTACGGCCCTTAACCCCCCCTGTTACAAACTGTTTATATGTAAGGGAGAGGGAGGGGATGCTTGTGGTTTGTGTGGGGAGGGATGGTTGGGAATAGTTCCTGGATGGGGTGGTCGTGGTGGGGGGTGGTGGTGCGTATTTCTTGTAGCGTTATGGAGGAAGGAGTGGTTGTTATTGGGGTGGTGCTAGAGCAGCATAAACTACAATAGGGGGGAGGAATTACCTTATTAAAATAGAGTAAATTAACTCTGTGAGGTAATCCTTTTCTATATGATAGCTTTTGTTTCCAATATACATTTATGTTCTCTTGTTATATTCCATCACACAGGTTCGAGTTTTTCCAACAGGTAATGAAATCTGTCAGCCTGAGCTAAAAAAAAAAATAGAAAGGCACTGAGGAAATCATCATATTTAAAACCGTGACTTTGGAATGTACAGAAACTTGAATGGTTTCGTTCCAACAGAGATGGAGTTGCTGTTGCCTAGGAATTTCCATTTCTCAGGATGGCATTTTCCACAGACAATGGAAATTGGCCTAACTGTGGGTTAGAGGGGAGGGGAGTGAGTTTGTTTTTTAATGTGGTTTAATAAGTGCTCCTAGGTAGGATGGGATATAAGGAAAGGATTGAGAGTTCACTTCCTGATTAGACAGGCTGCGGTGTATATATGTTGGACTGCAGGCGGCGGGCATCTACAGCCTGATCGATCAGGCCAGGAGGCCTGGTCTGGAACCGGTTCGTGGATGCGATGAACTCCGGAACAGATATAGGTAACTTACAAGTAACTCTCTCTCTCTCTCTCTCTCTCTCTCTCTCTCTCTCTCTCTCTCTCTCTCTCTCTCTCTCTCTCCAGGGTGGTCTGTTCTCTTATCGTGTTCTCATCAGTCACACGAGTAGGTAACCCTAATCTCCCACACAGCGTGACCCCTACAAAGTCCTAGACAAAACTGTCTCCTGACTCGGGTTTAAGTCATTTCTCTATGCTTATGCATCTGGTTCATTTGAACACTTACATTCCCTTTCATTCCGCACTTTTCATGAGAATATCTGACAAATTCTCGTAAAATGTGTCCTTAGAAAGATTCTTGATACTGAGGATTAGCTCTGGTCGCCCTTTTTTTTCGTTTCCCAATTCGTATTATGCTCTGTAATATAGAGGACTGAACGTTACTACAATTTACAAAGAGGATTTTCTTACCGCACGGAGAGTTATGACTCTTTTAGAAGTTTATTTCAATGTCATTTGAGAATCCAAAGTCCAAACCTATCTAAATTATGTTACCACCACCTATTGCCGCCGAAGCAGCTAGTTTATTATGCACTCCTGTGGATGCACAAAAGGTTTAGGAAGAAGGCTCTCAAAGGGGTTAACAGATACAAAAGCCCTTCTTTCCCGAAATACGGTTATTAGGAGTACATCAAGATTTATATCTAGCAGTGTCGTATCTGTTGCATGCAAATTTAGGATACTTGATTAATATATCTGGTATTCTATTTTTATGAATAAAATGCTTTGGCATATTAAATAGGTTTTTGTACTGTACAATATCTATATATTCCTCATAAGTGGACAGTGGACCACATTTTTTTCGAGAGTGACCGTAAGGCTGACCACACATTTTGTAGTTAGTGTCATACTCCTTGCACTCAAATGCGTCCATGTATCTAAGGTTAACTCTCTAATTGTAACTGATTCTCTGTCATCCATAAATGCTCTCAACTCATCAAGTATAACTTGTAGCATGCTCGTGTCAGAAGCCAGGCACAGGTATGGTAGGATTCTGGATAGTAGAGTCAGAGTGCACATGCTGTGGATTCCATCTCACATTGGTCTTCAGATGCATGATAGAACTGATAAATTGGCTAAGTTTTATGCTTTCAAAGAGGGGATAGATTACAATCTTGGCTTGTCAGTTAGCAGTTTGAGAACAATAATACGAAAAGAACTTCAACTGAATTTTATTGACTTAAGACTCAGGGAGTTTGACACCAGTCAGTCCATCTCTCATCATTCTATCATGCAGGAGGAGCCACATGTCTATGGTGCATCCAACAAAATAAGCAGGCTCTTGGATGTCACTACCGCCCGCCTCCGGCTGGGTTACAAGTATCTTTGGCAGGTTAAATCACAACCACCAGATGTAGACCAAACAAGATGTAAACTTTGCCAGTTGGATTATTGTCACACCCTGCGTCATTATGTACTGGAGTGCGATAAAATTAATGAATTCAGAGACAACTCATTCAGAAATGTTCAAGATATGTCAAAGTATTTTATCCACAGTGGTATATTACAGACCATTCTGGAAAAATACCCTGACTTTGGTCCCTGTAAATAAAGCATTGACACGTGTGTGTGTGTGTGTGTGTGTGTGTGTGTGTGTATGTACATGTGTGTATGTGTATGTGTGTATGTATATACATGTATGCGTGTGTATGTGTATATATGTATGTGTATATGTATATGTGTGTGTGTGTGACCCAACAATTAAAATTTGCACCAATAACTCATTACAGTTGTGGCTGGGTGTAGACTAATAGATTGCTCATTGCTTTATAATTTGTTCATGAGTGCAACCATGTACAGACGTAAGTAAATTTACGTACATGATTCATTACCTTGTAACTAGTGAATTAATTACCATTGTACCTTGTTCAGCTATCAAAACTATGGGGCCCAGTCTCTGGACCCTATATATATCTCTGTAATCTGCAAATACCTTTGTAACTTGTCATGATTGTGACCATCTGAGTTCATTACCTTTGTAACTTGCTCAGCTATCAAACTTTGAGGTCCAGTCCCTGGACCCATTATGTACCTCTGTAATCTTTTGACTACCGCCCACAGGATGGGTATGGGGTGCATAATAAAGATATCAAACTAAACATTTGTGTGTCTGCTAAACCGCCAGAAATACTTGTAACTAAGCTTAAGCCTGGCTACAACAACAGTCAGTCTGTTCACAACGCAAGCTGCTACGGTGGTGAGAACACTAGCCTGCTAGTTTTGGGACCGACTCGCCAAGGGTTCGAACCATAATCGTTTCCTGAGTTGTTTATAGTCGTGTTACTGTTTTCACGAGTCAAGAGTCATGTTTGTTACATATAATCGTTTTCGGTGCCCGAGTAATGGCACTGCTCTTTCCCTGTTGTTTGTTTATCCAGCTATTTATGCCAGTTGCCCTGAACATCCACTGAGTGTCCGCATTTCTCGTTAAAGTATAGAGAGATTGCTGCTTCTGCCCAAAAATACATGCTGCCCCCCCCCTCCTTTTCCTCCTTTTTCTTCGCCCTTCCACAGGGATGGGAAACACAAATAAAGGAGTACAAATGCGCACCCACTCTCATATGCGCGAGCGAGGAGAGAGAGAGAGAGAGAGAGAGAGAGAGAGCGAGAGAGAGGGGGAGGGAGGGGAGAGAGAGGGAGGGGAGAGAGGAGAGGGGAAGAGTATAAACACACTTGATCTTTGATCTACCTAAAGGCCGGAATGTTCTCCTTGATCCCTTACCTGGCCTGAAAGTGGCCTCAGGTGTGTTGTGTAATAATTAATCTCTGTGATGCCTGCCTTTTTCCTGATCAGTCGGCCTAAAACTGTATTAAGTGAAAGCTCTCGATGTGAGGGATGATATGATCATGACATACGAAATACTGAGTGGATTTTACAGATAGACTGAGACGCGAGAGGGGGAGCAAGGTGACTTGTATGGCAATTAGTCACAGCAGATTCATTCTGAAATTAAGAAGTATTTTAGGTCATGGGTGATGAGTAAGCGGAACGCAGTGATGTACAGGAGGTGGAGGTTCTGTAGGCCGGTTAGTATGAGCTAAGAGGCGGGGCCAGGAAATGTGAATCGACCACTGCAAAAACACACACACAGAGGAGGCAGGATCCATACATAGCTTTAAGAAGAGGTATGATAAAGCTCATGGAACGGGAAGAGTGACCTAGTAGCGGCCAGCGAAGAGGCGGGGCCATGAGCTGTGAATCGACTCCTGCAACCACTAGGTGAGTACACACACACACTCACTGTTTAGTATGCAAAATATACTCTAAGCCTCTTACAAAACGATAGTTGCTTTTTACTGAAATGCGCAGATTTTGCGTAGAAAGCACGATTTTTACGCACACACACACACACACACACACACACACACACACACACACACACACCTCTTCGTGCATCCAAATGGGTAAAATAAACCACAGGTAAGTTAGGAAAGGGAAAATTTATTTGTCAAAATCTAAGTGATCATTGAGGGCTAATAATGGATATCTGTGTGTGTGTGTGTGTGTGTGTGTGTGTGTGTGTGTGTGTGTGTGTGTGTGTGTGTGTGTGTGTGTGTGTGGTGACCCCTCAGTGACTGACCCTGGTGTGGGTGGGGACCCTTCTGTGAGTGGCTCCTTATTGTCTGAGACAGGTGGAGGTGAGAACTCCTGCTGTGGGTGACTCTTCAATGTGTGGATTATCATCACCAACTGAATGGCAAGTTAGACACCGGTATAAAGATGGTCAGATACTCTCCAAAATACATATCCACAGATTTGACTTGACAGACTCAAGATCAAAGATTTCAGGAACAATATCAAGTGGGAGTTTGTTCTCCAAAATGTTTATGAATTAGAAAGGCGAAAAAGTTCATCTATTTTAGGGAGGGCTCTATTAGGGAGGGCTCTATTAGGGAGGGCTCTATTAGGGAGGGCTCTATTAGGGAGGGCTCTATTAGGGAGGGCTCTATTAGGGAGGGCTCTGTTAGGGAGGGCTCTGTTAGGGAGGGCTCTGTTAGGGAGGGCTCTGTTAGGGAGGGCTCTGTTAGGCAGGGCTCTGTTAGGCAGGGCTCTGTTAGGCAGGGCTCTGTTAGGCAGGGCTCTGCTAGCCATGGATCTTTTAAACACGATTCTTTTGTGCACTTGTAAATTGAGAACGTCTCGCTTAAGCACAGCTCTTCTAATATTAGCAGCACAATTATCATTAGGAGGCGCTGTTTTGGGAAGTGTGAGGTGAGCCAGTGTGGAAATTATGTACACCTAGCAAGTTTATATAATAGAGAACCATAGTAATGGTGGTAGTTCCTGAGGGTGAGAGTTGTGGTGGTAGTAGGGGATTTTCTTGAGAGAGAATGAATTGTTGTGGGAATTCGCCTATTTGTAAATACAGGGGTCGCTTCTCTGCTCCAGACTCTGCCTTTCACCTTGCCGTTGCCTGCTTCACTTCCTCCTAGCCCTAGAACTTCCTCTTAGGCCTTATTATACCTATTCTTAGAACTATATAGGAAGTGTGCTTCTACCGTGTGGTTCAAAAAATATTTCCTTACATCAGTGACTTATCCTTGATTTTAACTTCCAATTGTGGCCAGTTTTCCGCACTCGTGAAGTCTTTATTATACATTATCACGTCTTTAATGGGTTTTATATTCACTAATGTTAGGTTGTTTGTTCAGCCTCTTATATACATTAGACTTAATTGTTAGTTATCAGTTGTCAAAGGCATTTGTAGATAGACACGTGGCGTTTTATATTTTTTTTTGTGTGAACGAGTACGTACGTGTAATTGTCAACACAGTATGCACTGGTGATTGTAAACGAGTGTCTCTGGGGGATGACAACATCTGCTCTTCTAGTCGCTTTCACAGTTAAGTATTAAAAATCCTTGTTAAGTAAGGTACATGAATTAATTGGACTTCGGCAAACTGACGTTTATGGCATCATAATAATATTAAGGTTAACTTACGACATTGATCCTGAATCTTGCACTTGACTCGTAAGAAAAATTTTAACCATGAGAAAAAAGATAAAGAAAACATAGATGAATAGTGACTAGAGAGAAAAGTAAGTAACAAAAAGTTTGTGAATACAAAAGGGGAAATATATCAGAGTATAATGTGAGTGCGAGGGATGATTAATAAATATTGCAGAGACGAGGCTTTAGGCAGTGGAAATGTGTGTGAAATCAGTGTGGAATAAATATTTTTTTTCATAACAGAATGAAAAATGTAGTGGCATGGAAGGTGTTTCTCAAAGTGCAGAAGAGAGGTGTATTGATATATAAAGGCCAGAGTAAGATGAAAACTGTACATAAATGGTGTAGATGTAAGGTATAGAGGAATGTGCGAATATTTAAAGAGATAGAATCTGGGGCATCCAAAGCTCGTGAGCCAGCGTGTAATATCAGTGAATGAAGACAAGTTTTTTTATGGTATTTAATAATGTTGGGATGGAGGGAACCGATTAGCGGAACCTGAAACTTGAAAGATGGACGAGGATTTTCCGAACTGCTTTAACATATCAGATATCTGATATGTTAAAGTTGCTTGTAACCAATTGACTGACACTATTAGATATCGTGCGCGTGCGTGCGCCGAATGCGCCAAACGTCTAATCTAGTTTAAAAAGCAAAGTTTATTTCTGCCACATTAGTAGAATGAAAATTTATTTATGCAGTAATTCAGCGAAAATCAATCTGAGAATAACGAAAAAAAAATGTATCAATGAAAGTGACATTAAATAAATTTAAATTGATCTTTGATATATTTAGAAGAATTTAGTTCTTGCTTGTTAATTCTAACTGGGCATAAACCCGAGGCTACCTATATACTCTCAATCTACAGTCCACAGAGTGAATTTTTGGCTACACAATAAACTAGCAGCTTTAGTAACAAGATTAAATTATATCTCTATTTCTCACCAACTCTCACTCTCTCTCAATCTCTCTCTCTCTCTCTCTCTCTCTCTCTCTCTCTCTCTCTCTCTCTCTCTCTCTCTCTCTCTCTCTCTCTCTCTCTCTCTCAACTCCATCTTACTTCCTTATTACAATTGACACAGACGTTCACAGCTTACTCCGTCACGACCACTACTACCGCAACCACCACAACCAAAAGTTCGATATTACTACGTATCACCACCACCACTATACCCGTCATTACGACCACCATCTCACCGATACTACCACCAACGCACTGCCATCACCACCATCACACACACAGCTGCCATAACCACCACCTCACTGCCTTCTCACCACCACCACCACCAACCATCTCGCCGCTACCACATCACCTCACCATCACCACCACAATCATCACCACACCACCACTACATTTACCAAATATATTGTCCGAACCGCTTCATATCATCAGTAAAATCACTAAACTCATGCTAACGTTCCCTATTGGTGAAAATTACGAATCGATTCCCATCACCAGAGAGACCTACACCATACCACCAAACCGAACTAAAAACAACCTTCAGACAGTATTTATATAGTGCCATATTCCCCATAAACAGTGTAAGGTCCCTACAGTCATTTTCTTTTGAATCGAGCGACGATGACTTTGGTAAATAGACATAATAAGAGCTTAATTAGGGTGTTATTCGGGTGATTAAGAACGGAGGGGAAGGCGAGCCACAACAAGGCATTAGCACAGCATGGAAGAAGGAAGATAGATAAAAAAAAGGTTGAATTAATGGTGGTAAATTGATCATAGCTGTCTCCTGAAGGGTTGGGTAGCGCTCGGTTACCACCAGTTGGGATAAAAATGAATTTGTCTGGATTATAAACATGGAGGGTTAGTATCCAAGGATAACCCAAGAAAGACAATCAAGTCTGGCTTACTTCCACTGAGGTCTTTAGATCCTCTTCCCCAGAATAAGACCAAAAACACACTACAAATACCCTGCTATATCCTTACAGCTGAGTGATCTATGGCTACAAGCGTTTGGAAATATGCCCAGTGTTTACACTTGTGCCTGGGTACTTCAGATGTGAGCCACAGACGCAGTCACCAGTGTGTTGGCAACTATTATGTTTGTTTTCCAACATTATTCAAGGATAAAAAACATATGTTTCATAAAATATATTTCAAATATTTCATCGGAATAAGTAGGTTTTACTGTTTACATTTTCTCTAAAAACAATTCTTTAAGGATTTAGCATTTCACCATGAATGCAATAATTATACTACAACTACTAATAATAATAATGTAATAGGCTTTTCTGGTGCATTTTGTCTATTATCAGTGGATATGTAAATAGAGCAACACTAATTCCAAATGGTAAATGAAATGTGACTATTTAAATTTTAATTAAGATTTATTAAAACGTAAGAAACATTACTTGTTTGGCAGTTGAATGAAATTTTACAATATATGTATATTCTTAAGC
This sequence comes from Cherax destructor, assembly GCA_009830355.1. Lineage (NCBI taxonomy): Eukaryota > Metazoa > Arthropoda > Malacostraca > Decapoda > Parastacidae > Cherax > Cherax destructor. Next base: position 236,821 of record WNWK01000145.1, read on the forward strand.
GTGCTTTAACACTATGATTTCCATTAAAAAATCTATAACGTAATTACACTGAAACTTCGAATGCTGGAACAACTAATGAACACAAGACATGAACACTTCTCATAGATCTTGTAGCCCGATTCTGCTTATTATGCAATATATATATATATTATATATATATTATGTATATATATATATATATATATATATATATATATATATATATATATATATATATATATATATATATATATATATATATATATATCTGGTTAAATTTAATTACTTCTTGCTGTTATCTTGTAGATTGTCATGGAGCTCTGCGTTGCCACACGCTATTGTATAATTTTCGAAAATAAATAAAATGTGTTAGCATGGCAGCCTACCACGATCAAGAGTAACTTAAGTAAATTGTAGAGGTTAGTGTAAATCAGGTTGAATATATGTATCATTATACTGTCCCTTGTGGAAAATATATAAATACTGTATTTGAATTACGGTAACAAATACACAGTTTTTGGAAGGTAAGACAAGAGTTTTTTACTTTTATCTAAGAGTAGCATTTATCCGACTTGTATATTATAGTGAATAATATTTATATTAAAAAAACTTGGGCATACAAACTACTGTTGTATTCTTTTTAACGTTTTGCTTTATATTATTATGCATTATATCACCATGTGTTATATGTAAAATGGCATATATTAATAAAGACCCGGATGCTAATAATGTATATTGGATTATCGTAGGTTAAATGTAAATAATGAACCATTGTTATATGTCGAAAATATCAGTGCCCTCAGAACCATTGTACAAGTATATACAATTGTTTAAAATATTTCTATATTTTCCAGAACGTAGTTTATTAATATTCCCGGGAGCTTCAGTAAAGCTGCTTACCTAACATCCTAATCACTCTTGCTGGTTATTTATACAACTTATTCTGGCAAACTTAACATTAGCGATGCGAACATCATAACTTTAAATGGCTTCGCAATAAGTTCGGCTTGATTCCGGTAAGTCTTTTAAAGATTTTAAGAAGAAAAACTGTGACTAAGGAGATCGCAGGTATCCGTGAAATGCTGCCCTCTGACGGCCGCCGGGAGAACTACACAACACGTCTGTCTAGTGGCAGAGTCTGGCCGGCCCAGTCTTGGTCGATCATACCTAAATGTGTTCAATATCTGCTTCTATAACTTTGTCTTCTGAAGAGTATGCCTCTCTTAATGTGAATGTTTGAAGACTGTATTTAAGTTTATTTAGGAATACACTGCGAGTATACTGAAATAAGTCACTCTGACTTTTTTGGGTTATCCTAGGTTCTCTACACATATGCTGCTATGTATTATAATGTATGTAAATGTATTTGTGTATACCTGAATAAACTTACTTACTAAAGTATGTTAACTGGTGGCGGGCTGGTGACATGCTGCCTTAATGACCCTCGTGTCATCAGTAGGTTCTTATTTCATGTCACTGCCTCCCAAATGTCTACCTGGATGTCATTCCGGGTGTCAACACCCCCGCGGCCCGGTCCTCTACCAGGCCTCCCGGTGGATCAGGACCTGATCAACCAGGCTGTTACTATATTTTTTTTACAATATCTTTAGTGTCATTAGCTGCTGAATATAAAGAAGGTAAACGTAAGTGAATAATTAGGAGACAATTTATAACCAAATAGAAGTGAGTCGCACTGCATTACTTCTGCTTTATCCTAGTTTAAATTTGCAAAATTTATCAATAAACAATTTAATAAATGTGTTTACTGCCACAATCGTATAATTATATAATCCAAAAAGTAAAAGTAATTTTCTCCACCCATCTTTTAAGTTTAGAATTATGTGTGGGGACTGTGAAAGTATATTTTCTTATAAACTTTCACATGTACCTCCATATATATTCTTCCGGAAACTAACACATACCGTCCCACCACATACGCCTCCACATATACCATTATATACACTTATATTTTATGTTAAATGCTTTTAAAATCGTAACTTTCTTACACCACTCCTCTATAGTCCTTAAAATACATACGTATATTGCTGTATAAAGAAGCGTATACATCATTGCGAGGAATTGGATCTTCCTTTGTGTGGGATACCTCATTGAATATATATATATTATTGGATATATTCGAGGAGTGATTCCTCAATATTGACTCTTTTGAATAATTAATGTTCAATATGTATTACATAAAAATTGCATTCTTCACACTCCCCTTTGTTGGATCGTACCTATGTGACTCATACGGATTTAGATATTTTAAAAACTTTGGAAGATATTGTCATGAATGTTGTTTTAGAGGCAGTAATATTTTTTTGTCGTCGGTTTTCGGAAATATATATATATATATTTTGTTTGTCAGGAAAAATTACAAATGTTTCCTGACGAGGGTCTTAATCATATGATGACCCACAGCTGGGCTTTTGGTCATCTTGATTAAATATTCCAAGAACTTTTTTTTTTTCCTGGCATTATGATTGAGGCAATTTTTGTGAAGTTCGTGTCAGGTATTTATTATTCCTCGGAGAAGCATTGGGAAGTTCGGAAGCCACACGGAATATTACAATAAGTGTATATGATAATTATAGCAAAGGAATACAATAGAAATAAAAGCAATGAAAGGAATCATATTAAACATATTACACGAGAATACGTATATTATCAGTGAATAGTAGTTCAGATACAGACTTTTAGACAAAAGAAATATAGCGAGACAGACGGTGGAACTCACAGTATCTTATAAACAGTACCGACTGACGAAACTAGCACTGTAAAAATGGCAAAACACATAATCCATATGAATATCAAATGACTAAATACAAATTACTAGTAAGAAATCATGAGTTTGTGTATACGCATGGATAGCATAATAGATTAAAGCCTGCATCAGCCGTTTTCAATTAAGGTCTGATGATCCGTGATGCCTCATTTCATGTAAGACTTTAGGTTCGCTTGAACATAATCATTAAAAAAAAAATGCCAGTATATTAGATATTTGAAAAGCATATAAAGTGAAGGTTATCTCTGTATGAAGACAAAGGCAAGGTTGGAAACAGTTGTTGTGACGAAGTATTTCTCTTTGTTGAGGTTATAGTGTTATGCAGAGGTTGATATTAAACATATTTCTCCTGAAGGTTTCTGGTGGAAGTTGGTTGCCTGAAGAGGAATCATTGAATTGAGAAAATTAAATTATGATAAAGCATTGGTCTTATGTTACGGTTCCTGGTTCCACAGTGCGAGTAGAACAGCAATACTGAGGGTCAGGTGGTCTACACTGCTCTTGGAATGTCACCTAATCAAGGGTCGGTAAAGTCTTTGGAATGTGTGTGTGCTAGAGGTTTGGCTCTGCTAAAAAAAGTAACTTAGTTTTCTATAGTATGGTATTTTGTGTACTAATAGCCGTCGTTGCTTCCAGATATTGTCTTATGGCACTGTCTCCATTAAAGAGGGAGCCATGACACAGATAATGCAAATAAAAATATAAAATATTGTGGCAGCATTTAATGTTGTAGCTTGTAGCTATGTTAACGTTCACTGAGACCAGCTAATCGTAATGGCAGTATTTACGTTCAAGGAGAAGAGATGATCATGCTGACTGCATTTCCGTTAGTGAGGCCAACTGGACTCCTCATAGATACACCTGCTCGAACACCTTATTCCATATGCAACACTGCAAGCTCTTGCGAAACTGTTGACTGCAATATGAAAGATCTAGAGGAGGCCTGGTCACAGACCGGGCCGCAGGGGCGTTGACCCCTGGAATTCTCTCCAGGTAAACTCCAGGTAATTACATGACTCGACCTGTGGTTATTTTGCATCTATTAGCAACTGTGTGTGTGTGTGTGTGTGTGTCGTGCCGAAAAGGTAAAACTTGGAATTTTGGCTTAAATAGCAACGCTCTTGCCGAATATATATATATATATATATATATATATATATATATATATATATATATATATATATAATGGTCTATAATATAATGTACGGATAATAGTCATGATATACGTTTACCTATCTTGATATTAGTTTAATAATCATAAAACTGGGTAATGTTCGCAATTATATTCCATAACAATCACTACATTACAGGGATACCTGCTTGAATGAAGACTTCCCCTGTACGTGGAAATTCCCACACTGGGAGATTCCCTCATTGGTGCCCCCACACATGGGAAGATTCCCGTTTCCTGGGAGACTCTCACCCCCTGGTTCCTCACACGGGGAGACGCCCGCACAAGATTCCTATTGTGCACAGAAAGACACAAATAAGCACTGGTCTTGTCGCTGGCTAAGTGTAAGTTGGCCACCTCTCGTCACGTTGATCTTTGAAGGTGCCTAAATGCTGACGAAGGGCTCTTGATCCAAAGAATTGGGGCAGCTTTCCATATCGGGGATCACTCGTAGTTACCTCCTCTATAGGGGTCATAAAAACGTATCACCCCTACAGGCGTTACAATATTCTCAATATACTTAATAATAATAATAATTATTATTATTATTTATCATGAAAAGTAATGCAAATACGTTATTTTTTTCAGATGTGATTACATATTCATAGAAAAGCTCTAAACCCTTAAGGGAGACAAAAATAGGATGGAGAGCATTCACCCCTTCATCTGGGGAAGGAGGCTGGCGAGAGAGGTGCGAGGAACAGACGATCGGGAAAAGGCAGAAAGGAGAAAGGAAAATATTTTTGCTGGAATGCATGTAATGAAAAAAAATCCCTGAAGCGTGCAAACGCGTTTGGAAAAACGGGGGATAAAATGTCAAATAAAAATTAATAAAATGAGAGGCTCAGAAAATATATATATAGCAAAACACGCATACAAAAATTGCACGCTCGCCTCCGCAAAACACACACACACACACACACACACACACACACACAATACAGGCGAAGTGTCTGTCGACAAGTGCCTTTTACAACGAGTAACTATTACTACTACTACTACACACACGCACACACAGCGAAGAGGCGGAGCCAGGAGCTATGAATCGACCCCTACAACCACAAATAAGTGAGCACACAAAAAAAAAATCTTTAAAATCTATTCTGTTTTCCGTGATGGTAGACAAGCACTCACAAACCGGTGAATGAAAACGTTCCATCATGATAAAATGTGATTTGAGAAACGAAGAAACACACTATAGTAGAATTTACAGAAAAAAGTTTAGCAGAAGAAATCTCAAGTAAAATGTCTTGGAGACTTATCGAAAGAAGGTTGTTTTGGGTTAAACCTGTTACGTACGTGTTTGTGTGTATTCATCTGTTTGCACTCGCCTATTTGTGGTTGCAGGGGTCGATTCACAGCTCCTGGCCCCGCCTCTTCACTGGTCGCTGCTAGGTCCACTCTCTGCTCCATGATCTTTATCGTATCTCTTGTGCTTGTGTGTGTTTGTGTTTCTGAATCCATGTGCGTGTTATCAATTATTATGTGTGTATAATGATGTATAAGTGTGGATGTGTGGTTGTATAAGAGTGTTGTGTGTGCCACCGTGTAAGTGTGCGTATGTGTGATGGTATGTGCGTATGTTTGATCGTAATGTGCGTTCAGAGTTCTTGTGTCTTCTGTACTTAGGTGCGTGCGGGTCTCAGAGCCCAGCTCGTCCTCTTAATGACATACATTTCACTGTCGTAAAGACTGATGAGACGTATGAAGGCAGCTTTAACAGTGAAACTATGACATAGTTGTCTGTCGCGTTTAGTGGCTCAACTTTTTATCGCCTTTATCTAATATTTTTCCCTCTGTTGTATTAACGTTGGTAGAATTACCAACAATATGTTAAATAAAAGAACACAAGTGCAACTAATGTGACATTTTATTGTGGCAACGTTTCGCTCTCAAGGAGCTTTGTCTAGCTCCTGGAGCTTTGTCTAGCTCCTGGAGCTTGACAAAGCTAGCCTAAATAGATCCACACAGTGTGAATCTAGTTAGGTTAGGTATGTTTGTCTGCAAACTTCTCTAATAACGACTCTGAAAGTTTAGAGGTTTTATTTCACCTTGTGTAATTCTCATACATGATAGTGAAAGTTTATTCATTGTTAAGGTGACTTTGTACTTTCAAGTCTTGACTTAAGCGAATTCTTCACTAGTTAATTAAGGGTTTAAATTAAATATTCTAATATAATCGTTTATTTACTATATAAGTGGCAGCTAATCGCAAACAAGTAGTTAATGCAAAATACCCACTAGGGGAGGAGGAGGGCGAGGGAGGAGAGCAGAGCGAGGGAGGGGAGGAGAGCAGAGCGAGGGAGGGGAGGAGAGCAGAGCGAGGGAGGGGAGGAGAGCGAGGGAGGGGAGGAGAGCAGAGCGAGGGAGGGGAGGAGGAGAGGGATGAATGATGCTCCAGGCCTGGATTGCATTGCAGTATTTAACGCATCTGCCTCTACTACTCCTGAGATTCCGTTGCATTGCTCCTGAAGACGCGTTTTGCAATTTAGAACGCGCGAAAGGCCTCTGGCAACATTCTCCTTCGTGTGGTTGTCGTACATTACGCTTTAAGTTACATAGCCGTCGCTGCCAGTACCATCCACGACCACCCCACCACTACCACCATTACCCCCCCCCCCCATCAAGGAAGGACGGGTAATAAGGTTGAGATTGTCTCATGGCGTCTCCCTGAGGAGGTTCATGTTGTGGTACTTCTCTCACCCCTACTATACCCCCACACACACCTACCATTACCCCAACAACCAGCTCTCCTTCCCCCCTCTTCCTGTTCCAAGAGTTCCACTCTTGTTCAATATTTTGCTTTCTCATCTTCTAGCTCTTCCACCCCTCCTCTCCTCTTTCTCCCTTCTTTCCCCGGATTCACTCCATTTGCTCCCTCTTCTCCCTCCCTTCCTCATTCCTTCCCTTCTCTCCCATCCCTCTTCTTCCTCCTTCCTTCCCTCCTCTCCCTCCCCCTTCCCCGAGGCTCCCAGCTGGTGCTATCCTTCACGTGTACAGCTGGTGTACATTGTTGTGACTTTGTGTTCATTGCTGCCACTACCATCATTACTCTTCAAAGGAGGGGCCTTGATGCCGCTGAAGGGCTCTCGATTCAGGGAACTAGAGCTACACTTCCTTTTCTTGGATCAACTCCCAAAACCCACGCACCCTCATTTGCTTGTCTCAATTCCAAGCCGCTGTTTGACCTTTGTAGGCCTATAAGCCTCCAAATAAGGGTAATAATGATTATTAGTATTATTAAAATCCTCATCGTCGTCGTCATCATCATTGCAGTCATGGTTCCTATCGTCACTGTCGTGCACAATACTCATCATTGTCGTATTCATCATCGTCAACGTCTTATTCATTACCGCTAGGATCATAATAATCATCGTTGTAACTATTCTCATCTTCACTATATTCAATCATCATTACATAATCACCACAATTATTGTGTGTCATAAGAACATATGTAGGAGCACTGCAGCAGACCTGCTGGCCCATGCTAGGTAAGTCCAAGTCACCTACGGTAATTCTACTTAAATACAGGTCACCTACTGGCCCATGCTAGTCAGGTCCAAGTCGCATCCACTTAAGGATGGAGCACAGCGTCAGACCTATTAGCACAAGCTAGTCAGGTCCAACTCACACCCACCCACACCCACTAATATATTAGTCTAACCTATTTTTAAAGCTGCACAACGTTTTAGCTTCAATGACGCTCTTTGGAGTTTGTTCCACTCATCCATAACTATATTACTAAACCAGTACTTTTCTCTATATTTTCTGAATCTAAATTTATCTAACTTGAAACCATTGTTTTGAGTACCGTCTTGGCTAGGTATTTTTTAGCACATTATCTCTCATTTTCCACGTTTTCAACATTAAATAAACGTCAACGTCAAGGCCGAAGTACTGAACACCTGTCAGGTCTAAAGGACTGAAGAGCCTCTCACCTATCAAGGATAAGGAAGGGAGCACCTATCAAGGCTAAGATGTGATGTATAGGGACTGTTAAAACTGCCATCTCGTTTAAATAGGCTTACGTTTCAGCTAGGCAGTTGTAAGGTCACATGTCAAGGGGCCTGGATCCAGTGTCTTGTTGGTAGAATGGGATACTGTTGTGTTTTTCCTGGTCATCTGAGTGAGATCTCACCTGTAGGAGGTAACATGTAAGATCTCCCCATGGGAACGAATGTTCCTGTCTGTCGCTAAGCCTGTACAAAGGGTCAGGAGAGTGTAAGATAGAGAGTGAGTGAGTGTGCACGTGTGTACGTACACAACTAGTTGTAGTCACCTAGTTGTGGTTGCAGGGGTCGACTCTCAGTTCCTGACCCGCACCTCTTCGCTGGTCCCCACACTCCCTTCTCCACGAGCTTTTTCGAACCTTTTCTTAAAGCTATGTATGGATCCTGCCTCCACTACATCACTCTCCAGATTCTTTCCCTTCCTGATAACTATATGACACAAATGCTTCCTAACATCTCTGTGACTCATCTGAGTTTTCAGCTACCAGCTGTGACCTAGTGTTGTGTCCCATCTCTGAAACATTGTGTCCATGTCAACCTTGTGTGTGTGTGTGTGTGTGTGTGTGTGTGTGTGTGTGTGTGTGTGTGTGTGTGTCAGTTCATGAGGACAGTACTGACAGTACTGATAACGTAGTGGTGGTGGTTCAAGCATCAAGGAAGCAGAACACTGATCTGTGTAAACTAGAATGAGTAGAGGGTCTTGACAACACTTGCTATCATTTCCGCCACACCTAGCAGTATACCCATACGTTTACAGTTGTATTTGTTACAGTATACAGTTTTCATATTAAAGGTATTACAATAGATTGTAACTAAATATTGTACTCGTACCTTTTTATAATAATAACAAAATAATTGTAATCTTAAGCAGTTTTGACTTGACCATTTTCCCTCCCTCTTTTAATTAATCTTTCTGTATTATTTCTTATGTCTACCCTACCTTATATACCCAAGCAATACCTAATTAAAATACTAGTGAACACCCATATGTATGGAAATTAGATACGCCTGTTGGATAAGTGAGAAGGTATTACTGGTTAGTCAGGGGAATATCCCAACTAATCGATATATTTAAATAATTATTGGTGTCTATAAGAAACTAGGAATTTACTTTTCGATGTTCTTCCCTCTAAGATATCGTATTCTTAGTCCTTTGTAATTCCCAGCTATAAACAGCTGCTGCTTCTCCACCTTCATCAACATTCTCCTCTTCTTTAAGTCAGTTTCCGCCTCTAATCACCGGCAGTTAATTAGGAGTGGTGTAGGAAGGCAATTACTGAGTTGGTCTTGGCGTTGTTTGCAAACGTTGGATGAGGCAGAAGGACTTCGGTGCTTAATTTTGAACTATTACCTGTCTCTGTCTGTGTCGTCGTCTCTCTCTCTCTCTCTCTCTCTCTCTCTCTCTCTCTCTCTCTCTCTCTCTCTCTCTCTCCTCTCTCTCCCTCTCTCTCCCTCTCTCTCTCCCTCTCTCCCCCTCTCTCTCTCTCTCCTCCTCTCTCTCCTCCCTCCTCCCTCCTCTCCTCCCTCTCTCCCTCTCTCCCTCTCTCCCTCTCTCCCTCTCTCTCTCCCTCCCTCCCTCCCCTCCTCTCTCCCTCCCTCCCTCCCTCCTCTCTCCCTCCTCCTCTCTCCCTCCCTCCCTCCCTCCCTCTCTCCCTCCCTCCTCTCTCCCTCCCTCCCTCTCTCTCCCTCTCTCTCTCCCTCCCTCCCTCCTCCCTCTCTCCCTCTCTCTCCCTCTCTCTCCCTCTCTCTCCCTCTCCTTCTCCCTCTCTCTTTCCCTCTCCCCCCTTTCATTATCTCTCTCCTCTCTTCTCTAATGGTAAAGATTAAAAGTATAAGATGACCTCTCTCCTAGTCACCATATATCAATGGTTCCTAAATTATTCTTGATGTTAGTGTTTAAGTGGACTGCAACCTTAATGTAAACGAGGATATACAGTTCATGTCAATTTTCGTGGATGATTAGTAATGACTGAGGAAGATTGCAAAATATTGCACGCAGATTTTTGAGAAACCTACGTGAATGGTCCTGTGAATGGCTGCTAGAATTCAGTCCTAGCCAGTGAGGTGTAATGAGGTAGGAAGTGAGGTAGGAGACCAGAGAAATGTCCGAAACAAACGGAAATGGAGAAAGGAGGAGAGCTATGGAAGAACCTAACACTGAAGCCATCCCCTAAGGCTGACAGTCAGGATAACGTCAGCAACATGTGCAAGGTTGACGTACATAGGATGCAGCTTATGGAGCTTTACCAAGGATTACTTCTCCAGTTAATCCTGAATCCCTTTCAAATATAAAATAGAAAGATTAACTGTACACAAAATGGATTTTCTATTTTTAATCGTATGCCAGTCAACTTACCACTACACATACCGTATTAAAATATTTGAAGCTAAATCAAGTCAACCAAATATAAAGGTAGATAGTCGACAGGAATTTCTACAGTGTGGCATTCTCACTATACCCAAAACTAGAACTGTTGGGTAAATGGAAAAATGTGCAACTAATGTGACATATTATTGTGGCAATGTTTCGCTCTCCAGGAGCTTCGTCAAGCTGTTACAAACATTTCAAGACCACAACACAGAGGGTATATATATAAATATAGGTATCATATGAGATGAAAGACGGGTGGTAGTAGTGCAGTAGACAGCATTGTCTCCTCATTTCTTGAGTACTTAGACATTGATAAAGCTCTGATGTTTGTCGCATTGCTGGTCTCTCCCCAACAAATAATTGGTATAAAACAACCTGCTCTTCCTGTCAGCTGTTAATGAACGTCAAAATACGAAGTGCTTTAAAATGAATTAATTTAAAAATATTCACGTGAAAAGTATACTGGCAGACTACTGTACTCGTGTTGGTTATAAATGAACAGGTAACAGGAAGAATTACTGGAGTATTTTTTACTTCCAAAGCTGAGTTGGGGATATTTTTTAATACGAAACTAGATGAGAGTTAGACTTTACATCAAGATATATGATCATAATTTAGATGCTTGGACACAGCACCAAACATAAAGAGAATTAGGGTCACATTAAGAGTCTAGAAGCTCAAATGAATAGAAAAGAATAAATATGACACTAGAAGTGTGGTGGAGCACCTGAAGAGAAAAGATTAAAAAAAAAAATCAGGGGTTTATAGACACAATCCGGGCTCACGTACATGTTGGCGTTCAATTTAGAACGCTTAGCTCACTCTCTTCGAAGAATGTCAGCATTTTTCTGGAAGTGTGGCATGGAGCAAGATCCTGCTGGAAAATGCCTTCTCCACCAGGAAAGTCTCTATTCACAATGGGAAGCAAATGAGTTGCCAGGATTGCCTTGAATTTGTCATTGATCATCGTTCCCTTAATAACAAGCCGTCCAGGGCCGGAGACGAAGACATATGAGATAATCACAAAATTTACTCCGGTCCCAATTAATTTGCACTACACTGTATATAAACTAAACCTAAAGGCACTGGAAGAATGCATATTATTGGTGGGCTATGACAGTATTGGGTGTGCCGTGCATTACATGTCATTATTTCCCTGTTCTAGAGTAAATTATTCTTGATTGTTGCTGTACAGGTTAATTTCTGCCTTAATGACTCGCATGCAGTCAGAAGGCTTTAAAATTAACACACTAACGAAGTCGTCTTCAGTAATGGGCAGAAGGATGGGAAGACCCGCCTCTCTCTCTCTCTCTCTCTCTCTCTCTCTCTCTCTCTGTCTCTGTCTCTGTCTCTGCTCTCTGTCTCTGTCTCTGTCTCTCTCTCTCTCTCTCTCTCTCTCTCTCTCTCTCTCTCTCTGTCTCTCTTAGCCAGGAGCTATGACTCGACCCCTGCAACCACAACTAGGTGAGTACATATACAGATGGCAAAGGTGATCTTCATAGTCCGTTAGCTAGTGCTGGTGGTCGTCTGGAGTAGGCTCGCCAGCCAGCCGGTCGCAAGTCTGCCCGCTTCCCCCTACGCCGAGCTACGCCAAGGTACACAGAGCCCTACGCTTGCCATCTGTTGCACGCTACGCACGTGGGTACCACCAACAAAGTTGCCAAGGTTCACGTTCGCCACGTTAGAAATTTAACACCATCACAAACTCCCTTCTCCAATTTTCTTTAATCCATTGTTGAGAAAATGAAAGCAATAGCTGTCTATATATTTTTTAAAGATTTAAGAGCACTGGAAGATATTTCTTTAGTATTATAGAAAAAAAACTGGCGAGGGGTTTGTTCCTCAGCTTAGATATCCTGGATGGTATAGTGTGGTAACGCTGCTGGTACACGGAAGCTAGGCTGACAGTCTTATGTTATACCCTCTGGGGAGACGAAGTTGGGGGAAAGGAAGAGGTGGGAGGAAGGGTAATGGAGAGAGGAGAGTAGGGGAGAGACCAAGAACAGGGATTGGATGTTAATGAAGGGGGGGGGTTCAAGGATGAAGGCTCAGGTAGTGTCTAAGATTTGATTAGAGGTTCAGTTACAGGAAAAGGTAGGGAAAGAAAAGAGATGGGGGGATGGGATGGGTGGGGAAGGAGAGGGAGGGAGGGAGTGCGAGAGAGTGAGTGAGTGAGAGGGGGGAGAGGAGAGTGAATGAGATTGAATCGGGGATCGAGGAAAGTGGAGGCACTAACTGAAAAGCATAACGAGGCGAGGTGTGGCAGGTGACTCCTGTAACCTGAGAATCAAGAACTGGAACGAGGTAGTGTGAGCGTGAAGGATGTTAAGATGCTGGCGTGAAGAGTTGAGTGATAACGATGTATAGGATGTAAAAGAAAATGAAAAAGATGGAGGGAGAGAGGGAAGAGGGAGGAACGTGGACAGGATTTGTTCTTTAAGCAAGCTTAAGTAAGTCAGCAGTGTGATATTACCCTATTCAATATAAGTTAGCTTTCATTTCTAAATCAGTTGCTTATTCCAGGGCAACACGGGTTTAGAGCACATCGTTCCTGCTTCTTGCAATTGCTGGACTAATACGACATGGTCATGGGTACACTGGAAGACCAGCAAAAAACAAATGTAGTGTACAAAGGCTTTGAAAAAGTCTTCGACAAGTGCGACCATGGTGTAATACCTGGTATACCTGGAGTATACCTGCAGAGGGTTTCGGGGGTCAACGCCCGGTCTGAGACCGTACTCAGTGCGTGCAGTAAGACGTGATAATGAACAGTGAAATCAAAGCTACTGAAACGAAGAATTTTGCTTTCCTAGACATAGTACTCGGCACACTTCTGTGTCTGCCACACTGCCAGAAGTACTGGGAGACACAGCCACAGACAGACAGACAGCCACAGACAGACAGACAGCCACAGACAGACAGACAGCCACAGACAGACAGACAGCCACAGACAGACAGACAGCCACAGACAGACAGACAGCCACAGACAGACAGACAGCCACAGACAGACAGACAGCCACAGACAGACAGCCACAGACAGACAGCCACAGACAGACAGCCACAGACAGACAGCCACAGACAGCCACAGACAGACAGCCACAGACAGACAGCCACAGACAGACAGCCACAGACAGACAGCCACAGACAGACAGCACAGACAGACAGACACACAGACAGACAGACAGACACAGACAGACACAGACACAGCAGCGAACAGAAGACAGACACACAGACAGACAGACAGCACAACGACAGCCACAGACAACAGACAGACACACAGACAGACAGCACAGACAGACAGACACACAGACAGACAGACACAAGACAGACAGCACACACACACACAACACACAACACACACAACAACAATAGACACACACACACACACACACACACAAGAATGAGAGAGAGAATGAGATTTTTTTTAAGATCTTTTTGTATACCCAACACTTAATACTTGTTAGCAGGTACTGGAGTTTTTTTACATAGGATATATCTTTTCAAAAGAAATGAAGTTTTCTAATTTCTTTTCTAGATGTGACTCACAACAATTGATAACACGTCACCTGTGATATTACAAGACGGGCAGCGGGGGTGTAAGTAAATTTGTAGATATGTTTCCTTGTGCCAAGGAAACGAACCCGGGACCTTAGGTTGCGAGTCGAAAACTCTCACCAGTGAGCTACGCGGCTCTCCAAAGGCAAGGAGGGAGGGAGTAATTGAGGGGAAGAAGCTGGACAGCGTCACAGCTATATACATCCACTAGTCACCACCCACATTAGTGTTGTACCCCCTGCTGACTTTACCCTCTCACAGCAGCTTCTCTCTTTCTTTGTATATTCTATTCTCTTTCTCTCCTTCCCTCCTCCACTTTCCCGTTTCTTCTGCTCCCTCTATTCCTTCTCATCACTACCGCCTTCCCTCATTCTCACTCACCTTTTCCCAAGTGAAACAGAGGCTTTGAATGTTACAGGCAGGTGGAGGCTGGAGGCAGGTGGAGGCTGGAGGCAGGTGGAGGCTGGAGCGCTGGAAACGTCGAGTCTGAGATCAATGTGTGGGGTGAATATTATTTCGAGAATATATAAGTAAAATATGGTGTGGTGGAATTAAGACAAGTCTTTATTTACATATTAATTATAGGCGAAAATCTGCTATCTAATTAAGTCTAATTCCTAAGCCTTTTCTTATCTATGGCAATCAATTCCTGAGGTAGATGTATCATGAAACGTTTCCTCTGCTGCCCACCTATCGCGTTGCCTAAAGAGTCGCGGCTGTGTTTTCAATATTAAATATACGTTTTTGTATTTATAGGTTAATGCATCCTAACTTAGCATTAAAACAATGATATTATGAAGTTTAAAGAGTTAAGGAACTGACTTTGGGAATCACTTAAAATTAGCATAATGTAATGCGGATGGTTTGGGTAAAGAGTTTATAAATTTAAAGTGGATTGAAGCAAGTGTGGGAACGTCTGATTATTAAAAAAAAAAAATGGTTATAATTGACCATAATTTTTAAAGGGGTGGACCGGTAAGCCAGCGGAAGGCCTCGGTCAGATGACCAAAAGCTCCAACGACGGGTCATCATCTGACTAAGACCCGCGTCAGGAAATACTTGTCATGTTAATATTGTGACAAACCTTACCTAACCTAACCCTCAGGTGCTGTCCTACCGTGACTCGCAAGTCTGGTAAAAGTTTTGCACTAGGTGGGATTGTCAGTAATTATGTTCTGCCTCATGAACACTCAAGATGGCTGGAAAAATCCTGGAAACTTCTTGCTTCCAGTATACGCCTCTCTCTTGTATATTTCATAATAGGCCATGATTTTTTTTTTTCAGTTTAGGAGGCCTTGTCAGAGACGGGGGCTCGGGGTGATTGTTAGAACCATTACTGGACTTCTTATATGGGAGTAACGGTACAATCTGTCGCCCATAGAGTAAATCGTTGCCAAGTAGAGTAGCAGCACTCTGGGTGTTCCCTCAATGTAACTAACATTCACAATAGGGTAGCACACTGTGGGTGTTCCCTCAGTGTAGTATCATGTAGAGTAAGCAACCCGTACGCGGCCTGCCACCAGCCTATGCAGATTATTTCTTCAGCAGTCATCGGGAGGAGAAACCTCAAGGTAAACTGTACATACCTTGAACTATTTCTTAAGGCACATCCACCTCCTCCTCCTCCTTTTCATCATCTGCCTTCTCATTACCATAATTACCCTTCCCTCCTCCATATCCCTCCCTCCGTCCGTCTATCCTAAACTCTTGTCCCTCATTCCTACTTACGCCCGTCTGTCCCTTTGTCCCTCCCATCATCCCTCAGACCCTCTCAAATCCACCTCTCACTGCTTGTTTTCAATTTTGCTATATAAAACAATCGTCCCTACCTTTATCCCTCCCCAGTCCATTCTTTCGTCTCTTCTTCATCCTTCCCTCCCTCAACCCCTCCATCCCTCCCTCCCCTCTTCCTCGCCTCAAGATTAGTAGCATATGGGCGCCGGCGTGTGCAACAGTCTCTCAGGACAAAGAAATTTACCACCGTTGCAACCACCACCACCATGACAACCATCATTATAATCACTACCACTGCAATTACCTCTGCAACCATCAAGACAGCCACCACCATTACAGCCATCACCACTATAACCACTATCTCAACTATACTACTTTCAAATCTACTACAGCTAAGAACACATCACTGTTCTTATAACTACTACAGTCACCGCTACCACTTTCGTTACTACAATCAAAACGTCAAAACCACCACCACTACTACCACAAACAACACAACACTACCACCACCACCACAACTACAACTAAATCAACAATAATCACTACCAACACTACCGCTATTTCTACAACTACATCCATCAACATCACTGCAACCACTCGTATCACTAACATCACTACCACTACCTCAATAAAAGCACCATTACTACCCCATCACCTCTGCTACTACCTCAGTTTCTACAAACAAAAATATACAAATATCACTACTACCACGACCATAACAGCACACCACTATGGCTACCACTCCTATCAACTACCGAGAATCATCAAAGCCACCACAGCCAGCACCAACAACAACTACCAACAACAACAACAACAACAAACAAGATGGTCCCCAATTAGCAAAGTCAACAGGATTTCTACGAGTTGTGGTTCCAGCCTCGCTGGACCTCAAGAGAAATTGTACTAAGCCTCACTGGAGCACCAGAGCACTTGTAATCAGCCCCACTGGAAAACCAGAGTACATGTACTCACGTCATTAAGGTGAGGGAACTCACCTTATATACAGCACTCTGTATTTAAGGAAAATCTAGTACTCGAAAAAAAATGATACACAAATATAAAAGGGGAATAACATTCTTTAATGAATTATGAAAGTAAGAGGAATAGAGAATTACTAGTAAAGTTTCTCTTAAATAAGATACAAAGTGGGGAATAAACAGTGTGTTTGAGTGGTTATTACGATGATCTAACACAAGCATGGTCACACTTTTAACTATCAGAATATAACTCGTGATTAGTAGACCAGTTTGTCTCGGAAGGAAGTGTAAATAAGATCAATTCGCTCAAAATATCCGTCTCAATAGCAAAATGTCTTTAAAAGACGTAGTGACGAAAAAATATTTGTGATACTGGCTGGCTATCTCTTAGCTTAATTTGCCTGTGGGCGGCAGACCATTAACTTTTGGAGAGTTCCTGAAGTGCATGGGAAAGTAATGGAGGAAATGTGCCCTGCCAAGGAGGCTTTTTAGGAAATGTAGGTTCAGGTACATCCACAATTACAAGACCACATTGATGATGTGCGATGACAGTCAATATATCTAAATTTCTCTTTGACACTAGATGAGAACAAAGACAATGTTGGCTCAGGTCAAGTATTCATTTTTATACTGGGAATAGATTCAGATTTTGAAAATACGCGGTTGTATGCTCTCCAGTGTGTTGAATAATACGCCTGTGAAGACGTATGTAATCATAATAGTGAGTCTCTCTTCCGAACATCATTAACCTGAGTTGGGACCGAATAAGAAGGGCGACAGATGATCGTTGCAAGGACCATGTTTGGAAGTTAAACTGTTGTAGTTGCGAGAATGAATTAAAACGTACCGAAATTGAATGCTGGACCTGACATGCAATTGCAATGCATTATTCACCAGCAGGCTTTGTGCAGCAAGATTCTCCAAATTCGAAAACGTGGTAATTGTTGCTTAGCGTAAATTATATCTGGTATCATGGCCTGAAACATCGCCAGCTTCATTTTTTTTTTCCGAGGATAATACTGACTATGGGGCTGTATTGTACCATGCTGTAGTCAGGTGGCTGAGGAGAGGCACCACCCTTAAGCTATTTTTTTTGCCCTGCTTCATGTTATGAACTTCTTACTGAGAAAGGAGGAGATCAAGAAGCATTTTATGATCCTTAATGAATTTGAGATTTGGATTTCTTCAGTGATGTATTAAAGCATTTGAACAATTTGATCCTAAGAATACTGAGGTGAAAGCTTTTAGAGGAAACACGACTGTGTTTGTGAAACAGCAAAACGAAAATAAGTTTTCACTCTTTCCCTTGCTGTAAATAACTCTTTCAACAAGAAAAGAAATTCGCAGATCCCAGTGGAAAGATATAGTGAAGAACTAGATCTGCAGAGTAACTTCCTCAAATAATTTTGCCATTTCTACCAGCAAGAGACAAGAATGATTGACAGGCATTTGAAGTTTCGCCAGATGATCTAAGTGAAATATTTCAGATGGAACTCATTGAATTCCCAGGCAATGACAGTGATGTACACACTGAAAGCAGTTTGTTGACACTATTAGAACCTGACGAAGTTTACCGCGGGTATGTCCAGTCTTCGTCAGCACATACTTTTGTGGACAAACTTCTCTAAGAATGGAAAGGGTTAATTCAAAATTAGGACAAGACATATTGATGAAAATTTACACAAACGTTTAAGACTGTTAGAAACAAGGAACTTTTAAATGTGCTATGCGTATCTATTCATGACATTAAATCGTACATGACTAAACATTAATGAACTGTTATATTCAATTGCACTTCATTTGTGATTATTTCAAAGATAGCATTTTAAATATTGGATCTCATTATTCTTTCAGTATAATTAAATATGAGTGAAAAAAAGGCAATCGTAATACAATGTTGCAATTGTGAGCTACGATTATAGTGATAATGAAACAAGTGATTGCTGGAGAAGGTGCACAGATTTTGATTGTTTGGTTATGTCACCTTTTTCAAGGTGGTGGTATCTTCACGCATCTGGTCTTCTAATGTCCCCCAGGTTGAACAGCCTGGTTGATCAGGCCCTGATCAATCAGGCTGGGAAACTCCAGTTAATTGGTTAAAGAGCCTTTCGGTATCAGGGGCACCTTCCATGAAGGAGGAAGGGGAGTAACTGAGAGTAGGTGCCTTATGTCACCTATTTAATATGGGAGTAACACTTTTTTTTTTTGAGTAGAAATTGGCCAATTTTAAGTCAACAGTCCGTTTGCTTTTCTTTTCATGATACGGTGACTGGTAATGGATATGTAATTTGATATCTAGATTCTTTTAGTAGTCTAGCAGAGAGTTTTTAATCCAATAGATTTGTGTTCAGATTCTCTGGATATTTAACCTGCCTGGGCTAAGAATTTTACTAATATTGGTGTGCTTGTTTCAGTTCCTGCAACGAAGTTTTATGGCCAATATATGTAAATCGCATTCGATTAAGAAGAGCCGCACTAAGGAAGAGAAAGAGAGAGGGAGAGGATGGGAGAGGGAGGGAAGGAAGGGGGGATTACTGAAGGACCATGTGGGGAGCGCAATCTGGGTTTTTTTCTCCACGGTGTTGACGCAGTTGCAGATGGCGACGTGTGGTGGGGCGGTGTCTGGTGACGCTGGCATGGCCCGGTACGTGTGGTAGTGGTGTCCCTGTCTTGTTTGTTTTCTCAGAATTGTTGCTTGCTGAATGCTGTATGTGTTTCAACTGATGCTTGGTACTACTTTTCTGTACGTTGCAGAAATGTTGCTGCAGGGTCCCGTAGTCCCATCTTGATCTCTGGTGCAATACTAGGCGAGATGACCTCAAGATAGGGCTGGATTATCTTGCTATTAGTCATGTTGTTTTGGCTCTTGTTGTGGCGGCATGTGTCAGTGTCTCACTGTAGGGGGTAGCTCCTCAAGGTCAGTTCTTCCCTCTAGTATTCTCTCCTCCATCTCCCCCTCCTCTCTCTCTCTGTGTGTGTGTGTCTGTCTCTGTCTCTGTCTCTCTCTCTCTCTCTCTCTCTCTCTCTCTCTCTCTCTCTCTCTCTCTCTCTCTCTCTCTCTCTCTCTCTCTGTGTTTACATAAACATGAAAATTATGCCATATGGATAGTGAGAAACACATTACAGCATTCTTCTTTACACTTACGGCTCAAAATGAACTGAACGTTCAAGTTCCTGAATTTGTTTCTTTAGCTATGAGCTGTTATTCTACTTCAGTTCTGTATAAGGCTTTATTAAATCTATATCAAGTCTAGACTAAAGCTTAGGGCGAAACGTCATCTAAAAAAAACGCGTAGTTCTGCAACGTGTGCCTGAAATTCATTTTTTGTCAGTTGCTCGCTATCCCCAAAATGAACTCAATTACAAGCCTTTATCCTAGCACTTTCTTACTATGGTGACCACTTTTGAACATACGTATGGAGTAATTCGAAGATACTTTAAGCAGAGGGGAAAATCTTGGTCTATCTTTTCACCCAGAGTGAAGTTAATAAGTGTTGTTTTTTAGCTGCTTCAGGTGTTATTGAATTGCCACATCAGATAACACTGTTTTATACCAACGCAAAGTGAAGATGGGCCCGAACTTTCATTTGTTTACTTTAGTTTTTCTAAAGTTTAAGGTCTTCTAGGGGGAAGGGATGCTTAGTTACCACTGAATGGTTGTTGATCCAAGAAAATGAGAGCAACTCTTCCTGTCCATCAATCATATTGACCTATACCCCAGACGCAGTACGAACCTTTCTTCTTTGTCACTTCCCCATAAAAATAATTATTAATAATAATAATCATATATGTGGGCAAACCTGCTCCAAATGTGAGTCATTCGAGGAATGATTATATGGAGCGACATCATAGAGGAGGGTAGATTAAGAATCAAGAGTGTAACCGCTGTTGTCTACTTGTCTTAGGGCTGTCGTGGAGGACGTCTTGGTATTCCTTGAGAGACTTGACCTGACCTCTAAGACACGAACGGGGAGTAGAACGACCAGCCATAGCGAAGGGTTAACCTGCAATACATAAGGCATACTTGAGTCAACCAGTGGAAGGAAACCAAACAGAGGTTATCATGCTTTTTTTTTTTTAAAAAGTACTTTTGTAGAAACAAGGGGACTCAAAAATCGATCTTCCTTGTTGCGTAGTACAGAGCCGCACAGGTATCTTACTCTTTCTAATAAGTTTTTCCAGAAATTGCCAGAAACTGTCACGTTCTAACTCTTTACATAACTGTTTTTGCCTTATTCCTTTGTATATGCTGAAGAATACATCAGTTTAAAGTCGAAATATACACACTTTTTTTTTTTATTTTATCTCAATGAGAGTTTCTCTTTCGTATAGATGCCACACAGAAAATTTTCAACATATGTGCTTTCAGTACAATAACATCAAGTGTAAGCTTGCGGTCTTCAGGCAGCAACAGCCTTGTCGGTCAGGAATCTGTGGCCTTGAACTGGACTGTGAGAAATCAGCAACTTTGGAAACGGTTCACATGTACTCCCAGTATAAAAAAAAAAAAAACATTCACGTACACATGTAGATTGGCGTATATATTTTACCCTCCTTCTGTACACAAATATACATTTTAAAAAGTCACATTCCCCCCTCTTCTCTTAGTAAAATGTTCCAATAGTCAAAAATTCTCTATGCTAGCCAATGGCACCTTGCTTGTTTTGTGAATAATTAAAAAGTGATCGAGAACTTCAGGATTTTTCTCAAAAGCGTATTTGAATTTAATTTTGTTTCTACGGAAAGAAAAATTGGAAAATATTAAAAATTTAATCTTGGCTGTCAAAGTTGTGATGAAATCTCTCTGCCCAGGAGACAGTTTGGGAGTAATTTATTTTAGTGGACAAAGATACTAAACCTTAATCTGGAGGAAAAAAACATCGCTTGTAGCAGAATCCTTTGATGATTTGAAGAAGGTTTATTTAGAGCGAAATATTGTTTAAATAAAGGCTTGTTCTGCATACTTTTTACCCCGAAATCCTGTTTTTTTTTTTAAACCCTCCAAATAATTTATGAGTGATTACGCAGGTGTGTGTATGCTTCAGAATCTCCAATTAACTCAGTTATTCAAAACTTTATGAACTGTATACTGTCTACTTATATTTTATGAATATTTTAATGGCTCTTAATGAACTTTGGTAATTAATCTATGATCATTAAATGAACATCGTATTAAATCTTGTCCTGAAATATGAGCTGTGCAACCTGCTTACTGAATGTGACAGTGTTTATTTACATATATCATTAAGTCTAAAATTGCTTATTGTACGGTATATGTATGCATATGTATGCCTTGCTAGTGTGAAGTATCGAAGCTGGGATATTTCAGGCAAGGAAATAAAACAAATACCTGTTATGTGTTACGACTATCTTCCAATGTGTGTCTAATATAAATATACACCTTCTATAATATCAGTCATTGTGGTAGGTAGGAAGGAACACATTTGAGTTGTGGACCCACATTATCTAAGTCCTCTTTGTCTGCTTCTACTACAGACTTGTCATTTCAAGCGCTGTTTGTCCCACACTTTGTCTCTATGATTTAATAGTTTTCCAAGCTCCTTGTTTAGCTATCACCGTGATGTTTTGTGACGTTTCTTGCTCTTGTTTCCAGGCCACTTCCTTCACAGTTGTACATTTATTGTTTGGTCTCTTATTCTCTGTTTTTGACATCTGAGGCTTGTTTGTGTGTGTGTTCTTGTTTGTGTTTATGGGTTTACATTAGCGCTTGTACAACTTTATTGCTTCTGCTTCCATGCTTGTTGCTGGACGGTGCTTATTCCGAGGTCTTATACTGCCCTACGAAGAGTCCCATAATTTAGGATAGGGTGATTGTAAGGGAGGTGACCCCTATAGGTACCCCACAGCCATATCTTCACACCACACGCAACTCAACAACGCCACACGTCACGCCACGCCTCTGCACGGCACACCACTCGGCACATCACACAATGGGTATGTCCTACGAGGAGAGGTTAAGGAAAATCGACCTGACGACACTGGAGGACAGAAGAGATAGGGGGAATATGATGATGACATAAAATACTGAGAGGAATCGACAAGGTGGACAGAGACAGGATGTTCCAGTGATGGGACACAGTTGGAATTTGAAGACTCAGATGAATCACAGGGATGTTGGGAAGTATTTCTTCAGTCACAGAGTTGTCAGGAAGTGGAATAGTCTGGGAAGTGATGTAGTGGAGGCAGAATCCGTACACAGCTTTAAGAAGAGGTATGATAAAGCTCATGGAGCAGGAAGTGTGACCTAGTAGCGGTCAGTGAGGAGGCGGGGCCAGGAGCTAGGTGAGTATACACACACACACAGTGCACACACGCAACGCACTATCTCTTGTCCCACTTCCCCTCCACCAATATCTCTCTTCCCTTCTTTTCCCTTCCCACATACACACCAAACACACACTTCTCCCAAATCAATGTTGCCGAAGCAGGAAAGTTATGTCTCCCTACCACGGCAGCTAAGTCCATTACTGCTGTTCCTAAGATCTGCTAAAGTCCGGCGTCTGGCTGCGTTGGAGGTGCCACGGTAAGCCGGCAAGGTCCATGGCTTTTGTGGTTGGTTGGAGAGACGACGACTGTTGTTGTTTGCTGTAGGATGTTTGGCGAGCCATGGCTGTTTTTGGTTCGACTGTTGTCGTTGCTTTAGTTTGTTCGGAGAGAGACTATGATTGCAGGAGGTTCGTTGTAGAAACTTTAGTTGTTGGAGGTTCGTTGCAGAGACATGGTTGTTTTTAGAAGTTCTTTGCAAGAACCTATCAGTCGTTGCTGATATTGTTGGAGGTTGGTTGGAAAGGGTGTTATTAGTCTGATAACTAGAGGGACAGACGGCTGGGGCTCTTGGTGGATGAACATGACAGATGGCTGATGCAAATGATCATTGATATCCACAGTTATTAGGAAACATATCTAGCAGATAAAGGAACGGGACTCCACTAGCATTACAGGAATGCGGAAAGAGAATATTTTCAACCTCAGACGTTCCCTCAACTGTGTGGGTACCAAACTCACTCAAGTGGGGGATTTTACCTTCAGACTCTTGTATGTCATTC
Organism: Cherax destructor; assembly: GCA_009830355.1. Taxonomy (NCBI): domain Eukaryota; kingdom Metazoa; phylum Arthropoda; class Malacostraca; order Decapoda; family Parastacidae; genus Cherax; species Cherax destructor. Next base: position 260,470 of record WNWK01000145.1, read on the forward strand.
TCTCACGAATCGTATATGCTTGGTATATCCTCCATCACACATGTTTGGTATATCCTCCCTCACACACTCGGTATATCATTTCTCACACACATACCACACAAGCTCGGTATAATTTTCCCTCACAGGCTTGGTATATCGTCCCCTATATATCTTGGCCTTTATATTTTATGAATGGTAAGGTCTGTTTTATAACTTTAAATGCGCATTTACAAATATTTTTTTTCCCTTGAGCATCGATTCGGAAACCAGAAGCAAATTTACAGCAAAATTCCTCAGAACAAAACCATAAACCTATTTTATGATTTTATATTATACAAAAAAAAAAACTACATTTTTTAATAATCAAGAAGTATAAATGTTATTTTTGTGTTATTTTTCCTTACCTTTGCATTCGTAATATTTTTCCATCTCCCTCTCCTCTCCTCCTCCTCCTACTCCATCATTTTTTACTCTTTTTACAATATCCTTTGAAGTGGGTAAACTTAGCATGGAAACGAAAAAAAAATCGACACAATGCGTTGCCTTCTTGGAAGAGTTCAATGGATAAAGGGAAAATCCAGTCTTTTAGGAGGCGCTGGACTGAAAGATATGATTGGAGACTTTACGAGTGGTCAGCTTTTGGACCTCTGACGACTTTGAACTGCAGTGGAGCTGGTGTCGTTGAACTCTGACATTTGAAGCTGAACATTGTTGGTCTCTTCGGCTGAACTGGGACCTTTCAGATGTACTGTAACTTTTGCCTTTTAGGATAAATACTAATCCATGGGAAGATTTTTATTTTGGTATAACCGATAACTTTTCAAACTATTGAGTTAATCAATTGGCCTACCAAGATGAATTTTGTTCTGTCGTATTGAAAGGTGCTGTAATAGGCTTAACTATGATGTCATTAATTTGATTCTTTTCTTTTGTTTAAGCTCTTAAATCTTAACCTGTGATGTATCTCGAGAAGTAGACATTTACAAACAGTAGTCGAACATTAAAGTGATTACTCTGAGAGAAGAATTTTATACCATCGTTTAATAAGAGTAATTGCGTCCCATCTATGACGAGAATTTTTCTTTTTAATTCCCAGCATAACTTTCACCCCTCAAACAACAGCACTAAAAGTCGTCTAACACCTCCCTATTTATTGTATGATCAGACTTGATTACCTCAAATTTCGCAATCACTGTATGAAACTTGTGTGTTCAAGGCTTTCCCCATGAATAATAATAATTGAAAAATTAATAATAATCCGGTTACAGTGGATACTTTGCAAGTTAATTAATATTTGAAAACTGATGAGGTAAACTGGAGTTCAGGAAGACATTAATAATTAAGGGATATGTTCAGGATGTAAAATTCATAAAGTTGTAATAGCGAAGATAATCATGTGTTACTTTCGACCGTCGCTGGAGTGTCTGGGGCATCAAAATGTGAACGTCAGGATTTTGCTCTCATGTTTCGTAAATCCTTCCCCATGATTCTCCGTTTTCATTTCGTCCAGCAAAATATTTCTAGCCTTTAGGCATTGCATAATTGATTTGTGTTACCATATAACTAGTTAAATTTCGCTAATTGACGTGAACATAGCCATACATAACCTGACCTAATTAGCATTTGTATATAAAAGGTTAAGTGAAGAAAAACGTTGCAGTAAATTAATTTTGAGTTGAAAAATTTACAACTAAAGAATAGAGCGTATTTTGCTTCACGTACACACTGCGTCTTTAGCTAACGCAGGAGGGAGAGCCTCCGCTCCTGCCTCACATCGATCTCTGAGAGAAAAACCGTAGACGATAAACTTCAGGCTTTTTATATAATTTGAACTAAAGTAAATGTGGAAAGATGAAAGAGGTGAGAAGAGAGTGAAAGAAGTGAGGAAAGAGAGTGAAGAGATGAGGAAAGAGAGTGAAAGAGAGTGAGGGAAAGAGAGTGAAAGAGAGTGAGGGAAAGAGAGTGAAAGAGAGTGAGGGAAAGAGAGTGAGAGTGAGGGAAAGAGAGTGAGTGAAAGAGAGTGAGTGAAAGAGAGTGAGTGAAAGAGAGTGAGTGAAAGAGAGTGAGTGAAAGAGAGTGAGTGAAAGAGAGTGAGTGAAAGAGAGTGAGTGAAAGAGAGTGAGTGAAAGAGTGAGTGAGATGAGGAGAGAGTGAAGGAGAAGAGTGAGTGAAAGAGAGTGAGTGAAAGAGAGTGAGTGGAAAGAGAGTGAGTGAAAGAGAGTGAGTGAAAGAGAGTGAGTGAAAGGAGTGAGAGGGTGAAAGAGAGTGAAGAGAGTGAAAGAGAGTGAGTGAAAGAGAGTGAGTGAAGGAGAGAGAGTGAGAGAGTGAAGAGAGTGAAAGAGAGTGAGTGAAAGAAGGAGTGAGAGTGAAGGAGAGTGAGAGAGGAGTGAAAGAGAGTGAGTGAAAGAGAGTGAGTGAAAGAGAGTGAGTGAAGAGATGAGTGAAAGAGAGTGAAGTGAGAGGAGAGTGAGTGAAAGAGAGTGAGTGAAAGAGAGTGAGTGAAAGAGAGTGAGTGAGAGAATGAGAGGAGTGAAAGAGAGTGAGTGAAAGAGAGTGAGTGAAAGTGAGTGAGTGAAGAGTGAGTGAAAGAGAGTGAGTGAAAGAAGAAGAGTGAGTGAAAGAGAGTGAGTGAAGAGAGTGAGAAAGGAGTGAGGAGAGAGAGTGAGTGAAAGAGAGTGAGTGAAAGAGTGAGTGAAAGAGGAGTGAGTGAAAGAGAGTGAGTGAGGGGGAGAGTGAGGAGTGAGTGAGTGAAAGAGAGTGAGTGAAAGAGAGTGAGTGAGTGAAAGAGAGTGAGTGAGTGAAGAGAGTGAGTGAGTGAAAGAGAGTGAGTGAGTGAAAGAGAGTGAGTGAAGAGAGTGAGAAAAGAGAGTGAGTGAAAGAGAGTGAGGAGTGAAAGGAGTGAGTGAGAAAGAGAGTGAGTGAAAGAGAGTGAGTGAGAGTGAGTGAAAGAGAGAGTGAGTGAAAGAGAGTGAGTGAAAGAGAGTGAGTGAAAGGGAGTGAGTGAGAGTGAGTGAGTGAGAGTGAGTGAAAGAGAGTGATTGAAAGAGAGTGAGTGAAAGAGAGTGAGTGAAAGAGAGTGAGTGAGTGAAAGAGAGTGAGTGAAAGAGAGTGAGTGAGTGAAAGAGAGTGGAGTGAAAGAGAGTGAGTGAGTGAAAGAGAGTGAGTGAGAGAGAGTGAGTGAAAGAGAGAGAGTGAGTGAGAGAGAGTGAAAGAGAGAGTGAGTGAAAGAGAGAGAGAGAGAGGGAGGAAAAGATAGTGACTGTGTGTATGCAAAACTTGAACTTATGCAGAGCAAGATAAATATAAACAGAGAAACAGAATAGGAGTGAGTGTGCACGTTAGGCAGACAGGCAGTCAGAAATAATGACACACACACATGCACACACAAACAAAGGACGCCTCTTTAATGGTACAAGATTTACATATCGCATCAGGATGGTGTCCTCCTGGAAATCATTTCACTTTTATTTTCCTCTGTGAGATTCACTCTTATTTGTCACTTCCTGGCTTTGTGATCCATGTAAACACACACACACACACACACACACACACACACACACACACACACACACACACACACACACAATAGACAAGGTGGATAGAGACAGGATGTTCCAGAGATGGGACACAGAAACGAGGGGTCACAATTGGAAGTTGAAGACTCAGATGAGTCAAAGGGATGTTAGGAAGTATTTCTTCAGCCATAGAGTAGTCAGGAAGTGGAATAGTCTAGCAAGTGATGTAGTGGAGGCAGGAACCATACATAGCTTTAAGACGAGGTATGAAAAAGCTCATGGAGCAGGGAGAGAGGGAACCCAGTAGCGATCAGTGAAGAGGCGGGGCCAGGAGCTGAGTCTCGACCCCTGCAACCACAATTAGGTGAGTACACACACGGCAGGCGGGGCAAGGAGCTATGACTCACCCCTGCAACCACACCTAGGTGAGTATACACACACACACACACACACACACAGTTTACCTATCTTCAATGGCTACTTCCAGAACAATAACGCGTCATGTCACAAAGTACATGCCATCTCAGGTTGGTTCAACGAACATGTCAATTTCAGATTGCTCCAGTAGCCTCCACAGTTGCCAGATCTCAGTCCAATAGAGCCTCTTGGGGATGTGGTGGAACAGGAGATTCGCAGCATGAATGTGCAGCCGACAAATCTGCAGCAACTGAGTGATGCTATCATGTCATCATGGACAGAATTTCTAATGAATGTTTCCAGCACTTGGTTAAATACATGCCACGAGAAAATCATTGTTCTGGGAGGAGGTGCAAAGAGAGGACCTACCCAATACTAAAAGAGCATATCTACGATGCTCGGGGACCCCTGACATTTCGCCTACTTAGTTTCTTGCATCCATTGCTCTCTCAGCAACCCAGATCTCTCCTGCATCTCTCCTGTCACCTGATCCAACTTTCCTCTTTGCACCTTAATGTTAGCTTTCATGAGGACGGATTGCTGTTTTTTTTTTAATTTGATAAAGCTCACACGGATAGAAACGTCTGATTTAGTACGTGTCGGTTTTCTTTCAACCTTACTTTCAAAACTCATTTTCCTTATATTTATTTTCACTTTGGAAGTACAATTTTAGAGGATAATTTACTTCACAATTCCAAATTGGGTTTCTGCATTTTATGCAACCATTTGTTTTTATTTCTGGCTACTTACAGCATATTTTGTATCTCAATAAATACAGACGATAATCAAAATAATAAAGGGAATCAAGAGAGCGTCTTCAGTCCAGAAGATTTCACAAAAATCAGCAAATATTGACCACCTTCCTCTTGGCTGGGATGAAATCGTCTTCACTATCACGCTCGGTCTTTCCTTGGTGGTCCCTGCTGTTATTTGTGCTCGCGGGGCCGTGGCAGCCCCCACTTACATCTCCGGCTGTGGTCAGTAGCGGAGAGGAAATTGCGGAAGAATCGCTCCAGTTCGCCGTTATTGTTCCGGTGAAATTGGATGAGATTTCGCTTACAATCGTTAACATCTCTTCAGATTTTCGGTAGGAGGTGAAAGAGAGAGAGAGAGAGAGAGAGAGAGAGAGAGAGAGAGAGAGAGAGACGGACACAGACAGACAAACAGACACAGGCAAACAGACACAGGCAAACAGACACAGACAGACAGACACAGACAGACAGACACACAGACAGACAGACAGATACACACACACACACACACACACACACACACACACACACACACACACAGAAAGCGACATAGTGGAGGCAGGAACCCTACATAGTTTTAAGACTAGGTTTGATAAAGCTCATGGAGCAGGAAGAGAGAGGACCTAGTAGCAATCAGTGAAGAGGCGGGGCCAGGAGCTATGACTCGACCCCTGCAACCACAAATAGATGAGTACAATTAGGTGAGTACACACACACACACACACACACACACATGAGAAATTGCAAGATGGATGGATAGACGTACGTATGCATTCATGCATACTATACGTATATGTATGCAGTATATATGTGTGTATATGTATGTATGTATGTCTTTAGGCTTATTATAGGCAAAGCCAATATCGTCAAGATCCCTTACATGGCCCAACATAATAGGAGAAAACCAGGTAGTTAATAGTGACACAAGAGCAGCAGCAATCAGCTAGATAAATCAAGCAGAGACAAATGAAAATTTTCGTCCAGAACTGTCTTCTGCTATAAGCTGTTTCTTATATTGTTGCTAACCATTATATGAAGTTTATGCCTCTAAATTAACTCTCTGGAAAAGCTACTGCTCGAGCCACGGATCTGAAATACGCTCAAGGAAGATAACTGCTTGTAGCTTGTAAAATATACTAAATGCAGGAACTATCGGGTTGAGTCCTGTATAATCCTTAGGTGCAAAAGAAAGGAAAGAAAAATGAGAGCAAAAACAGGAAAATTCTGGGGCACTGAAATGCTAGTCTTTGTGTATTTTTTGTTTATTTTTGTGAGAGGGTAAGAGGGAACGGCGAGCCCGGCGCGAACCTTCCAGGTTTAACTGAAGGTGAGGAGGTAAATGAAAGCGTGTTTTGTTGTCTCTCTCAGTGGGGGAGATAATCTCTTTTGATGTGCAGTCTCAGAAATTGGATAATGTTTGCATTGCTTTGATTTCTTTGCATTTTCTTTTGGGTGATTTTATATATTTGTGTGTGTGTGTAGGGATACTTGGCGGACTTACTGCGTCCATCCATCCCCACACACATAGGGCCAGGAGCTGAGACTCGACCCGTGCAACCACATATAGGTGAGTACACACACACACACAGCCACGGCTTACTCCCTAGCGGCAGGCTGGCCGGAAGAGCATCATATGCTAATTCTGATACACTAATCGGCTTGGGCTCAGTTGGCTGCCGAAATCGGAGAGGAAAAAATATATAATATATTTTTTCCCTGCAGCCTCGCGCCTGTGAATGTGTATGAAAATATTTGACGGCCGTGGCAAATTCAACTATAATCTCTTGATCCATTACTGTTATGTAGAGTGTATGATAATTAAAGTTGGATCTGGATAGCTTGTAATTAACCTTACTTTTTTAAAAGGATAAGTTATCGGAGGTATGTACGTTAATAAATTTGTTGAAATGTGTTTGCGTTCGTATTTGTAGCTGTGTTTTCAGGGAACACACTACGGGAAGTGTATGTATATCTGTGTATGTTCACTAACAAATGTGCATGTACAAGGAAAGGTGCGTATCTCTGTGAGCGAGACACTTTTGCAACATTTGGGTATCTTCTGGAAACGTTTCGCCTCTCAGTGGCTTCTTCAGTCTAATGCAGAGAAAGGGGAAAGGTGATGAGGAATTTGAGGTAATCAGTCTCTCAGTCCAACAGTCTTAATAAATGCAGAATGTGTGTGGAGACGGGTTAAGTACTGGTTTTCGAACAGAGTTGTGGATGCGTGGAACGGCCTTCCAAGTAGGGTGGTCGAGGCTAGGACCTTGGGTAGCTTTAAAAAGATATTGGACAAATATGAGTGGGAGGGGCTGGGTTTGATTGGTGTCGTGGGTACGGGAGTAAATTCTTGGGTAGTTTTGGGTAGGGGTGGTTTTGATAAGGACATGACTTGTATGGGCCAGTAGGCCTTCTGCAGTGTTCCTCCATTTTTATGTTAAGTGGAAGTAGGTCGTGCCTATAGGTTAGCCAAGTTTTGAAGAGATCACAACACCCCCAAGATGTTGCTGTGTTTGACAAATTCTAAATAAATAAGACGGTTATGCAACATCTCGGTATCTCTTTTCCAGAAACATTTTGCCGACCAGTGGCTGTCAGTTTTCTCAACCATTTATTCAGATCTGTCTGTCTATGTACACCGAGGGATGTGTATTATTTATCCATATACCGAGAGGTGTGTATTTCTCAGTGGATATACTCAGAGTTATGCTACAAAGATGCGTTACTGTGTATATAAATAGAGATGAGTGTCTGTGTTTGTTTACCGAGAAGTGTTTTATTTTCTCAGGGCAAATGCACCGAAAGGTATCTCACAGGGTATATAAACAGTTTACATTATTCCTTATCTAAGGAATAAACTAGTTTTGAACGTTGTTATACTAGTGAATTGAAGCCATAATGCCTAAAGTGCGGTGAATAGGATTTAAACCCAATTTTGTTAAGGAAAATATACGTGCAAAGGTGTACGCACGACGCCATGTTTCTTCTGGGGCTAACATAGGGGCGGGAGGTCCCGTGACAAAACTGCTCAGTCTGGTGAAAGGCTCTTGATTCGGGAAATTGGAGCTACTCTCACTTTCCTCGGATCTAATCCACTTGCTTATTCTCCAGGAGCTGTGACCCTACATGTTTAACGCTTCCCCATGAATGTAATAGTAACTACAGATGTATTTTGGTCGTTAGGCGATCCGAGAAAGGTATCCCCGTATTGAATAACCCCAGTTCCCTCTACCTCAGTGCACTCGAAAAGTTTAGTACAGAGTGCATCATAAGTTTACTATGCAGCTGAGTGTAAACGTTGAAGATCTGTAAGGAATTAGATTTGGTATCCAGAGGTTATTATATGGACACAAGTGTATCTCTTTTTTTTTCAATAAAATTAGCAAATTTGGACATACACCGCCCTAAACCGTCCTCGACCTTCCACTACTTAAGAGGAATTATTAGAGGGCCAAATCCCCTAAAATACACCATCACGTAAGCTTTGAAACCGCTCACAATTTGCATTATCAAGTTATCAGCGGTTAAGGATGAAAGTAATTGGATGAGGCACTCATATATCATGAAATTCACCAATTCATTTTCCCAGTTTCTTCTATTAAAAAAAATGGCAAACTGGGATCACTACAAGCCAAAATAAATGTAATCTTTTCTCTATAAAAAAAAATTGAACCTTTTAAGGTTAAGGAAATAATGTAAATAATTTTTATATTAGCGTAGGATTATTCAATGAAGACAAACACTGTGATTAATTTCTGACCGGAAGAGACATGGCTCTTACACGTATCTATGTAGGATATAAGAGTATTGAAATTTTGAAGCCGATCAGATGAGTCATTCTCCAGTTATTCCACAGATTCCGACGATTCCAAGTTTTTTTTTTTTTACCAATTTTACTGTACTGACACAAACGAAACTTACTGGATACCAGCCAATAACGTTATGGGAATCAAAATTTCACACTATTTTACACACAAAATGGGTAAATCTGCACCTAGAAACTTGAATTTCACTCTCATCTGTAGTCCAATCAGGAGGTAACTTTTTCTGAACGTTTGAGGCTACACCGCTGAGGGTTTCGCAAGTTATCCGAGCCAGATCACTTGCAGATGCCAGTTATTCCAAGAATTTGGCCCTAACTATTATACAGGAAACAATGAAAATTTGAAGCCTATAGGATGAGGCCTCGAGCTATGTGGGAAATGAAAACGAGAGTTTTAGGAAGGATGAAAGCACGGAATATATTCAGTCACCTACTTTAAGGTCCCTCTTAGGGATACCTAATCAGTGGGGGATATCGTTTTTGTACTTCGTTTTTAAGTCGAGTTTAATGACTGTTAATTTTTTACGCAATTAAGTACATTTTAACAAAAAAAAAAAAAAAATAGATACTTATTAATAAAATACATAGAAAAATCGGTTATAGTGAAAATAAACATAAATGAAGTGTATTAATATAAGAAAAACTGTCTTAAAAAACTTTCTTATTTGATTTCACCTGTGGAAAATGATCAAGCATTTCACTGAAGTTTGTTTGATGAAGGGAGGTTGTTTAATCGACAGGAGTGTGAGTCCATGTAAACCTTGTTGGATCATGGAGCTTCGCCGATACTTTTTAATAATTTTCAGTTTTGAAAAGAGTCGTCACTGGAAATGTCAAAAACAGTGACAAAGCTTTGTTAATCTCAGGAAATCTGGCTGACAGAGAACGGTTCTGTAACAGCAATAATTTAGCAAGTTCTGTGATGGTGGGAATGTTGATGATTTCATTCTTCAGAGCGGATCTCATCCTTACCCTTTATGAAGGGGAGGGGAGGGGGAGAATCTTGATTTCAATTAAGGCTGATGATTCAAAGAATTGGTTCAAATCTGATTGGTCTTAATTCCCGAGGCGCTACATAAAGTCCCTGGGCTTAGCATTTCCTTCTATTATAATGATCTATGTCTGAGTATCTTAAAGTCTAAAAGTAAAATAAAATACACAGAAGCTTCTTATAGCCTCATGAAAGCTCTTAAAGTGAGAGGTGAACTGATTTGTGATGTCCAAAATATATAACACAAATTTAAAACTAACTTTATGGATTTTCCTGTCTTTGATCTTCATAAAATTAATCAAAATGTCGTTTTACAGTTCTGAGTCGTGGTGTTTCAGATTCAGCAAGAATCGACGACCTATTTGTCATTTTCATCGCGATCGATTGAACAGTAATGCTAAATTACTGGTAATCAATTTTGCAAGTTTCCTGCATTCTGTCAAAAGTAATTTGTAAAATTTATGCTGTTTTTTTTATTCTTATATTTTTTGCCAAACCAACTAAATTACTTTGAACACAAGGGCTCATGTTTTGTATTTTGTTTGCCCCTTCGGTATTAGAGAGGGAGAGAGCTCTCAGGGAGGTGTCTTGATGCAGGTGAGGACTTATTGATTAATGGAATTGGACCTCTTTACTCCGTCCTTGGATCGAATTCAATCGTCTACCATTCCCCAAAGCGATATACGACTGTTACGGGCTTATCGCTTTGCTCCAATAATAATGCTAGAGAGAGAGAGAATGAATATGAATGAATGAGCGCAGAACAAGCTTGTTCTACAATTTGCGTCTCGTCCGTGACACTAGCTAATAATACAGCTCTTCATCGACCTTCGGCTCACCAGTGAGCTTCTCAAGGTCGTGTGTTGCCATGACACTATTTATATTTGTTGGCATTTATATTTATCGCTTTACACTTTCTTTTCACCTTTATCATTCATTTTTCCACAACATTCACAGTCTTATGTTCTATGCTTATAAATATATGTAAATAATCTTCGCTTCTCTCAAAATCTATTTTGCATGCAGGTTTTATAGATGTCTTAGAGGATTTAAAATTGAAGAATGAGGAGGTGGGCGGGAAAGAGACTCACGAAGAAAAGAAAAATACAAACGAAGAAAAGACAAAGATGCAGAGCAAACTTTTCAAGTCAATAGAACGAAATGTTGTCTCAATAAAAGCTTACTCTTTACCTCACTATTTTTTTTCATTTCATTATTATCAGCAGAATGTTGCTGAATCCGGCTCTGCAAAAGCCGACTGCAAAACTCCCTCACGAAAAAAAAATAGTTCCATTAATAAATTATTGTTCCATTTAAAAGAGAAAGAGACTCGTGTAGATGTTTACTGGGATGAAGCTTGATGTCTTCAAGTTTAATGTTTTATAATAAATTTTTGTCTGCAGCGTCTGATATTTCTCAGTGAGCTGTGTGGGTTAAAATTCTATTTCCTCTGTGTTTTGTGGGAGGAGTTGGGAAGAAGAAGAAGAGGAGGAGGAGGAGGAGGAGGAGGAAATGATAAATAAGGTGGGGGTAATTTTAATCTCTTCGTTTCGTTCTTGCATTGTCTTATTCTCCTTTGTTTAAGTTCATTCGGGGTTGAATCTTTCTCTCTCCATTATTTTTTTTTAATGAAGAGCGCGCACAAATAAGCGGCAACCCCGCCTCTTTCCCCCCCACACACCACACCACACACACCACACCCTACACACACACACCACACCCCACACACACCACCACCCCACACCACCACCACCCCACACCACCACCACCCCACACACACCACCCCACACACACCACCACCCCACACACACCACCACCCCACACACACCACCACCCCACACACACCACCCCACACACACCACCTCCACAGTTTGGAACCCACACCTAGTCAAGCACGTAAAGAAGCTAGAGAAAATGCAAAGGTTTGCAACAAGACTAGTCCCGGAGCTAAGGGGTATGTCCTACGAGGAGAGGTTAAGGGAAATCGACCTGACGACACTGGATGACAGGAGAGATAGGGGGGACATGATAAGGACATATAAGATACTGAGAGAAATTGACAAGGTGGACAAAAACAGAATGTTCCAGAGATGGGACACAGCAACAAGGGGACACAGTTGGAAGTTGAAGACTCAGATGAATCACAGGGATGTTAGGAAGTATTTCTTCAGTCACAGAGTGGTCGGGAAGTGGAATAGTTTGGGAAGCGATGTAGTGGAGGCAGGTTCCATACATAGCTTTAAGAAGAGATATGATAAAGCTCATGGCGCAGGGAGAGGGACCCAGTAGCGGCCAGTGAAGAGGCGGGGCCAGGAGCTATGAATCGACCCCTGCAACTACAACTAGGTGAGTACAACTAGGTGAGTACACCCCACACACACCACACCCCACACACACACCCCACCCCACACACACACCCCACCCCACACACACACCCCACCCCACACACACCCCATCCCACACACACACCACATACACCCCCACACAACCACATGCACCCCCACACACACACACCACATGCACCCCCACACACACACCACATGCACCCCCACACACACACCACATACACCCCCCCCACACACACACCACATACACCCCCCCACACACACACACCACATACACCCCCCACACACACACGGCACACCTCTGGCTCATTAGTTAGAGAAGATGAAGACTAAAAAAAAATATTAATGTTGGTCCTCGAGCATATAGGAAATAAATAATATCTTAAGATTCCACTATTAATTGGGATCTGCCAACGAGATAATTTTTCCGTTGTGCAACTGAAAAAAATACGAAATTAAACCTAACCTATCGTAACCTAGCATAGCCTAACATAACAAAACCTAACTTACTCAGTTATCGGTACCAATAAAACTGGGGTGACTGTTTTCGTTTGCTGTGGTTGGCGAGGCACATCCACTGACTGATGAGGCATTAGTCGAAATAAAAAGCATAATTTTTGCTAATATCTCCCCCCCCCCCCAGAAATAGTTTGCACAATAAATAACCATTTATTACTTCGTGTAGATACGTTACAAACATCGTAAAATATTCAATAATGCCCGAGTTACGATGAGGACCAACATGACCTCTCACGGATCATGCTCACAACTTTTCAACAACAAGAAGAAGAAGAACAACAACAACAACCCGAAATAGTACACTGAAAAACCATTTCGCTCTAGAAATGAAATATATTATGAAATAAAAACAACGTTTCGCCCTGTGTAGAGCTTTATCAAATCCCAATAAAGTGTTCCAAGAAAAGTTTTAATGCAATGTGTCCTCTCTTCACTTACATCGACAGCATCACATTTGAATCCAAGAAATAAGACGACCCCAAGCTAGCAATTTAAATAAGAGTTCACGTCCTATACAAACTCATCTTTGAAATAAGACCAGTGATCTACAGCTCCAGCTAAAACACAAACTCATCTCTGAAATACGACCAGTGATCTACAGATCCAGCTAAAACGAAATTAAGAGGGCAGTCTCCCGTGTGGCACACTGAATGATCTGATAAACAAACCCTTTGATAATATAACGAGCAAGTAGTTAATTCAGAAGAAATTTCAATTATAAAACTAAAATGTACTTTGTTTTGCTGACTATTGTACATCACAGATTCATTCATCTGTGTTGTAGACCGAATTAAATGATTTATTGTAATCATTCTATAATTATTATTTTTTTACTTATTCCATTCTTAGAATAATTTGATTTGGTAATTCTATATGCTTTTAGAAGTGTCAAATGAGTAACGGGTATAATGGAGACTAGATGCATTACGCTTTACTCAGGCAACCGTAGTTGTATCTCCCTGATTCAATCATCCACCCTCGACCGCCACTATTGATAAGACGATTCGATGTCTGATACTTCTTAAGAGGTCTGAGAAGGCCAGAAACCCTATTGAGGGCCAATTTCTTCCCTCATAAGAACTTCTAACAGCCGCTGTGAGCACACTTCCCAGGGAAATCGACTTCATCATTCCTAATGCGTATGCGTTCTCAGATTCCTAATACATATTTACGAAGCAATTAATGAAATTAAATTTATCGTAAAATGCTCTGTCTAGTTACCTGGAATCAAGTGGTGACTTTGAATCTTATATTTAAAATATTTATAACAATCAATACGTCAATATAGATTAATAATTACTGATCTGTTGGCAGCCTCGCTGGCACACAGCCACACAGTCAAATGAAATTCAGTCATGACGGACGCTTGGATGATTTTCTGATGTGCATTAGTTAATTAACTGGCTCCTCTTAATAATTTGCCATGCACCGACATTCACTACTCAGCCTTATAGAATCAGGATGCAACTTAATATATGAACACGAATCATATTAAAAAGATGTTCCTACACATGCGTTTGTTAATATCCTAGGTATATCAATAAGACAATTTCTCTATCGAAATCAATTTCTTGGATCCTTGATAAGTTCCCAACAACTGATTAAATTTAGATAATCATTGTGCGTATATAGTGTGTATGGAAGTGTGTGTGCTTCAGAGCCAAGGGAACACGAAAATATCTTAATTTAATTCAGTACACTTGCAAATAATAATTCCGAAACCCTGGCACAACAAGCATTACTCTGTTCCTGTAAGTTTTCAGGGAAAAAAACAATCATTAAAACAGTGATGTTAGAAGATACAAACACAGCAAAGAATGGTAGGAGTGCAGAACCACCATATAAAATAATTCACAATATTAAGTTAGTGACAGTAAGGTATGGGTGATGTTCAAGAATGCGGATGGCATTATATACATATAAAAAGAAATGCGAGAACAAATATGAGGGTCTAAGGCTAAATCTGCAGCTGCCACCAGGAGACACAAATGTAGCTTTAAACAAAAGTCATAACGTTTCAAATGTGTATTACATAACGAGAGAATGAACAGAACGAGTTAAGGGGTGGGATTTCGTAGATGCTAAAAATGGAGATTTAAGGAAATGAACATTAACTATGGAAACTTCGAAGACTACGCAGCCAACACGTTAATACCAGGTGAAAAACAAAATAATCATGAAGAAAACATTGGACAACCTCAAAAAAAAAAAAATCTTGGCAGGATTACGAAAATAACAAGGTTATAGTAAAATCCTTAAAGAAGCACAGTATGCAATTTTGGATTAGTATTAAGTAATTCTGGAAGACATCTACGAAGTAGGAGGATCCTCACAGCGTACTGCTGACAACAGTGAAGAAAAGCCACACGTTGCAAAATAGGCTTTTATTGAGAGAGCGTTTTGTTCGGTGTAGTTTTATCGAATCATTACTTGATGCATCTCAGTTCAGAGCAAACATAGTCCTAAGAATAATAATAATAATTGCTCTGCATTTTCTTTATTACAAAGAAATAGAAAAGGTGTAATGGGATGCCCATAGGAGGAACTGACATCTAGGCGTGTAAGCTTTCAGAACGTCGAAGCGATCATGAGAATAACTGGAATCAAGTTGGATATGTTATTCATCCAGAAAAAAACCGTAATTGATCACTTGTTGAGGTTTTCGATTAACTGGAAAAAGTAAAAGCCATGAACAGAGGAGCCAACCAGGAAATCAGATTAAAGAAGAGACTTAATGAGCGATTAATGTTACAAACGTATATCATTAACAGTGAAACGTTATGTTAAATGCTGCTGCAGGCAAGAGAGATTTGACGACCACGGAATGAATATTATTGCCAGCACGAGAAACAGCAATATTGTGAGGGAAAACACGGGGTCAACGCTGGAGTGATAGTGCTAAGACGGATGAGCCAAGGCTTGCAGATAAAGTATTATGATATCACACAAGTGAGGAACAAAGCGTCGGAAGTAAGAAGAAAGTTCAAGAGGTGTTGACCCCATTGGAAGTATGTGATCATGAGAGAAAGCAATAATACCTTTGGTCCAAGGAACTGAAGCTATCCTGTCCTTCCTTGGATCAAAACTGATTAACTCCTATTTCCCAGGCTGTGTATTACCCTTACGGAGCTTGCGCTTCCTCATGAATATATTAATAATATTATCAAACTTCCGAGCAGTGTAAACAAGATTGAGTATAACATAACATTAGAATATTAGAACAAGGAATATCGCTGGAAAGCATACTAGCTAAATAAAAAAATTCCATGGCAGAATGAAAACATTGAGACGGTCCATCTCCAAGGGTTTCATTGTCTTTATATCAGTATAAGAAGAAAAGGTGAGCAGGAGACCCTTTTTTTTTTCCCCTTGTGAAGCTTGTACTATTCACCCCCAGTCATTCACACTCAGAGTATTTTTTTTGTACAAGTACTATAATTCTCTCAAATTTTATTAATCGTTGGTACATAGAGAGGGACGAGAAGACTGAATGCGAGTGTAAAAGAGAGACTGGAGCAACGTTAAGTAACGATGCTATAAAAACTTACTGTCCACTAGGGTTTATCAATTTCATATTCCAGAATACAGCCTCGCCCCCTCATTCCAGATAGCATCCAGCACCACCTTGTCACTCCAGACAGTGAGATGGTGCTAAAGAATTCCTCTACTGATCGGATTCAAACCATGATAAGACTGATATCCAATAAAGTTGGTCTCAAACTCTCACTAAAATTCATACTCTCATTTAAAGCAAACAATTACCTAATCTCAAATTCAAACTATTACTACGCAAATAACTCGCACATAGATAAAATCTTATGTCATTTCGGTCCGACTTGGACCATTTACAGGTGACACTGACAGAAGATAATGAGTGGGCCAGTATATATAGGCGAGGAGGACAGGGACGGGAGAGAAAGAGGGAGGAAGAGAAAGAAGTGGTAGAGATAATGCTTCTACTTGCTACCTTTTCTATTACTACTGCTACTATTGCCTCTCTTCTCTCTTATTTCTCTTTTGGCAAAAACTACTCCCTCTGCTTTCTGCTACCACCACTACTACTACTACTACTACTACTACTACTACTACTAACCAGCATTGCCATTACCATTACTTGTTTTTCTTCCTCTCTTTCTCCCGTCCCTGTCCTCGCCTCTGTATACTAGCCTACTCACCCTCTTCTGTCAGTGTGACTTGTAAATGGTACAAGTCGGACCGATACGTCGCCATAAGCCTCTCCTATGTTGGGGTTATTTGTGTATTGTTCCAGTCTCGGTATTGTTCTTCAAACTATTACTCAAACTTAAACCCACGCTCAAACTCACGCTCATACTCCAACTCACTCCAACTCATTGTCATTCTACGACTTCAGCTCTCAATTAGAGCTGCGAGGGTGGAAGAACCCTTGAAAGGGTCACATAAATTCAAGGGAATAGTGTAGTTAAGTACTAGTTTCTAGCAACAGATGGTGCTAGTGCAGGGATAAGCAATCATAATCGTATATCACTGAGCTCACGCGAGTCGTACAGCTCCTGGGTAAATGGGACGCATCAGATTTGATCCACAGACGAGGAAGGTAGTAACATTTCCTCGGATTAAAGGGCCCCTCACCAGCATGGAGGATCCCTCTTTCCCCCGGGAGGCAGTAATTAAGAAAAGACAAAGAAAGCTTTAAGACAATTTGATTAAATTGTTATTGAGACAGCTTAATAAAGCTCTTTATTTAGATTAGTAAAGCTCTCTACTGTGACAATGATAACGTAATTTGTGACAATAAAGCTCTTAATTGGGGACAGCGAAGCTCTTAATTGTGACAACAGTGCTCTTTATTGGAACAACAGACCTCTTCATTGTGACAACTTCGTAATGCTCTACACAGAGCGACCTGTTGTCAAAATAAAAGTTTGTTTCACCACCTGTCTCTTTCCATCACCAAGAAATCCCACTTGAAGGTCCTAATACCAGCAAGGACCCCAATGAAAATAAGTCACTTTGACTTTTTGGTGTTATTCTAGGGTCTCTACACATATGCTGCTATGCATGATCTATGTAACTGTATTTGTGTATACCTGAATAAACTTTCTTACTTAAGGTTGTGCTTCAAGACTTGACCCGGAGAGCTCCGTTGTTTGAAGATATGTAAACAAAGTTTTGATCCATATAACCGTAGCCTGGCCCGACACCCTCGCCTGGGCGAGCTTTCCAAGTCCTGGAAATTTACATGCGTTGTGTATTTCCAGTACAATAAATTAGTGGGCTGTTTGTCAATTCCAGGAGAGTTACAAAAAAAAAAAAGTGCTTCCCGGTGCGTCCGTGTACAATTAAACTCTTCAACTGGCTACTGGAGTGTTTTGTGTTGACGGAGGGCGACTAAAATGGTGGTTTGGTTTGGTCAACTTCGGCACTGAGGACGAGGATGACTTGAGAATGTCATTGAGAGATGATGAAAGTGCTTGCAATTTATAATTAAAATTCACTGTGGTTAATTTGTGTATATTTGAATAATGAACGAATGTAGCAATTCGGTAGTGATAGAGATTGAACCCGAGGTCTGGAGAGAGAGAGAGAGAGAGAGAGAGATAGGGAGGGAGGAAGGGATGGAAGGAGGGAGGGAGGGAGGGAGGGAGGGAGGAAGGGATGAAAGGAGGGAGGGAGGGAGGAAGGGATGAAAGGAGGGAGGGAGGGAGGGAGGGAGCAAGGGATGGAAGGAGGGAGGGAGGGAGCAAGGGAAGTATGATGGAATAGTGAGTGTGCACGCGCCTGCGTGCGTGCGCGTACTCACTTGGACCCTGTCATACCTATTCATAAAACTGTGTACTGAGTTTTGTCTCCACTTCTCCCAGGTCCTGCCACTTCTCCGACCAGTCTTGCAATTTGCCCGGCTGCACTTGTAGCCTTTCCTTATTCTCATCCGCTTTTATTCTCTATTATTTTCCTCATTTGAAACTAGGGATGCATGTAAGGATGCCAGAGATGTATCAGAAACAGTACTGGTCCTAATGTCGTCCCTAGCGGAATCCCGCTTGCATTCTTTTTCCTATTATGAAATCTTGATCAATCATTCCCATAAGGTGTGCGGGTGGAACAGAAATACGCAGTATCAACCTACACATTAATCAACTTTTTCATATAGACCTCTCGTGACGTGTCCGTTCCTTCAGGGATTACAGACCTCTCGTGACGTGTCCGTTCCTTCAGGGATTACAGAAGCCACGGAACACAATGTTGCAGCACCGCCCAGAGCCTCGCCCGGGGCACGAACAATGTACAGAACAAAAAAAAAATATCGAGATAAAGGAAAAAACGTGATGCGAGACAAGAACAAAAATAGTCTTAAATTAATAAGTCATCAAAACAGACTGATGACTTTCTAACATGGATGAAAATAGTACTTGCTGGGAAGAAGCAAAAACAAACATTAAAATAGCGACTAAAATATGGTAGAAAGAGGAACGACATGGAGACTAGGATGAAACTGAAGTGATCGAGTGACGAGAAAGGGACGGAACGTGAAATGGAAATTGATCTCGCGACGCGTGGAAACACGCCTGGTTTTCATTTGCCACAAATTACAGGTTTTGTTACCTTCTCATTGTAATAAAAACATCAATACAGCTTAAATTACTATTGCTCTCTCACTGTCTTCCTCTCTTTCCCTCCCTCTCTCCATCTTCCTCTCTCTCTCTCTCTCTCTCTCTCTCTCTCTCTCTCCTCTCTCCCATCTCTCCTCTCTTTTACACAGTGTTTTACAAGGTTAGGTTAAAGTTTCTAAGTTTATTTACAAGCTAAGTGCTGTTACCTCCACCAGCCCATGTGGGAGATGCTTTATTTCCCTTGCTCTTATGCGTGAAAAAAATCTAGGGACGACACACGAAATTACTAATACAGTTAAATCTTCATCAGTAAATGCCTTTATCAGGATACACAACTTGCATCCAGGAATTAACTGGCGAAGAACTGTAAGTTTTTGTCACAAACTTTTCACAAACATTTACAAGACTAAAGTTTCTACAATAGTTTATTTGTAGATGCAGAGGAAGAGTGAAAACCTGAACAACGCCTCGGCTTTCTTATCACCTGGCCTGTATTCTGTCTGTTCACCTGAACTGTTTTCTGTCTTTTCACGAGGCCCGTCTTTTTACTTCTTACCTGAATTGGCTTTTGGCTCTCACCTCACTTCTTCACTCGGCTTTTTTTCCGGCTTCCTTCCCTTTTCCAACTTCCCTTCGGCTTCATAACGATTCAAGACGGACAGAAGCCTCGTTGAGACTTCCCTCTGCAAATAAAGGGTTACGTGTGATTAGTTTCAGCCTCAGTATTGTGACTTTTATTCTCCAACGGAGTGAACCTGGCAGTTGGATCTTCCCTCATGCAGGAAACTACTCCACTGGTTTTCCCGAACTCATGGCAAGAAGTACCGGAATCTCTTACCACAAAACTAAAACTATAAGGGCACCCCAGCCTCCAACTTAAATTAAAAGCCCTGGGATACTGATACACTATTAAATGTTAGTATCGATATTCTTAGTTATACTGTAGTTCATTAGTGTATAAGAAACAATGTTTTGTGCTGCCGAACGTAAACCTTTCGTTGTTAATGTTTCACTGATGTTAATTGTTCCTAAATATATTATAGTCCAACTCAGCAAAACTTCAAGTAAAAAATATTTTTATTACGTTGTTCTGGTCGATCAGATATGAACGAAGGTAACGGATCTTGGTCACGTTTTCAATGCCATCTACATGCCAGCCGAACACGAAACTTTAAGAGTATATGTTCAGTAAACTACGACAAACACGTTTAAGATGTATTTTAATATAATACCATGGTATTCGCTGGAGATGAAAGCATACACAAAAGATGAGAAGAGGGAAAGTGGCGGCAGTGTATTGAAAACCATGAGAGAATGTTGCCAAAAAAATACACTAGTGCAGAAAATTTACTTTTACTAAAATGAGATTCTCTTCTCGCTTGATAAATAATTAAAATTAACTTCAGTAACTTAAGGGCAAAGTTACTTAAAGTAGAAGGCTTATGCTGGCTTTGTTAAATCTCAGACTTGATTTACCGAGACAAATCTTGAATATTCGAGCCTTTTAAGATAATACAGAAAGACAAGATAAATGTGCAGCGTCTGGGCATCTTCCGAATTATTATGATTCCTAGAAATGTTGCAAACTTGCTGAATTCTCTTGAGTAGAAAAAACAGATCTCTTCTGTCCCAGTATTATAATGATAAAAAAGCTACCTGTTTGTTCTATAAATGTTTTCAAATTTTTGCAAGAATTGTCATAATCACCAAGTATATCATGGGTGCCTTGAAACAAATGCCATCATAATTATTTTAGTGTTTTTTCTTAAGCATATATTATATATATATATATATATATATATATATATATATATATATATATATATATATATATATATATATATATATATGTCGTGCCGAATAGGTAAAACTTGAGATTTTGGCTAAAATAGCAACGCTCTTCTTGCCGAATAAGGCAAGCGAAAATTTGTGTATGTTATAATTTCGCAAAAATCATTCTGAACCTAATGAAAAAAATATATTTAATTGTTTATTAAATTATTGTAAACTTGTATAAAATTTAGTTGGATTAGGGTAAATTAAATTGCGCTTGTTATAATAAGGTTAGGTAAGTTTCCTAAGGTTCTTTTGGTTCAAAATTATTAATTTTTATATTAATATAAATAAAAAAAAGTATATCTTTAAATGTATAAGAGTAAAATTTTAGAAAGGACTTAATTTTAAATGAGTTCATGCTGATTTACTAGTTTTACCTATTCGGCAAGGCATATATATTAGTGTGTGTGGAATAAATAAGCTAAATAAAAGTATAACACAGAGTAGAAATGGGAATTATTTTGCCTGTGTTTTTCCCGGCATTCATTATAACTTTTGGTGTGTGGTTGTGAGTTTTGAAACATACAGTAATGAACACGATACAGCAAGGTTTTATTCTCTCTCTCTCTCTCAATCTCTCTCTCTCTCTCTCAATCTCTCTCTCTCTCTCTCTCTCTCTCTCTCTCTCTCTCTCTCTCTCTCTCTCTCTCTCACACACACACACACACACACACACATTTTAAAGGGCATTTAAGGAAAGGAGAATCAGGGGAGATATGACAGACAGTAACAGACTGTAAGGCTGCTGTAAATTGATCAAAGGAATGTTAGGTAAAGTTTCTTCAGCCTTATTGGGAAAGGAAGGAGATTCAGGAAGTGAACTGACTTAGAGGAGAAGGTCAAAGAGGGCGTGGGGCATGACCATGAAATAGGTCATGTCGCAAGGCCATATATTAAGTAATTTATTGTTTATCGAAATGGTAAACGAAATATCTCATCACATGGGCATATCTCTCCTCTCTCTCTCTCTCTCTCTCTCTCTCTCATCACATGGGCATATCTCTCTCTCTCTCATCACATGGGCATATCTCTCTCTCTCTCACTCTCACTCTCTCAATCTCTCTCTCTCAATCTCTCTCTCTATCTCTCAATCTCTCTCTCTCTCTCTCTCTCTCTCTCTCTCTCTCTCTCTCTCACACACACACACACATATTTTAAAGGGCATTTAAGGAAAGGAGAATCAGGGGAGATATGACAGACAGTAACAGACTGTAAGGCTGCTGTAAATTGATCAAAGGAATGTTAGGTAAAGTTTCTTCAGCCTTATTGGGAAAGGAAGGAGATTCAGGAAGTGAACTGACTTAGAGGAGAAGGTCAAAGAGGGCGTGGGGCATGACCATGAAACAGGTCATGTCGCAAGGCCATATATTAAGTAATTTATTGTTTATCGAAATGGTAAACGAAATATCTCATCACATGGGCATATCTCTCTCTCTCTCTCTCTCTCTCTCTCTCTCTCTCTCTCTCTCTCTCTCTTCATCACATGGGCATATCTCTCTCACTCTCACTCTCTCTCACTCTCACTCTCACTCTCTCTCACTCTCTCTCTCTGGCTAGATGTGTCATGCATTTTTAATTCAATTTTTTTGGTGATCCAAAACATGGTTGCGTGTATATCAGCTGGTGTCTCTGGCAGTTATATATGTGCGAACACATTTTGATATTCACTGGTATTCATTATTCATCTTGTCCTAATACTAGCGGTGCTTTTTCAAACATTACAGCTCATTTCTGCCTGCTCTAGGCCTCTAAAAATAATACTGCTATTCCGGGTAAATTTTGCCATGGTTCGATAGCGTTGGTGCAAATTTAAGTTGACTCTTTTGTTTACCGACAATGACAAAGTAGTCCCCTAGAAGATCGGCATCTCCACGTATGCTGTTAGTCCCCCAGAAGATAGGCATCTCCACGTATGTTGTCAGTCCCCCAGAAGATAGGCATCTCCACGTATGCTGTTAGTCCTCCAGAAGATAGGCATATCCACGTATGCTGTTAGTCCCCCAAAAGATAGGCATCTCCACGTGTGCTCTTAGTTCCCCAGAAGATCGGCATCTTCCGTATGCTGTTAGTCCCCCAGAAGATCGGCATCTCCTCGTATGGTGTTAGTCCCCCAGAAGATCGGCATCCCCACGCATGCAGTGCAAGCTGGATGACGTACTTCATCATAAGTTAGGAGGTATATCATCCTTCTGGTGATTAGATATGCCTCCCTCACGAAAGACGATGTATGCCTTCCTTCCAGCGAGTGACAAGGGCAAGGAATCACCCACCTTAACCACTCGGTGTAAAAATATTGCCTTACATTCAGGGACAAAGGAGGACGATAAATCTTCAGCGCGGTACACCCGGCCGTGACAAAATTATTCTGCCAGACAGACATTCAGGTTACATTATTTATAACTCGGACATGTGTTTCCTCCACGGGGTATAATGCATGTTTATTTATGAATATTTTCTGTATGTGTAATTTTAGGCTATAAATATTAGTCAGGCGCAAGAGCGTGGTACAGGACATTCCTTAAAATGATGTGTGTGCGCTTGTCTGATCTCCTATTATCTCTCTGTACCATTTGACTTGGTGTTTTCTTTATTTCAGGCTGAATATTTCTGTATCTTGAGAGTTTGTGCTTTCCTTCGTTTAGGGTTGGTTAGTTTTTAACTTGAGGTTGTGTTTATAGTTTTTTTTTAAATAATTTTTTTAATTTGGGATCGTGTGGTTTACTCGATTGTGTTTGGGTCTTTAGCTTGAGAATGTTTCTGTTACTCCATGTGTGTTTCTTTTTCAGCAGTTTGATTTTGGTTGTGTTTGTCTCTCTTAATTTGAGTATGAACGTTATGCCTAAGCGTGTTTTTTTGTGTGTGTGTGTTTACTTGAATGTGTGTATGTGTGTCTTGAATGCAGGTATTTTCTCTAAGGAGCTGGTGATTGAGTGTTTGTGCAAAATAAAGATATATAAATGTCGTAGCGAATAGATAAAATTTGTCAATTAGCAAGAACTCATTTAAAATTGAGTCCTTTCTTAAATGTTCTCTTATACGTTTAAAGATAGATTTTTTCCATTTATATGTAAATGGTCCAAGACGGACCGAAACGTCGTGGTAAGTTTCTCCTATGTGCGGGTATTGTTCCAGTCACGGTATTGTGCCTTTTTGTTATTTATCAGTTATTTATTGGTTTCCTGTAAATTTAAAATTAAAAATCATTGTTCCCTTAACAATTAAAACATCTAGAAAATTCAGTGAGATATTTTGTTCAAATCCAACAAAAAAAATTTATAGAATGAGCTGGACTATTTAATTTAACAAGGAAATGGTTTATATCTATATTCTTAGGCATAAGACATAAAATATCAACATATCTATAATACTTAACTCTATTGGGAAGGATTTTGTTAAGCAATATTGTTTCAAAATATTCCATATACAAATTACTAACGACAGGAATTTCAACTTACCCTCGTGCCTCGTATCCTTGCAAATTATGTGTAGGGATATTTCCGTATAGATGTGTCATGCACTTTTTTGTAATGTTTTTTGCTGATCCTACACATTCTTGCGTACACATATTGTATATAGTATCTTTGCGAATTATACGTGTATATACATATCGGTATTGATATAATCTATGAATCCTGACGAGTGAATATGTATACCTTCATTCGAGCGAGTGGCAAGGGCAAGGAATTACTTACCTTAACCACAAACTGTAAAATTATTACCTTTCATTGAGGGACAAAAGAAGACGATAAATCTTCAGCGCGGCACACGCCGGCCATGACAAAATTATTCCGGCCGGACATACATTTAGGTTAATTTTTTTTTTTAACTTGGACACGTATATCCCCCACGGGGTGTGTGTGTAATTTTGGGCTATAAATAATTGACAGACGCAAAGCGCGGCTATAGTGTGGTGATAGAAATTCTGTAAATATTATTTACTTATGTACTTTTATTCGCATACTTTTGGTTGGGAAAGCAAGGACTCGGCTCCCGGTCCTTCCTCTTAGCTTCGTATGACTGTTTTAAAAAAGTTGTTTGTCTCATGGATTCTGTCGCTTTGATTCTTAAAACTGTGTATGATGAACTCTAAGATGCAATAAGAAACTGTTGATGAATAAACAGAAGAGGAGATGAGGGGCTCGAACCCCGTCCTAGACGGTAAAGCGTCGGACTGTCAATTTACGGACCGCGTTCGAGCCCCTCATCCACCCTTCTGTTTATTCACTGTGTATGATGTTTGCTTCCACCGTCTCTTCTAAGTCCTCCAACTTTTTGACCACCTTGAGACTGAAGAAGCATTTCCTGACAACATTGATACTCGATTGCTTTCATTTAGCTTCCGTTTGTGTTCTTTGTTCCTAAGAACAAGGATTAGGAGCCCATATACTACTTTGCCCCATAAACTACTTTGCCCCATAAACTACTTTGAGTATCGTGAACATTATTATCAGTGCCTTCCCTGTTTTTTTCCTCCAAGGTCGTCATGATCAGCCCCTTTAATCTGCCCTCGTTGCAAAGTTCTCTCTCTGGAACCAGTCTTATTACAATTCTCTGGCTTTTATTTTTTTCTAGTTTACATGTCTGATCTGATATGTCCTGCATAGGGAATGTTTCTATGTTCATGAAAGACGTTCTCAAGTTAGCTAGGCATGCATGTGTTGGTATGTTGATTTGCGCCTCCAGCATTACGGTGGGGTATTTTTACGTTAAGGTTATATTTGTTCAAATATTGCAGTCTACAGTATATCTCTCTCTCTCTCTCTCTCTCTCTCTCTCTCTCTCTCTCTCTCTCTCTCTCTCTCTCTCTCTCTCACACACACACGTCCTCCTCTTTATGTGTCATATTTCTTAAACTTCCTACTAACTCTCGACCAAGTCTTGCAGTTCCATCTTCATTTAGGTGTAGCCATCTGCAGTGATGAGACTTCTGCTACTGTTGTAGTTTTCCCATTGATCAAGGTTCTCTAAGTTGTTCTCTATCCAATGGTGTTAATCCAACAATACCGCTGCGGTGTGACGTGTAAATGTCACTTCTTGGGAATGCGATGAATTATTATTATTATTTATAATTTATTAATGTATTTTTTTTTATTATTTCTTATACTACTAATAAATTATTATTATTATTATTATTATTATTATTATTATTATTATTATTATTATTATTATTATTATTATTATTATTATTATTATTATTATTATTATTATTATTATGTAATCTTCGAAGGTTGACCTTTTAAGTGCCTCAGTTATAGTTTACTTTTTTCTTTAACTTCCTCTAACATTTTTATGATCATAACACGAAGAGTCCTCATCCTATCGTCTTCAAACTTTCAATGCTGATGTACGGTAACTAGAGAAAGATTCTAAAAGTACCTAACATGTGCAGTTGCCCTATGAACAAAGTTGCCGAACCCAATTCCAGCATCCTGGAAAGGCTCCAATAACTTCCAGAAACCTATGCATCGCGCAGAATCAAACGTGTAACAAACACGTCTTTTAACTCAAGAGACAGCAAAAGGTAAAATTTAAGTACATATGTAAGTGTTCGTCTGCCAATTTTGTGCGCAAAATTGTGTGGAATTTTTTAACCAGGTTGAATATATGTGAGTTTACCTCTTGTGAATGACTTAAATTGAGATAAATTGTTTAAAGAAGCGACAAGTTGAATGAAACGCTTGTGAAACATTTGGGAATCTTTATGAAGGAAACGTTTCGCCAGTCAGTCTTCAGTTCAAGCCAAAGAGAACAGTGAAATAGTAGTAGTAGTAGTTTGAGGTAATCAGTCCCTCAGCGTAGAACCTTTGTGTTCGGTTCATCAATCTTGAAGAAATTACAGCATCTGCTCGGAGAATTGCCTGGTATACTGCAGTCAGGTGAGTTGAAGCAGGAGGCGGCGGGGTCACAGTGGAAATATCCGCTAGTGTAAGTAGGTCATGTCTATAGGTTAGACAACTTTGAAGAATTCTTCGTGTCAAGATCCCAAGATGTTGCAGTGTCTGACAAAAGAAGCCACTGGTTGGCGAAACGTTTTCTCAGTAAAGATTCTCAAGTGTTGTACTAATGTCCCATTCATGCCTTTTATTATTTAATGGGTGATACATGTTAGGTTCACGATAGCACCCATTGAGTTTTTTCCGGGGTAAAAAAAATTTCATTTCACTATTTTTTTTATCAAAAGCTTTGAATCGTTCGAATATGTGTCATAAATGGGTAATGTCTCTTCTGATTAACTTTAAAATTTCAGCCCAAGTGTGTTTTCCAGAAATCAAGGTTCGTGTTGTTATTCTTCTCCATATTCCTCATCCCTCTCTCCTCCCTCGTCAACACCCTCTGAAATCAAGCGATAAAATGGGTTCTGAAGACAAGCAAACAGGTCCCAGTTTGTCGGTTTACATTCGATATCTTAAGAATATCTTGGCTTCAAAATATTAACGCAGCTGCATTCCTTGAGGAGGACGCCATCGTTTAAGTTTAGAATGTTTAGGCAAATATTTGAAATGTTATCAAACTTGTCAAAGAACTTAGAATAGTTGGATTTGGAGCAATTCCTGGAGAATGCCTTTTATGATAGGTTTCAAACTTTCATTTTTAATGGGCTTTGTTAAAAGAAAGTTTGACTTTCACTTTGAGCTATGTAAATTTTAAATGTCCAATTTTATTAAATAAATTGGTTTCCATGAAATAACTAGAAAAGGCCTCTTTTAGTTGGTTTCAAACACTGGTGTTGGAGTATCTTCAATGGAAATATTTTTGTATTGAAATTGGGCTTTGTACGTAACAGTTTCACACTTTTTTTTTTTAATCAGATTGGACTTCTCAAAAAAAAAAAAAAATAATAGGAAGATCATGTCCAGTAAAATCAGTGTTTGTCTTTACTGGATTTTCTATGTAAAATCTATATCACGTACTTTTATCTGCCCATAACATCCGTGTGCCCTCAAGACCATTGTGAAAAAAAGTGTTACCCAAAATTTAAAACTTACTTTTTTTACTTAAACCTTAAATACTGGCCAATCGTACCTGCTTTCTGACCATCCCAGTACATTAAATTTGACATTGCTTATAGCGTCTTGTCAAATGACATTATTGTCAGGTATGTCCACATACCCTTTTCAAAGAAGGCTTTTTGATGGCAGTGAAGGGCTCTTGATCCAATGATTTGGAGATAGCCTCTCCTTAGGATCGTACCTGATTACCTATTCCCCAGGCGCTGTATGACCTTATGTGGCACTTTCTCATGCTAATATATACATAGGCAAACATCTGACCGATATCTTTGTCATCTGCAGCAGACAGCAGAGCCGGGCAGCTCTCTCATGCTTCCTGTCCTGGATGGTCCTGACACCATAAATTGCTAACTGTTTTGTGTAAGTTTGATACGTTGATCTTCCCTATGTGCGGGTTATTTGTGTATTGTTCCAGTCACGGTATTATGCATTTTTGTTCTCTATTCTTTGTTTCTTTATCTTTTCAGTTTACCGTTAGAAAGTTCGATAGCTTTTTCTTTGTGTACATTTTAATAGTTTCCTCCGGTCTTTTTGTTTTCCGTCTAGGATCTATTTTGAACCAGGGCTTAAATCGCCAGCTGACTTCAATGAGTGTTATTGACATCCATCAAACATGATATTGAAGCATCTACTCAAAAAATATAATCAAAGAGTTTATCTATTACACGAATCTCACCATGTAGCTTTTATCGAGTCTCGTTATCAATGAGTGAAACGCTCGGACGTGGAGTGTAAACACGGTGACACTCGGTTCTCCAGAAACTGCGCTAAAAAAAAAAGTGCTATTAGAACTAGCTAACCCCAAAGGTTAAGAACCAACAGGGTAACTGAGAACGTATCGAATGTCAAACCATCTTTCCTGCGCAGTAGGAATTGTATTCCCGTAAAGCCTTTGGTCATATTGCAGGATGTTTACTCTATCATTTTAATAGAGATCTGTTTCGTTGCACAAAGTTTTAATTAGGAGTTTTTCTTGGGGTCTAAAAAAAAAATACTTTTCCTGTTGTTCGGATGTTTACTACAAATTTTATCTTTTAACTTAATGCGTAATCACTGATTAAAGCGATTCGTTTGCGGCTCTTTTGTTGGCTGCCTTGACGCAGACTGCTTTGACGCAGGCTGCCCTTTTGCGTACTCTAAGCGAAACCACATGAGAGAAACCCAGTTTCCTTAAACCACGTCAAGATTTAACCCAAATGAATTCTGATTGAGTTTGACCTCATTTATTACGCCAAGGTAAACATAAGACACGTTTTTTTAAAAAAGCGCGTTCATTCCACGAAACTGCGGGTTTGAAAGAAAGTTATCAAAACTAATATAGTGGTGGATCCTTCTGTGTGCAGCCCTCTCTACTTTTTTTTTTTGCAAGTCTCTCTCTTCACCTTAATTACAATTGATTTTATCCGACTTATCGAGCTTTTGTTATGAAAATGTTTCGTTCAATGTAGAGCGAAACGTTGTAGTGAAACCTTGCTTTGCCCCAATGCGTTTTGCCTCAGTATTGCCGGGAGAACATCTTCGTATCCAAATGATGACATTTTTCTTTTGCAGCGACATCTCTCGACATCCCAGAGCCACACAATTATTCCAGCATTTCGCTGAGTTCCGATGTTAGGAGCAGCTTTATCAATTCCGAGTCCCACGAGGCGTCATGTTTTTCTTTGAGCCTAATACCAGGGAAAGAATTTCTATCTTGCTTTTAGCGGACGGAGAACCCATCAGCTGCCACCACCATTCCTTACGTTGAAAGGCGTCCCCCTCCCCAATGTATATGTAACTCATTGATAACTTATCCATCCTATGGAGCCTACTGTTGATGAGTCTATCCATCCATTAAATAATCACCGATATTAGGTAGACATTAAACTCCCAAATAATCTGAGTATCTAAGAAAAAAGGGCTAAAGGGCTTAAAGAATTATTGGGAAGCGAGTTCTTGACAGACCATCTTCAGTGACACGAGTGAATAGGGGCCACCTTTTCAGGCTGTAATCAATATCATGAACGCTTGATAGAGGAATATTCGATTACCTGACGAGCTTTCCTGAGGAGACCAGGATTCCGTGTTGGAGAGAGGGAGAGAAAGAAGGGTTTTGGAGAGGGATGGAAACAAGTGGTGAGAAAGCACAATGATGGAGAGAGAGTGAGATGGATTGTGGAGATTGAAAGAGAGAGAATTTGTCTGAGAGGTGGTGTAGATATGAGAGAGAGAGAGAGAGAGAGAGAGAGAGAGAGAGAGAGAGAGAGAGAGAGAGAGAGAGAGAGAGAGGAGAGAGAGAATAAAGAGAGGGTCCTGCATAGATAGGGGAAGAGACTGAAAGTACAAAGAAATAGATGTGGAAGGAGAAAGAGATAAAAGGGGAGTAAAAAGAAAGAAGCGAAAGAACAAGGAGCGTGAATTTGCAAGAGTGAAAGGTGGACGGGGTGAGGAGAAAGGAAACAGGAGTGAGAAGAAGGAAGAGAAAACTAGGTTTCAGGATTAGAGGGAGAGAGAGATGTTAAAGGAAAGTGAAGCAGAGGGATACCATAGAGAGTGATAAAGTAAGAGAGTGGGGAGAAAGAAATGAGAACTATGAGAACTTAACAGGTATGTAGGGTAGGTTCGTCAGGACACCGGACAGGTGTTTCCTGACGCGGGTCTTACAGGGAATATATATAATGTCGTGCCGAATAGTTAAAACTTGCGATTTTGGCTTAACTAGCAACGCTCTTGCCGAATAAGGCAAGTAAAAATTTGTGTATGCAATAATTTCGCAAAAATCATACTGAACCTAACGAAAAAAAATATATTTCATTGTTTGTTTATTATTAAATTATTGTGAACTTACCTAAAATATATTTAGTTGGATTAAGATAAATTAAATTGCGCTTGTTATAATAAGGTTAGATAAGTTTTCTAAGGTTCTTTTGGTACAAAATTATTAATTTTTACATTAACCTAAATGGAAAAAAAAGTCTTTAAACATATAAGAGTAAATTTTAGAAAGGACTTGATTTTAAATGAGTTCTTGCTAAATAACCAATTTACCTATATATATATATATATATATATATATATATATATATATATATATATATATATATATATATATATATATATATGAGAGTGGGAGAATTGAAGTCTCATGCCTTTGTTCTGGTGGTCATTATTGTTCTACCTGGAATCCCAAAGAAAAATTTCCATTCATTCTTTTTGTAGTCTCTCTCTCTCTTCTCTCTCTCTCTCTCTCTCTCTCTCTCTCTCTCTCTCTCTCTCTCTCTCTCTCTCTCTCTCTCTCTCTCTCTCTCTCTCTCTCTATCTCTCTTCTTTCTTTCTGTCCACTTTAATAATTTGATTTACACGAGTTAAACTCAGA
The DNA here is from genome assembly GCA_009830355.1 of Cherax destructor. NCBI lineage: Eukaryota > Metazoa > Arthropoda > Malacostraca > Decapoda > Parastacidae > Cherax > Cherax destructor. The sequence continues at coordinate 291,602 of WNWK01000145.1, forward strand.
GTTCCTGCATTTATTTTCAGGCTGGAAGGTTCTCATTCTTTTATGCTGTGTGTTTGTCCAGTGGATAGTGTGTGCCACACTCCTTTTTTCACAGTTCGTATTTATGCACATTTTTATGACACTGTTTTCTATAGGATCGATCCTAAATCTGGCCTGGAATAAATGTTTATAAATAATAGAGCGTGTTATGTAAATTGCACGTTTTCTAATCTCTCTCATGGGACAGTGTATGCAGGAGACAAGGTGAAACGTGATGGCACCAGCCAGGTGCCATCACCTCTAGAGCAAACACCAAGTTCCTTTGGCTAAAGAGTTGTGTGGTTTGTCTTATGGATAAATTTGTATGCTTTGTCTCGGAGATAGGTGTGTGTGTGTGTGGTTACTAGTTGTCAATAGACACTTGGCCTGTGTGTGTGTGTGTGTGTGTGTGTGTGTGCACGCAAGTGAATTATCACACACTTGTTAATTTCTCGGTGAATCTTTATGTCAAGAATAGACCCAAAATCTACCACTTACATTTTTATTTTTTTACCCTGGGATCCTACTCAGTAAAGACTCATAAAAAAAAACTAAGTTCAACGAGAAGAGTTTTCTGTAATGCTAAAAATAAGTCGGCTGATCCGTCTTCCTTCTTCTACCAGCATTCTTAGGACTCTTACTTATCGCCGTTATCAAGACCCCCATGAAGGTCATGATAGCGACCCTCCTGTGTGTCGAATTCGGGATGGCTTCTATTGTAACTCGCTATATTAATTTGTTTTATAGCTGCAGTGTGTGTGATAGGTTATTCTAATTTTCTCCCCTCTATCAATATTGAAAGTCATTACCATGAGAGAATGTCTCTTTGAGTTGAAGACATTTTTTCCAGTATTAAATGGTCTGACATAGCAGGATGTAAATCATTTTCTCGTTATAAACTAACCAATAATATTTTTTTCATGTGTTTCGGCATTCCTGTCAATGCAAATGAAAGTTTCACTCTTGCGAAAGAAACAGATGGGGAGAGAGAGAGAGAGGGAAAGAGAGAGAGAGAGAGGGAAAGAGAGAGAGAGAGAGGGAAAGAGAGAGAGGGAAAGAGAGAGAGAGAGAGGGAAAGAGAGAGAGAGAGAGAGGGAAAGAGAGAGAGAGAGGGAAAGAGAGAGAGAGAGGGAGAGAACCATATGAGATGGAACCACCGTCCTTTCTGGTTAATACAAGGATGCTAATCATTGTACCTTTAACACTAAAAGCATTAAACTTGTTGATTTCCCTCCCCTCCCCCAAAAAAGTGAAAGGTGCCAGAATAGCTCTCATGTTTCCGTTTCTGACACCTCACATATCTATCTTGAGCTCCATGGTAAAAAAAAATCCGATGTTCCTCCATTCCCGTCAGCACAAACTAAATTTTTGCACAGCATTTAATGTAACAATATGTAGAGGGAAGAAATATGTGGGACTGAACTGCAGTCATTAATTCTAATTTCATTATTTATTTTTCGTAAATACTGAGTAACACATCACTGTTCAATTAAATAAAGTTGCCACTTACTACGTGAATATTTTTATCAAATATATTTTTTTTACATCGCTTGTAGAAACTGATTTCTAAAGTGATAACTTTTTCTTTTTCCACAAAATGGAATTAGAGATGGTATCGTGACCTCAACTCACTCGTGACCTCAACTCACTCTTCAGAAGCAATTCTGAAGAGTGAGTTGAGGTCACAGTCTCGTTTGTTGTTAGCTTGTGGCAGAGAAAGTGTAGAAATCACTGCATCCTTTCACCAGAAAAGCACTTGGGGACCTCATCCTCGTGTATTCGATTTAGACTTCGAGGAAGCCACAAATTGCTGGGAATAGAGCGTAAAAAATGACTAGACTGCCAGTTCGAACACACACACACACACACACACACACACACACGCACACACGCACACCGGATGTAACTTGCCAATACACTATTTGGACAAGATAAAAGAAAATAGTTTTGGGAACCCGGCGTCTAACGAAGACGTTAGTTATGGAGATGAAAGAGAAACAACAGCAGAGGAGGAGAAAAAAGAGGAGGAGGTGACAAAGGTGAAAGAGTAAGTCAATGATTCTGAAGAAAGATTCCAGGTAAACAATAAGGCGAAATCTAGGAAAAAAAAAAATGGGCCAAACATGATAAAACAGGCAAAGAAAAAAGAAAGTAAAAGATTGATGAAGAGAAAAGGCAAAGAAAATTTTAAGCCAAGAAAAACACATACAAAGATAAAGCAGACGCCAAAAGAGGTAAACACAGTAAAGGGCAAGCAAGAAAAAGACATGAAAAGGCAAGCACAGCTTTATCACCCGGAACACAAGAGCACCAAAGGAGCGAGATGGTCATAGAGGAGGAACATCAAATTTGACAGGACGGAGCTGGAAGGGGATTGGAAAACAAAAACTATCGCTCAGCGCATGGATTCGAGCGCTGTTCGCGTCGGCCGTTCGCTATTGATAAACAATATGGCCTCGTGTGTCAGTCGCGACTATTCACGAATAACTGTCGCGGTTAGTTTTACATTGTTCGCAAATTTGGTCTGATGTTGGGAGCTTTCGTGGTGGGGAAAGGGAACGAGTGTTTTCAGCGGGTTTTGTTTACAACGTGTATTGTGTGTTTATGTATGTATTTATGTATGAACGTATGTATGTGGGTATTTTTACATGTAGTATATGTATGTGTGTATGAACGTACGTAAGGATGGTGTATGTTGTGTGAGAAAGGTGTATTCGTTTATTTAGGTGGATTTCACAAAGTTAGGAAACACTCGTAAAATCTCTCTCTCTCTCTCTCTCTCTCTCTCTCTCTCTCCTCTTCTATGTTCTCTCTCTTATCTCTTCTCTCTCTCTTCCTTTGGCTTTATGTATCTCTTAATTAATTTTATATTTTTCTTGCGATGTTCTTATACTAACTTTACCTAAAATACTTGTAACTGTATCAACCTACCTGCATTCTTTAATATGTACTATGTAGGGAACCTCTTACCAAACTTAGCTGCTGTAGGCAAGCGAATCTTTAATCAGTTAGGGGTCATTTTGACAGACACGTGTCAGAAGACAGTCTCCTGATGGGTGAGATATCATAACTATAGCTTGCATCACTCTCTCCTAACCCTCCCTCCTACCCTCTCTGCTATCATGATAATGGTATACAATACGGACTGGTAGACGAGGACACAGGTGCAACAATCTGGCATCTTTATTGAAGCAACGTTTGCCAGCAGCTCAGCAGGTTCCCTCAGACTCCCCAACCTGTCCTGTCACGTCTCACACCTCTCTCCTAGCGTCTTCCCTTCTCGTCTTTCCCTTCCCTCCCTCCTCAGCCTCTCCACTGCCCTTTATTCACGGTTGATTAAGGTCACCCCCATCCCAGCACTCCCAGTGGCTTCGTCTTCAACGGTAGCTGGAAGGAAATGTGAGTAGCTTTACCCAGCAGACTATTTTGGGTACATCTGCAGTGCGCGGTTACATACGAAAGTTTTATAATGGAAATAAAGAAACACAAGCAGTGCTTGTGGCTAATTTATTCACACGCGAGGGTCCGGGTTCGATTTCCGGCGAGGGTAGAAACATTCTGCGTGTTTCTTTACACCGCTTGTCTATGTTCCCCCATCAGTAAAATGGGTACCTGGGAGTTAGTCCACTGGTGTGGGTCGCATCCTGGGACAAAACTGACCTAATTTGCCCGATATGCCCTGCACAACAAGCAGCTTTCTATATAGTAGTATGTCATTGATGTCAGCTAGGCCTGTATACCTTGTACATGTACAAGGTTTACAAGGTAGAAACACCCGCAGTGTGCTGCTGTCTTCTTCTGTATGACAGTTCTATGAAACGAGTAATGTGAAGTTACCTTAAGGTATATTCTGTATGGGAATCACATACTGGAAACACTCCAGTATGTGATTCTAATACAGAAGTTTTTTCACCTGAGGTATGTTGATAAATGGCTCAGAAACCCGACAAGTTGATCAATTACACAGGTCTGACACTTGGGTATCTTTCCTGAGGAAGCGTTTCGCCAAACGGTGGCTTCAACAGTCCTATACAAAGAAGAATGATGTGGTGAAACGTTTCCTCGATAAAGATACCCAAGACTTGCACATGTGTCTTATTTACCCCCACCAGAGGTGGCAAAAGTTTGTTTGTAGTAAACAAAACTGAATAACAAATGAATTACAAGCATTTTTGTCATCCCTCAATCACATTTATTGAGAAAGATCACTAAAGAGCTTGGAATTTCTTAGCCATTCACTGTGGTTTTATTGCACTCGTTGATATAACTGGTATGAGAATGTTAAGCAGAATAATAGTCAAAACTACACGGCTGAAACAATTCACAACTGACCCACAGATTGGAGAGGAATGTATGGGTTAGTTTACAGAATGTTATTTATACTCAGTCCAAGTATATTCATTATAAAATTAATCCCAATTCATTGTATAATGAGTATATCAAATATTATAAATTCTTCTTTTATTTCTTACCCTCTCATATTCTCTCTCTCTCTCTCTCTCTCTCTCTCTCTCTCTCTCTCTCTCTCTCTCTCTCTCTCTCTCTCTCTCTCTCTCTCTCTCTCTCTCTCTCCTTCCTTCTCTCTCTTGTTTCTTTTCTTCTCTTGCACTCCCTGATGTATTTCTCTATTATTACCTCGCATCCAGAGTCTCCCCTTATCCACTTAAATGAATTACTCCCCCTGATGTATTGCATGAACAAGCAAACACGTTTTCATTTATCTGTGTGTGTGTGTGTACTCACCTATTTGTGGTTGCAGGGGTCGATTCATAGCTCCTGGCCCCGCCTCTTAACTGATTGCTACTAGGTCCTCTCTCTCCCTGCTCCATGAGCTTTATCAAACCTCGTCTTAAAATTATGTATGGTTCCTGCCTCCACTACGTCACTTTCTAGGCTATTCCACTTCCTGACAACTCTATGACTGAAGAAATACTTCCTAACATCCCTTTGACTCATAGGAGTCTTCAACTTCCAACTGTGACCCCTTGTTTCTGTGTCCCCTCTCTGGAACATCTTTTCTCTGTCCACCTTATCTATTCCTCGCAGTATTTTATATGTCGTTATCATGTGTGTGTGTGTGTGTGTGTGTGTGTGTGTGTGTATGTGTGTGTGTGTGTGTGTGTGTGAGTGAGTGGACACAGTTATGCTTATCATGTCTCATCTTCAGTTACATTTCCCAATTTTATTAAATTTTCAGTGTTTTTTCTTAGCATATTTTTTCTCCTCCTAATGGGTTCCATCTGTGAATTAAATTTTTTTGCGGTTTTCCATTACCTTCGTTTATAACAGATTACGATTTTAGCTTGTTCTTGTGTTAATGGTCTTATATCTTTCTCATATTTTTATATTATTTTTAATGATCTTACAGACGCGTATACACACACACACGATGCAGCAGATGGGCGTCTAGCAAACCTAAGAATAGCATTCCGACATCTCAATAAGGAATCGTTCAGGACCCTGTACACCGTGTACGTCAGGCCTATATTGGAGTATGCAGCACCAGTTTGGAACCCTCACCAAGCCAAGCACGTAAGGAAATTAGAGAAAGTGCAAAGGTTTGCAACAAGCCTAGTCCCGGAGCTAAAGGGCATGTCCTGCGAGGAGAGGTTAAGGGAAATCGACTTGACGACAATGGAGGACAGGAGAGATAGAGGGGATATGATAACGACATTTAAAATACTGAGAGGAATCGACAAGGTGGACAGACAGGATGTTCCAGAGATGGGACACAGCAACAAGGGGTTACAATTGGAAGTTGAAGACTCTGATGAATCACAGGGATATTAGGAAGTATTTCTTCAGTCTCAGAGTTGTCAGGAAATGGAATAGTCTGGGAAGTGACGTAGTGGAGGCAGGATCCATACATAGTTTTAAGAGGAGGTGTGATAAAGCTCATGGAGCAGGGAGAGGGACCTAATAGCGACCCCTGAAGAGGCGGGGCCAGGAGCTGTGAATCGATCCTGCAAACACACACACACACAAATATTTGTTTCGTTGTTGTTAATATTGCCTATCATTTAATAGACTGCTATTGCTACGGAAACTGTTGCATCATACTGCATTACATATATATTATAGTGGAAAGTCTTTGCTTAACAAAGGTTCTCCAACACCATCATATAAAGAGATTATAAAGGGACTGAAAGAAGTTAATACACCGAGAGTTTAGACTAATAAAACTCTTTATGTAATTAGGGCTTCTCTATGTCTGTGATAATCGTCCACACTTTTCCTGTTAAAGGAGGGGAAGGAATTATTAGCTTTAATTGCTGGCAGCTTCGCTTAAAGGTAAGTTTTGGTTGTTGTAGTTGCCTGAGGTGGCGGGTAGTAGTCGTTGTTAGCTGCTGCTTCAGTATAAAAGTCCCGACACGAGTCTGTCGTAAGATGACCCTTTCACTAGTACCTAGGGCAGTGGTGCGGCAACACCGTATATCTAAGAACACGTAAAATGGGATAGGTTTCAGTGAGATTCATTGCAGTAACTCTCATTGGCTTACCTTTAGTGCTATTGGTCTTGCATGCCCCAAGCAAATTCACATAACACGACGTTTTCTCGTATGACAGCCCATTCAGTGACGTCCTTGGCCCTATAAAGGGTCCGGCGGTAAAAAGCAATCGCTATTCACTAACACCGATATGAGAGGTGGTAGCCCTTAGGCGTTGGGGGTCAGCCACGACAGAACAGCCGCTGAATTAGAAAATTGTTAGTTGAACAGCTTTAGTATTCAACCCGTTCTTATCCCTTATAGTTCGCTCGAAAAGATTACATGGGCTAAACAGGTTACAGATGAAATATTTACAAATATAATAAATTCAGTAACAAGATTAATTAGTTGGGTGCATAATTTATGAACTCACTCACAGAAACATTACAGTCAACATGATACAGAGACAAGCTGGTCAAAAGGATTGGCAAAGTAACACAATTTAATTCGTCTGTGAGAATGTCCCCAGACGCGGGTGGGAGACTCTTGTAAACCATTCTCTTAACACCGTTCATTTTATTTAGCGTTGCAGTGTCAATTTCTGAAATTTTCCTGCGAACAGAAAATATTTTTGTAGCCATAAATAAGTTTAAAATATATAAAAGGTGCGGTACGCCTGGTAGCGCAGTGTCTTGGTAAACTCAGACAACGTAAAAACCAGCCCGTTTCTCACCTGTGGTGTTAGGACTGATTGTAACCGATGGTGTACCTGTGCTAGGGATCCACCTCTCATATCTTACGTTGGTTACTGATGGTGTTAATTTATCCGTCTGGGGAAAATCGCCTAACAGGAAAGACTAGTGTTAGGCATTATATCATTAGTGTTTATATGTGGGTTGCTAGGATGAAGAGAGAGGTTAGGTAAGGTTCGTCAGGAAACAGTTTTTCCTGCCGCTGGAGCTTTTGGTCATCTGACCGAAGCTTTCACCTGGCTTACTGGTCTCCCCTTTAAAAAAATATGGTCGTGTTATAATCGTTTTATGAAGAGAGATGTTGGATATTTGTGTGGAGAGAGATGTTGAATGTTAGAGGAAGTTGCTGGATAAAACAGATGTGAAATGTTGGAAATAGAAAGATATAACAGATGTCGTTGTTATAAGGTGACTCGTTCAGTGGTCCCGATATTACGGCGAGAGGCGTCGAAGAACGGTGTCTAAAGACACGTGAAAGTAGGGCAGGTGGTAGCCTTGTAGTGGGACCACTGCAACAACAACCACTGGCTTGCCAGGGCTTGGAGCAGTAGTCTGAGTAGGTTATCTACAACAAGTTCATTACTAAACGTTCATTCTTCACCCCACCTTGAGGATTCTACTGCAATGGCCTCTCCTTAACCTTGTTGAGAGGGGTATCGTTAATCCGTTAGTCTCCTGCCCAAAGACGCTACCAGTCAGTGTCATGCCCACGAACACTACCAGTCAGTTTCATGCCCACGAACACTACCAGTCAGTTTCATGCCCACGAACACTACCAGTCAGTTTCATGCCCACGAACACCAGTCGTTTTCAGAGCCGCCAAAATCATCTTCACCCAATTCATTTCGGGTCTTTTCAATGTCCGCAAAACATTACGAGACAATGGACTCCTTTACCGTACCACTTTTGTTCCTCCCACTGCTTCCTGCTCTTTACTCACTCTTGCTCTCTCGCTCTTTTCTTCCTGCTCTTTTCTTCCTGCTCTTATTTTCTTGAAATCATTTCTCTCTCTCTCTAACTCACTCCCTCCCTATTTTTCTCCCTCCCTATCTTCCGTCCTCCCTCCCTATCTTCCTCCCTCACTATCTCCCTCCCATCTTCCTCCCTATCTTCCTCCCTCCCTATCTTTCTCCCTCCCTATCTTTCTCCCTCCTCCCTGAATTGGAAATGAATGTTTTTAGATATGATATCTGGTCTTCGTTTTAGAATCTCTTGTCAGCACATTTATTTGGATCCAAGACTCGTTCCAGACCCGCCCGGGAGTCTGATAACCTCCATAGTTAAGAAACTTTTGTCTTTAGGTTATATATATATATATATATATATATATATATATATATATATATATATATATATATATATATATATATATATATATATATATATATATATATATATATAGAGAGAGAGAGAGAGAGAGAGAGAAAAAAATTAAGTAAACTGCCTGATTAATGTAAGATATCTTACTTAGTTAATGTTAAACATATATGCATAATGTAGCTAAAAACATAACTGACAGAACTTCTATGAAATGTCGAGGTATGAAATAAAAACACGTTTTCTCTATATATAATTCATTTTTTAAATCGACCACATTGGTAGAAGCAAGAGCGAAGCAGTGGCAATCAAGTTGGAAGTTGGGTTAGGGTACTTAAAGCTGCTTTGAGGGCTGATGGGTTAAAGTGTTTTATTAATCCCAAAACATTTTACCCTCTGTGTATTTATTTGGTATCGAAAAATCTCCGAGAACAGACGTGATACATGATTGTTAGGGTCAATAGTTTCTTTGTCAGTTCTCTCCCACGAGAGACTCTCAGAGAGCCTCGGTATTAGGAAAAGTGAGCTTCTTATTCCCATTATCTCTTCTTATACTTCTCTGCCTTTTCCCTCCTCTTGCCTCCTCCTATCCCTCTTTCTTCTCGCTTCTGTTTTCAGAATTGCACAGAAAATGAATACGAAACTGGAATAAGTGATAGTAGTGGAATGCTGCTATTTTATTTTTTGGCTCTCATTTGGTAATGATAGTAGTAGTAGTGTTAATTTTTAGTATAACTGTTATTGGTTAGTACAGTTATTTCTTACACTGGAACTTGTAGTGATAGTTTTATTGTTAGATGGTTTAGTGTTAATGGAAGAAGTGTAACTTCTAATGTTGGTAGATAATAATCGCAGTTACAGAGTTATTGTTGGGGGTAATAGCGATAGTTTGCATTATTAGAGGCGTTAGTGGCGGTGATGGTAGTGACAGTAGCTGTCTTAGCAGTGAGAGTTGTGATACTAGTTGCAGAGCCACTCTCGCTACGAAGGATGCTAGCGGAGGATACTAGCGATGATCCCCAGAACTCTTGATAGTTCCGGGGATCATCGCTCCTGCTGTACCTTCCAGACCAAGATTCCTGATTGACGTCCTGGACACTCAGACGTAAGCGTCACAGTCCAGCTGGACAAGAAGGATCTCGAGGAACTCGTGCTTCTTCGAGAATATAATTAGTAAATTTTTAAATAATCTTCATATGTAAAGGGAGGAACTTCGACCCATTATGTTTATAGAGTAATTTAATATAAGGATTTCATCTCTGCTTTTCATTTAGCGATTATTTTTTTTACTCCATTGCCGCTGTTTTCTTAAAAAAAAAATCCAATGAGCAGATTGGGAAGTAGTCCGTCCCTTATCATCCATGAGTTATTTATGGCGTTCCCTTATTTTCTTTACTCCATTCCCTCGTCATTTTTCAAAATTGAAATTAGTGGACAGCAATATGAAAACTACAAGGTTTATAAGGATTATTATTTATAAGCAGCTGTTGTTGTAAAGGTTCTTGTTATCCAGTCTATCGTTTCTCCTTGCAGTTATGATTCCTGAATATATTCCTTAGTCTTGCTTAGCCCAAATTCTCTTAACATTCCTCTGTTGCTCAATCGAGTTGTTGGTTAGTTTTACGTTCATTCCAGTTTTTAATTTACAGTATTTGTGCTCATTTAACAATCTTTTCTCTGACCTACTTGAGGACAAGGATTGCATCCTCATCAACTTTGAGGTTTCCCGTGTCTTTGATGGATGCCACTACCATACAAGTTCGGGGGTCGCCTTCAAACATTGTTAGCGTTCGGAGCGATGGTGACACCATTGGTGAAGCTCCCAGCGATGGTGGTGAAACTCCCAGCGATGGTGGTGAAGCTCCCAGGATGGTGGTGAAGCTCCCAGCGATGGTGGTGAAGCATTGTTGGTGACAAATGCCATTAAGAGGTGAATATAGTAAATAAAAACGTCATCCTTTATTTAAGTGTCGTTTCGCTTAAGAAGAGTTGTACGAAACGTCGCGATAGTAAAGACTGGCGCTGTTTCGTAGATCTTTGTACTCTTGTACTCATCTTGATGGCTCGGTTCCTCTGCTATCTACAGAGATGAATATTGGCTATTGGAGGTACTCTTGTATTTTCATATGCACGAAGGGAGTGTTTTGAAGAGTCGAGGTCCCTTTAAGCTTATTGAGTTCTCTCTCTCTTAGGTGCTTCCTCTACAGTAGGTACATAGCCACGATAATTATGCACTCTCAGATAAGACCACTGTAATCCCTAAAATACACGCGTGTCAACACACAGGCATACACCTCTCGGTGTATATACCCTGTGAGGCATACACTTCTGGTGTATATACACATATATGCACCTCTCGGTGTACAGATGGGGGTGTGGGGCAGCGAATGAGAGACTAGCGCTACATGGGTCAGTGATCACGCCTGTGTTGGGTTGCTGATGTCACCTTGACTGACATCTTCACCCTGACGTGCCGCAACCCTTGTTTCCTCACGAATATACCACTATCTCACACAGCCAGATTCTCTCTCTAACTCTCCCATACACCTAGATTATACACGCTAATCCTTACTGTAGACAGAAATAGACAGTTCTCAGCAGATAAAATTGGTGTGAACTTCCAAGTCCTCTGCTATCTGTCTTTCCCATGTACTGCAGTGAGCTCTCTTCCTAATTTTCTCTTTCCCCCATTCTCTCTCTCTCTCTCTCTCTCTCTCTCTCTCTCTCTCTCTCTCTCTCTTTCCCTGGATCTTACCAGAAGACTGGGTGACTGAATCTGCCGCCAGTGAGCCAGAGTGATAGCTCTCTCGCGCGAGTTGCCAGACTGGGAGAGAGATTCATGAATTTTAGAAGCAAACTCGTTTTTAAACTTGCATGGGTTTCGAAGTGAAGGTTATTTTTGCTTAAAAGCACAATTTTTAAAACTATTTTCAATTACATATAATTTTAGGAAATACAGACTGTTCGGTATATTTTGGTTAATCTATGGGTAGTAGGAAAAGGTGGCAAAATTATATATAATTACAGATGGATAAATTTGTTTTTCATTGACAATTTATATGAAATGTTTTATGTTCCCAACCTGGTTTAGAAACCTCACTTAAACTAGCGTATTTTTTAGCTAAATTCTCCTATATATAGCATAAACCAGTTTAAATTTATTTAATATTACTTATAATCATCGATATATATATATATATATATATATATATATGTCGTGCCGATTAGGTAAAACTGGTCAATTAGCAAGAACTCATTTAAAATTAAGTCCTTTCTAAAATTTTCTCTTATACGTTTAAAGATATATTTTTTTCATTTATGTTAATGTAAAAATTTATAATTTTGTACCAAGAGAAACTTTGAAAACCTACCTAACCTTATTACAACAAGCGCAATTTAATTTAGCCTAACCCAACTAAATATATTTTAGATACGTTAACATTAATTTAATAATAAACAAACACAATGAAATATATTTATTTCGTTATGTTCAGAATGATTTTGGCGAAATTATTGCATACACAAATTTTCACTTGTCTTATATGGCAAGGTGAGCGTTGCTATTTAAGCCAAAATCCCAAGTTTTACCTAATCGGCACGACATATATATATATATATATATATATATATATATATATATATATATATATATATATATTTTATATATATATATATATATATATATATATATATATATATTTTGCGTTATGCGCAGATTGATTTTCGCTTATTTATGGCAAAAAAAAAAAAATTGTTAACATGGCCGAATAAGGCAAACAGAAAGATGGACGGGGGGCTCAAACCGTGGTCTCGAGATTGAAAGGCCCAGAGCTCTACCGGGCGGAAAATAGCTACAAATATCAGAAAGAGGAAAGGACCTTGGGTGAACAGAACACCTAGCATATCACCAGAAATGCACATTAGCTATATAACTAGATGGGCATATTCAAGATTATGAAACCTCAGAACAGCAATCAGGAATCTGAATAAAGTAGCACTCAGAAGCTTATACACATGTTAGACAAATCCTCGAGTACGCGATTCCAGCATGGAGCCCACTCCTAAAAGGTCGAGAAGTTTATAACTAGACTAGTACCTGTACCAAGAGTAAGGCACTGTGATGAGAGGTTTAAGAAACTGAACCCGTCAACTTTAGAGGAAAGAAGGACTTGAGAGGACAGAATTACTAACCTTAAGGGAGATATGGTAAGAATGTTTGAATTAAGACGACATGGATCAACAGTTCTCAGGTGGATAGTGAAAACGCGAGGGTGCTTTAAAAATGAATGACGTGGATGAAGCAGTGGTGGTGGAGGCAAGCGCAATGCACAGCTTCAAGAGTAGATATGACATGGCCAGGAGTCAATGGTTCCGCTCATAGTGGTAGGAGCGAAGTCTCGACCCCAACCAACACAACTAGGTGAGCTTTCTCTCTCTCTCTCTCTCTCTCTCTCTCTCTCCTCTCTCTCTCTCTCTCTCTCTCTCTCTCTCTCTCTCTCTCTCTCTCTCTCTCTCTCTCTCCACACACACACAACACAACAAAAGCCTCGTGCAATACACGAACACAAAAATCTGAATTAACAGGCTCTCGTGCTCTCCAAAAGAAACACACTCTTAATTTCCTCTTCGTTTCGTACACATTTTTGTTTTGAGAAGGAGGAGGAGGAGGAGGAAGAGAAGAATAAGTAAGAAAAATATCGAAGGTGGATACGTGTCTGACTCCGGGTGTATTCTTGGTGGTCTGTGTGGAGGTCCTCACTGGAACAAGCCTTTGATAACTTGAGTTTAAGTGAGTGTGTGTCAATATAACCCATTAGGATAATAAGCATCTTTGCTTTATATAGGAGAGGAGGGAGAGAGGAGAGGAGGTAGCGAATGTGGGGGAGGAGGAAAGGGAAGACGAATGGATGGAAGAAATGGAAGAGAGGAAGAGAGATACGAAGAGGGAAAGATGCAAAGAGAGGGTAGGATGGAGAAAAAGAGAGAGAGAGAAACAGAAATGTCAAACAAAAAAAAAAGTCGAGGTAGAAGAGACAGCAAAATAGCAAATGAGAATAAAGCAGAGAGGAGAGAAAAGAACGAAGAACAGATGAAAGATGGCTGATGGGAGGGGGTAAGGGGTAGAGGTCATAAAAGGAGATGGAAAAAAAGTAAATGAAGGAGGAAGCGAGGCTAAGAAAGGTGAAGATGACATATATTGTTTTCTGTTAATGAGGAAGGTTGATGGAGAGACAGGTAAGAGAGTAGAGTAGTTTCTACTTCGTAAGCAGAGAGAAAGAGCTTTGAAAGTGATTAAAAATCACGTGAGAGGGAGGGAGGGAGGGAGGGAGGAAGGGAGGAAGGAAGGATGGGTGGATAAGGGAGAGATCGGGACAGATAAAGAGAAACTTTACCATTCTACAAAAGAAATTCCAATCATTTTGACAGAAAGAGAGAGAGACAGACAGACAAACAGACAGACAAACAGACAGACAGACAGACAGACAGACACAGACAGACAGACACAGACAGACACAGACACACAGAACAGGTGGGAAGAATAAAAGACGGGAAGCCATATTCCTCCCGCGCACCTGCACGTCCGCACACCTGTACACCCTCACAACCTAACGCACATACCTAAAATAAAAAAATAAGAGAAAGTATTAATAAAAAAAGGAGAGTAAGAGAAGGAGGAAGAGCAACTAAAGGAATCGAACATGACCTCTGCGTAAGTAACACACGAAAATTTATCGCTAGAAGTCTACATTAATCAGGTCAGAGAAGTACGCTAACTTAGCAAATTTTAAAATCTGGTTCAGGAACTTAAAGGAATATTCAAAACCCTTTACATAAAATCTCTCAGACCAACTCTCCCATCAAGCCAAACACACAAAGAACACAGAATGGCACCAAGGCAGGTACTGATGCAGAGAACAAAAGCTGTGAAGAGAGTATGTAACAGATATCAAAACACCAGAGGATCACAGGAAGCTGTGGGACACTTTAACAACGCATGAGACTTACAAGAACTGGCAAAGTAAACGCATGAAGGATCTTCAGAACAGAATGATTGATCCCACATGGAAATTAAACAACTTGATGACTCGTTATTGTAAGCGAGAACTGTAATTATGATACGCTTGCATCTTGATCCTTCCCCACTTGCCATACCGGAGGGTAGAACGTCTTGACGTACGGAAGCCGCATCATGACTCCTCCGGTACAGTAAGTAGGAGGGTCAAGACAAGCGTATCACTATTAAATTTCTCGTTTATAATCTGAATGATGACTCGTAGGGACTTAAGGACGTATTTCCTAAGTGTCTGGGCAGACTAGAAAGCAACAGCAGAAGCGAAAACAATTATTGGCTTCAAAACAAAAAGAAATCATAGATCAAAGAACGCAGCAGGGAAGAAAAGAGAAAAGCACCTGAGTTTGAAGTTCGGAAGTCTGAAAACCAAACTGTGATTGCTTCTTGATGATTACACTTGTAAACACAGACACCACGTGACCAGATGAAATGTACACACACACACACACACACTACCAGGCGAAGTGTCTGTCGACAAGTGCTCCTTACAACTGGTAACTAACACTCACGCACAGGAGTACACACGCACACAGTACCTACAGATCGATATCCACATGTACAAAAGGAAAGCAGAATCTCGTTCTCTCTCTTCTCTCCCCACACAACCGACTCAGCCCACCTGCACAAACCAGGGAACAGAGGACCCTAGGTTACCCATTATATAACCCTAGGGCTGTTCAACACGCCCATTACCCTCCTCGCCCATCTTCCTTCAGGTGGGGCCATGTGAACACTGCAGATGGGAGGTGGATATACGCTCTCGCGAGGCCTTTGTGGGGGAGGGGGAAGGGTGGGGGGACGATGGTCTTTGTCACCTGTGTTCCTCCACCAATCCAGGGAACACCGTTGGCATTCACACGCACTTCGTGAAGAGAGGAAACAGACATCGCACAGCCCGACCGATCGATCATAACGCGAAGAGGGGAAATACTTTTTCTATTGAGACTATTATGATTTTTTCTGGTGAGTTTTATGTTTTTCGAGGAGGAGGAGGAGGAGGAGGAGGAGGAGGGAGGAGGAGGAGGAGGAGGGAGGAGAGGGAGGAGGAGGAGGGGAGGAGGAGGAGGAGGAGGAGGAGGAGGAGAGGAGGAGGAGGAGGAGGAGGAGGAGGAGGAGGAGGGGAGGAGGAGGAGGAGGAGGAGGAGGAGGAGGAGGAGGAGGGAGGAGGAGGAGGAGGAGGAGGAGGAGGAGGAGGAGGAGGAGGAGGAGGAGGAGGAGGAGGAGGAGGAGGAGGAGGAGGAGGAGGAGGAGGAGGAGGAGGAGGAGGAGGAGGGAGGGAGGAGGAGGAGGAGGAGGAGGAGGAGGAGGAGGAGGAGGAGGAGGAGGGAGGAGGAGGAGGAGGAGGAGGAGGAGGAGGAGGAGAGGAGGAGGAGGAGGAGGAGGAGGAGGAGGAGGAGGAGGAGGAGGAGGAGGAGGAGGAGGAGGAGGAGGAGGGAGGAGGAGGAGAGGAGGAGGAGGGAGGAGACTGAAGAGATGAAGCAAAGGAAGAGAATACGTACATAGAATAGAATGTAATAGAAGTACATTGAGAATTGAAGAAGAATGAATGTAAGAATAAGGGAGTACATAAGAGTAAAGGAAGGATAAGAGAGTACGAAGAAGATAGAGGAAGAGAGAATACTGATAATTTGTGGGTACATCCGTGAACATGAGGATACAGAGAATGATATATGAATACATAAATAAAATCACATTTGTGTCAGTTTATCTGCTGAGAAAACCAGACTAATGCCAGAGATAGTAAGAGAGGGGTGAGGAAGGGTGTGTGGGGAATATTTTAAGTGGTACAGGCTTCAGCATCCTGTTGGAGCGTGTGTGTGTACTCACCTAATTGTGTTTGCAGGGGTCGAGACTCAGCTCCTGGCCCCGCCTCTTCACTGATCGCTACTGGGTCCCCTCTCTTCCCCTGCTCCATGAGCTTTATCATACCTCGTCTTAAAGCTATGTATGGTTCCTGCCTCCAGTACATCACTTGCTAGACTATTCCACTTCCTGACAACTCTGACTGAAGAAATACTTCCTAACATCCCTTTGACTCATCTGAGTCTTCAACTTCCAATTGTGACCCCTTGTTTCTGTGTCCCATCTCTGGAACATCCTGTCTCTATCCACCTTGTCTATTCCACGCAGTATGTGTGTGTGTGTGTTTTAGATCGGAGTGAGTGGAGAAATGCCTTTTTTTAGGGTTTGACGTGCTGTGGGAGTAAGTTAACACTTCTAAAGGACAGTTTTCAGCTAACCATATTAGCCTTACTCGAGTCCTGGAGGTGGCAAGCATATTGTCTGCTCTCTGGAGGAGTGGGAATGTTGCAGTTCAGAGAGTCATTTGCACAGTGATGTCAACACGTTTCTGGCACTGCAGCTGTTGAATGAATGACAGTCAAAGTGTTTCATTTTATATATCGTCACACTTCGGCGGCAGACTGTCGGTGTGTAAAAAGCGTTAAATCCGTATGATTGATAGATGTCATGTCCCTTGATGCTCATATAAGGTTCCTGACACCAGAAATAGGATCTACTTTCTAATATCTGGGATCGAAATTATAAACCCGCACGATTTCCCAGGCGCTGGATGACCCTCGCGGGTTTAGCGTTTCCTCGGAAGCTTATAATAATAATAATTAAGAATCCTCAGTTTTGAATATTTGGTTTTTGTTTTTACAAAAAAAAAAAATTCAAGCGCTAAACCGGTAGGGGGTTCATACAGCGCCGGGAAAAACCATATATACCATAGATAAATACCATTTACGAGACACTTGTGCAACACTTGGGTAACTTTATTGTTGAAACGTTTCGCCCACCAGAGGCTTTTTGATTCCAGCACAGAGAAAATCTGTGAAAGTTGGGAAGAGGACGTGTGAGGTGACGAATCCCTCAGCCTAGAGGGACTGATCACCTCAAACTCCCACTTCATATCTTCCACCGATTTTCTCTGTGCTGGACTAATAAAGTCGCTGGCTGGCGAAACATTTCAGGTGCTTCACAAGTATTTTAATAGTTTACTTTCCAGTTTTCCAAGACCATCTTCTATAATATAAACACTAATGTTTAGTTCAGGGTATTTATTAAAAGGCAGCGTTTCGCCACGAGGATTATCATCTGATTAAGCCACTCTTGGCGAAACGTTTCCTTTAATGTCCTGAACTGCAGATTGTGTTTTTCCACATCTTGTCACTTTCGCCATACGATAATGAAGCCTGGTCACAGACCGGGTCGCGGGGGCGTTGACTCCCGGAACTCTCTCCAGGTAATCTCCAGATAATATTTATAACTAATAATCTTTAATTCAAGAAAGGGAGGAGTAGCTCTAATTTCTAAGATCAAGAGCCCTCTTTACCGGCATCAAGGCACCCACCTATAGGGTGTTTTCATGCGATAAACGTATTTACACTAAGTCCGGCCTGTCAGAGATGGCCGGATTTTTTAACAAAGAAAGTGTTAGACACTTGGGGAAAGCCTTGACGCGATTGTTGTAGAAATGGTAATGGAATGATGAAAGTTTATAGTCTCATGTACCTCCATCATTATAAACAGCAACAGCAATAATTGCAACAGCAGCAGGCCTGATGCCTGCCTGTCTGCCTGATGCCTGCCTGTCTGCCTGATGCCTGCCTGATACCTGCCTGCCATGCTGTGTGTACCTGCACACCGTGGAGTTACAGGTGAGCGTAGAGGCGAGTGTTTGCTCAAGTGGTGGCGAATATATTTGAGTGTTTGCACATCTTGCCACTTCCAGCTCTTTTGTTTATCTCGTATTCCTCCACTTTCTTGTCTTATTTTTCTTCTTCCACATTCTTACTCCTGAATATATTCCTCCTACTTCTTGCTATCCCTATCATTTTGTTTCTTATTCTCCATCATATTACCTCCACGTTCCAGTCTTCTTATATTGCCTCTCCTCGCCCACATACTTCTCCATCTCTATTCATTGTATCATTTTTATTCAATATACCTAAATTCTACTATACAAATAACTCGCACACAGAATTTTACGACGACGTTTCGGTCCGACGTGGACCATTTACAAGTCACACTGACTTGTAAATGGTCGAAACGTCGTCGTAAGCTGTGTGTGTGTGTGGGGGTTATTCGTGTGTTACTCCAGTCACTGTGTTGTACCTTTCTGGTTTTCCATTCTACTATTTTTTTCTTAGTTCCTGTGGCAATTATCTGATATCCGAGTATAATGACATGTAATATCCATCAGGCTTTTAAAACAACGTTTAACAAAGGATTAAGTCTAAGCAAAACTTTAAAAAGCTTCATCCTGAGCTAAACGTCGTATAAAATTACACGTCTTTTTATGTATACTTCCAAGTATTCACATTGAGTTTTCTCTCATAAACTTTGTCTTTCCCTTTTATCCCTTCTACATCTTTCGTATTTCCTTTACCATCACTTTTTCTTGGAATCTCAGTTGCTTATCTCTCTCTGCTATCCATTTTCTGTCATCGGTTGCAATATTATCGTAACTATGAATTCCTTTGAATTTACAGATTTATCTCCTTTCCTCATTAATTTCTGCCACTATTTGACCTTGGAATGGAGATGTATCTATTCACAAATATAGGCACACTCCTCTCTCTCTCTCTCTCTCTCTCTCTCTCTCTCTCTCTCTCTCTCTCTCTCTCTCTTCTCTATCTGTTTCTCTGTCTCTCTCTCACGCACGATATTTCATAAACACTGACAGTTAACGATAGTGGAATTACTCTGCAACTAGTTTCTCAACTAACGCTACTCAAACTTTACCTGACATTCGACTCTGTAAATTCACTTCTACGCATGTTCCCCTCTTATTTGGACATTCCATTATACACCAAGGTATTTTTTTTAACCTGTTTTAAAATCACTATTATCCTCTCTTTACAACCTTCGAAGAGGTTTAATAAATATCCTAGCGAGCGAAACGTTGCTTAAATAAAATATTTAGAACGTTGCATGTGTATCCATTTGCGTAAATTTATACGCGTCTGTAGTAACGCGTCCCTGGAGACGCATCCCAAACAGTGCACCTCTAACAGCGCGTCCCTAGCAACGTGTCCCTAGCAACGCGTCCTTAGTAACGAGTCCCTAACAACAGGGATCACTGGAGCCCGACCACACATCGCCAAGATTTGTGGCACTTAATTAAAAACTTCAAAAACTTCGTGGTAAAATTCTCGGTAAGTTTAGCGAAGCGGCAAATTGTTAATATATCTTTTTACGACCTTTGGACAGGTTGTCGGTGGTTGGTGGCAGGTGGAGGTGGTTTGAACATTAATATAAGTTGATGGTGGACTTTGTGAGACACCAGAGTCACTTATGCCGCCATTTGTGGCAAACTCTATGATGAAGAATTTCTTTTTTTTTGTGGAGTGTGTGTGTGTGTGTCAGTTGGCCAGCCCCCTCCTCTCTCTCTCTCGGCACATGTCATCATTCTTTTGCTTGCTTTCTCCAGTCCTACTGCTTTCTCTATATCTGTTTGTCTCGTCAATTACGACAACATTGAGATAGTTCTTGCAACAAGCCATATTGCAAGAACTCTCTCTGTTGCAACTTAGCAGTAAATTTGCTAAAAGGCTGCATCCTAGCAGTAAATTTGCTAAAAGGCTGCATCCTAGCAGTAAATTTGCTAAAAGGCTGCATCCTAGCAGTAAATTTGCTAAAAGGTCACTCTAGTGTTTGATTACTTGTGACAATAATAGTATTCTATCGATTTACAGGTAGAGCTTGGATGATAATTCTAAAGAAGATGGTTCCTAGGTGGTCAGGAAAATATTAATGGTCTAGTTAGTAGAACTAACAGCAGCAGCATCGCCATGTCTGTCTCCTGGCTTCCCTGAGATATAGCGAGCAATTTTAGCCAAGCTTCGTTAGCTGTGTTGTCCATGATATTTCGCAGAGGGCCACCATACCAACCCG
This sequence comes from Cherax destructor, assembly GCA_009830355.1. Classification (NCBI taxonomy): domain Eukaryota; kingdom Metazoa; phylum Arthropoda; class Malacostraca; order Decapoda; family Parastacidae; genus Cherax; species Cherax destructor. The sequence continues at coordinate 312,091 of WNWK01000145.1, forward strand.
ATTAGTGTTCACAGGAGCGAGTGTGAGCGAGAGAATGATAAGGAGAGAACGAACGTACGTGAGTACGAAAGAGAATACGATGTAGCTTGCAATTGAATGAGAGAGAGAGAGAGAGAGAGAGAGAGAGAGAGAGAGAGAGAGAGAGGCAGGTAAGCTAGTGAAATGGCTCTTGCTTTCGCTCCCTGTCTGGCTGGCTAGCGCCTGTAAAAGAGAAAGGGAGCACGAACGAACATCAACAATGGCCCAGATTCAGCAAGTGTCTCGCTGCCAGAATAAATGTGCATCATTCGTAACGTTATCGACTTCGTGAAACTGATTAAATTGCATTTTCGCGAGGCACAAATGCTGAGGAAATTATTCTCGCACGTTTCTTTAATGCTTGACACTTGCATTTATGTACTACACTGGAGTTTCAATTTTTTTAAGAGAGCAATAAGTTTATTTACATTTTGAATATATTTTGTCATGTAATATGTATAATATATATATATATATATATATATATATATATATATATATATATATATATATATATATATATATATATATATGAAAGTGACAGAGCATGATAGGTGTGTAAATATGTCACTTAAGTATGATAAGTACTGTGCATAAACAAAGGTCACTTTAGTATGCAATGGAGGTTACTTAAAACAACAGCATTGTGTTGCTGAAACTCAAAATATCCTAAGTAAAACAAGATCATTGCAAAAATATTTTTTTTTTTCATGATGCTATAATGCCAAACATAAACTTTAAATTACTGACTTGTCAAGCTATGGCGTTATTCGGTAACTGTGTGTATACAGATTATCCGATGAGCTGCAGACGAATAAGTAGGTGGGTAAGTGGACAGTTGACAGGATATCAGTAAAGTAGATAACAGTGTAGCTTTGTACGAGAGGATTGTGTATAGTTTTATGTAGGTGTGAATGTTTATTGGGTGAATAAGTTGATATACTGAGAAATAAGAATTAGGCAGAGGTAAAAAGAGACTCGAAGATGTTGATTCGTTGACAGACATTTGATAGGTATATGACTGAAGATACACAGAGATACACAGTTATAGTACGGGATGAAGATTCGAGCTTCATAGAGAGATTTACTAAAAGATTGATTAGGACACTAATATCAATACTACTACCACCACCACTACTACTAATAATGATAAAGGTAGTAGGTTGATATCAATTACCCAGGGAGGTACTTCCGTCCTGACATATGCGTGTGAAACGAAAACCTGAAATTGTTTTATGCAATGGTTGGATTGCTGATGTCTTTTTCTTTATGTCTCATAAACACGCCAGAAAACGGGTACATCTTGCTACTTCTGCTTACACTTAGGTCACACTACATATACATGTACACGTATATATGTATACACACCAATCTTAATTTTCTATTTTCTTAATAGTTCTTGTTCTTATCTGTTTCCTTTCATCTTCATGAGGAAGTGGAAAAGAATCTTTCCTCCGTAAGCCATGCGTGTCGTAAGACGCGACTAAAATGCCGGGAGCGAGAGGCTAGTAACCCCTTCTCCTGCATAAATTACCAAAAATAATTTGTAACATTTATGAAGGGATTCAGGGAAACCGGTTAGCCGGACTTGAGTCCTAGAGGTGGGAAGTACAGTACCTGCACTCTGAAGGACGGGTGGAGGTATGTTGCACTTTTTGAACTGTAGTTTAGACACGCCTCTGGCAAGACAGTGATGGAGTGAATGATGATGAAAGTCTTTTTTTTCTTTTTCGGACCACCCTGCCTCAGTGGGAAACGGCCGATGTTTTAATAATAAAATAATTATAATCATAATTCTAATATATAAATTAGAGAGTAATCCCTATATATATTACAGTGCAATTTTTACAGCTTTTAAAATCAACAATGACAACCTTAACATGTCGAGGTGCAGTTACAAGGCCATAACAGAAGCTTAGTCCTCATTACCAAGTATTCATTTATTCAGTTAACAGTGGGAAAAATAGGGCTTAGGGATAATTATGGGTAATTCCTATGATTTTTTTTTCATTTATGAAACGTACTTATGTTTTACGAAGATAAATATATACCTTTTTTGTCCCTACATTTATGATGTGGGGCAATAAATAGTTATATTGGCTGTAAAGATTAATTTACGAAAGACTTTTGGAGTAAAAACTACGTCTCATTTAGTGTTGGTGACCAGAGTCGTGGTGCCGATCATAAGGAAGCCAGGCAGCTTAATAAGGACAATTACAGTGTCCATCAGTACCACATAACCCCAGTAGGATCGATAACCCATTGCAGCTAAGGCAAGAGCTAGACGGCATAAACAAATGGGTTCCAGGTTTGAAATAATCATTGAAACTTTATTCCAGAGACTCGTGTGGCGATTTAGGAGGAAAGCGCATGTATTACTTAGTAATCTCTTATTTTTTTTAACACATCGGCCGTCTCCCACCAAGGCAGGGTGGCCCGAAAAAGAAGAACTTTCATCATTCACTCCATCACTGTCTTGCCAGAGGCGCGCTTACACTACAGTTAGTAATCTAATAGAATAAAAAAAAAGTACTCGCTACCTTACGGTATTTGGTTCTCTTCTGCCGCGACACAATTTTCTAAATCTGTACATTTTTACATTTCCAACCTTTTCCATCAAGAGGGAGAATTACCCCCATCCATAAGTGCCACCACTAAGTGCCTCACTGCCCTAATAATGTCAAGCTTGTGCCCAGGAAAACAGTGTAGCCAGTCTTAGATTCCAGTCTTGGCTTAGGAGAGCCACTCGTTCTAATAAGTGCTTTTGTTTATGCTATAAAATGGTTTATAGCTGCTGTTGTGTTGCACTCAACACATAATCTGGAGCTTGCAATGTTGCAGAAAAGAGGTGGTCGCATTTGCTTGGACCACCACCTCTTTTCTGCAACACTGCAAGCTCGTGATGTGATGATTACAACACGAAAGACCTAGAGCTATTATTCAAAGACATACACAGGAACATAGAAATCCGCCTTCCTACTTCTACACTTTGATGATGTAATAATCACTACAATACTTATATACACATTAATAAAATATAATTATTTATTCCTCTGACTCATTCCAGCTTCGAATGCTACTGACGACCAGGAAATGAATAAAAACATACCTAAGTTACATAAGCGAATGTAAGCTTTATGCTATCAGTCTGTACGGCACATAACATTAAGTGATGTTACTTTTTTTTTAGATTAGGAACATTTAAAGAGTTGGGAAGGGTGAATAAGTGAAAGGAAACTGAGGTGGAGAAAGGAGGAGTGGGGATGGGGGACAGTCTGGGTCTGCATGTCAACATAAAGTATTTTTTCCTTGGCAGTTTGGTAAATTTGGCTGAGAAACACTGGGTTAAATGAAGGAGGGGAGGGGAGATAGGGTAAAGATGAGGCAGTGTTTCGAGATAATGGAGACTGAGGTTTTAGCCAGGGAGAGTTGACGGAATGGAAAGAGGGAAGAAAAACATAATTCAGGAGTAGAGAAGACCTGAGAAACCAAAACATTGTGTGAGTGTCCCTCTCCCTCACACACACACACACACACAAACACACACACACACACACACACACATACACATACATACACACACACACACACACACACTCGTGTTTTCTATGGGTTAGGACTAACTTTACGACGTGTAAATCGCTATAACGCCGCCCATATAATTTTCATAAGTGCTTTTATGGTGATTTCTTGGAAATTTAACATCATGTTAATGGGAATTCTACACCATAATGTACGTATGCAGTAAATGACTTCTCAGGGTTCTTGACGTAAATTCAGAGTTTAAAGTGAGCGGTAGAGAGAGAGAGAGAGAGAGAGTAAGAAAGAGGAAGCAAATAAGAAAAAGAGAACGATGAGGAGGATAGGAAAGAAAAGGAGAGCAGAAGCAGCAGCGCGAATTTCCCGAAAATGCCGAATTCCCTTACAGTATGTATGTATGTATGTATGTATATATATATATATATATATATATATATATATATATATATATATATATATATATATATATATATATGTCGTGCCGATTAGGCAAAACTGGTCAATTAGCAAGAACTCATCGAAAATTAAGTCCTTTCTAAAATTTTCTCTTATACGTTTAAAGATATATTTTTTTTTCATTTATGTTAATGTAAGAATTTATAATTTTGTACCAAGAGAAACTTTGAAAACCTACCTAACCTTATTACAACAAGCGCAATTTAATTTAGCCTAACCCAACTAAATATATTTTAGATACGTTAACATTAATTTAATAATAAACAAACACAATGAAATATATTTTTTTCGTTATGTTCAGAATGATTTTGGCGAAATTATTGCATACACAAATTTTCACTTGTCTTATATGGCAAGGTGAGCGTTGCTATTTTAGCCAAAATCGCAAGTTTTACCTAATCGGCACGACATATATATATATATATATATATATATATATATATATATATATATATATATATATATTATATTAATTACATATGTGTCTAATTTATCAACTTGTCGGTTCTCTGAATCTTTTATCTACACTCCTGAAAGGTGTTATTCCTCCCTGCCCAATACAAGAAATTATTGCCTCCGTTTCTTCATTAACATTTAACAATTCCTCAAAATATCCCCTCCGTCTTCCCAGTACTTCCACCTCCCCATCTAATGGCTCCATACATCCCAAAACTTTTTCTTATATATAATGTATATTATACAGATGAACATTTGAAAAAAAAACATACTAGACTATGCGCATAAAATACTGCTTGAGGATAGACAAGCTCCGCTCTCATCTCTCTCTCTCCCTCTTTCACACACACCACACACACACACACACACACACACACACACACACAAATATACACCAGGCCTAGTGCCTAATCGACATGTGCCTTTGTCAAAATGGTAACTAACACACACACACCATACCATACACACCACACCTAGTGTGTACCGACACACGTAAAGTAGGTGAAACAGAATATGAGCGCCTCCTGGGTGCCGGAGGCCATACGGTCCTGAGTCTCGAATTCCTTGTGGAAACAGGGGGAGGGAAGGAATAAGATTGATTTCAGGAAAGGAGACAATGAGTGAGAGAATACTTGAATACAGTCCTGCGGGAAAGGAACCTAGGGGAAAAACAATAAATGTGGAGCATTTAACTAAAAAGTGCTAGGAAGGAAAGGAGAAATCTATAAACAGAAGTTGAAGCAACAATGGTGAGAATAGAGAGAGCTCATGTTCCAGATAGAGGTGGAGGGAGGCAAAAGCCGAAAGTGTAAAAGCATGAAAGACTATAGCTGGCAAGAAACAAGAGAAAACAGAAAAGGGAGTAAATCAGCCTGCAACGAATGTTCATGAATGAGTAGATAGGTTGAGCAAAAATTTGATAACGACATTTCACTGAAAGCTATAGCATAATCCAAGTTGATATAGAGTCACATGAGACGGAGGACAGCAATAATGGACAAGGTAACAAGACAAGACAAGAAAGAAGAGCAGACAAAAACTGACAAGAAAGACTGCGAGGAACTGAATAATGCTTTTCAGGAGGCAGTCTCGGAAGAAATACTGACAATACCTCAGAGACAAAGGGAGAATAAACGAACGAGGTCTGGGCGTAAAACATACAACAGAAGAAATTGAAGAAACTACCAAACGAGCTAGATGGGACCACCCAATGCCTCTCCATGGTTTCTGAGAAGGTGCGATGTATATATATATATATATATATATATATATATATATATATATATATATATATATATATATATATATATATATATATATATATATATATATATATATATATGCAAGACAACCACTATGAAAAAATAGAGAATTCCAAGCGCTTTCGTGACTACTCACATTATCAAGGAACTATAACAGCAAACATGACAAGAAGGCTTATATAAGGGCGAGACTACACCTCACAGTCACATCACACTAACAAAGACTACACCTCACAGTAGCGTAACATCTCACGACTCTGTGAAGAGGAACATAAGAAAGGACCTGAAACTCTTCCCAAGAATTAAGATTAGTCCAATTTATCATTAAATTCTTCCCAAATTTTATTAATTATAAATGAATCCAATTTATATAATCCAAAAGAAATATTCATATTATTTTCAAAACTGCTTTTAATGAAACATGATTCTATTATATTTCTCTCAACCATGGACTTGCTTGATACAACCTTCTCAGCATTTTGAAAATCAATTGGATGGTTAAAATCTCTCACATGAATAAATAGAGCATTAGAATCTTGTCCAGTTCTAATGCTATATTTATGTTGTTTTAATCTTAGTTCAAGACTTTTACCAGTTTAACCATAATAAACTTTATCGCATATTTTACAGGGAATCTTATAGACACATCCGTCAGCATTTTGGGGAATTTTTTATCAAAAGTCTTTTACTGTATCAAGATTTTTAAATACAACTTTGATATTAAAATTCTTAAGAAAGGAAGGCATATCAACCAAGTTTTCATGGTAAGGAGAACCAACATATTTTTGGTTGAATAAGGTTGGTTGTCCTTTTTGGATTGTAAAAAGTATTCCTAGCTATTTTAAAAGATTTATCAATTATGTTTCTTGGGTATTTTAAATCATTAGCTATTTCATAAATTTTAGAGATTTCTTCATCTATGAACTCTGGACTACAAATGCGTAAAGCTCTCAAAAACATTGAAGAAAAACCGACACTTTAACTCTATCTTGATGTGAAGAGTAATAGTGTACATAGGAACAATTATTTGTAGGTTTTCTGTAAATTTTAAATTTAAAATCAATGTTACCCTTAATAATAAAAACATCTAGGAAGGGCAATGAGTTATTTACTTCGAATTCAACAGTAAAGTTTATAGAATGAGCTAAGCTATTTAATTTAACAAGGAAATGGTTTATATCTACATTCTTAGGCATAAGGCACAAAATATCATCAACATATCTATACCACTTAGCTCTATTGGGAAGGATAGTGTTAAGCAATCTTGTTTCGAAAATTCCATATATAAGTTACTAAGAACAGGTGAAAGAGGATTTCCCATTGCCATACCAAACTTCTGAGTGTAAAACTCATCATTAAATACAAATTTTGCATCAACAATACAAAGTTTAATAAGTTTAATGATAGTAGGAACTGGCAATGGTAAATCATAATTAACCAATTCTTCAGATAAGAAACTTAGTAAATCATCAACTGGAACTTTTGTAAACAAGGAGGTAACATCAAAACTAACCATATTGAAATCATTTAAATCAGTCAAGGTGCTTAATTTATCAACTAAATCTAAGTTGTTTTTAACATTAAAATTAGAAATTTTTCCAACAATTGGGCTCAAAATATCAACAAGCCATTTAGAAAGTTTATAAGAAACTGAACCTATAGAGCTAATAATTGGTCTAACAGGATTACCAGGTTTGTGTGTTTTTATTAATCCATACATATAAGGTAAAGATGGATTAGTGGAAGTAAATTTTTTAATTAATTCATCTTTGCCCTTCAATAGATGTTTTATTGTTTTATTGAAATTGCTGTTAACAGTTTCTAAGGGATTCTTTCTAAGTTTAGAATAGGTTTCAAAATCATCTAGGAGGTTATTCATTTTATCTTGGTAATCGGTTTCTTTCATAATTACAATTGCATTAATTTTATCTGCTTTAGTAAGACGCAAATTTTTATTATTCAAAAGTGAATCATAAGACTTAAAAAATCTTTGAGGGCAATTGGGAATATTTTGTTTTAACATTGAGCTATATACCATCCCCTTACTAATATTAATTTCATCAGTGGATAAATCAGAGGATTTTTCTAAATTACAAAAGGCTTTTGCAATTTCAACATTATTAAGTTTTTTTGAAGTTGCAAAACTTAAACCGAAACCAAGAGCAGCAGTTGTATTTTTATCTAATATTTCATCTGATAAGTTAATTACAAAATTGTTATTAGCGTGCTTTGTCCAATCACTATTTTCAATTAAATTATCTAATTTTCTTTGTAGTTTGTTTTTGAGATTATTACAAATTCTTCTGAGTTTATTATAGCAATGATCCAACATACTATGTTGCCATTCTGATGGAATAGCTTGATAAAAGGAGTATTTTTTGTTTGTCATGTTTGCTGTTATAGTTCCTTGATAATGTGAGTAGTCACGAAAGCGCTTGGAATTCTCTATTTTTTTTCATAGTGGTTGTCTTGCATATTTTGATATCACCTGTTTACTGTGATCTTTTTGCATATATATATATATATATATATATATATATATATATATATTATTTATTTACCACCGGCCGTCTCCCACTGTGGCAGGGTGACCCGAATGAAAAAAAACGCTTTTTACATTCAGTAATTTATCCCGGCATTGCTCATACTCCACTAAGATCTTGGACCAGTGACGTTGTGAACCTCTGGTAGCTATTTATTATAAATATAAAAGTTTGTTGGTTTTTTGGTTTTTCTATAACTCAGTCCCCCATGAAAGGCAGTGCATTAAAACTTTCTCACAGACTTCCTTGTACTCAAGGGTACGTTTCAAGCTGTATGGCATCTCAAATTTTTATATTGGGGGCCTTTTTGGTTAGAATGCTTACGACAAATTTTTAAGATAATTTTTATACTGGTTTAATACTGGAGTGAATGATGGTAAAAGATTTTTCTTTTTTTGGGTCAACCTAACTCGGTGAGAATCAGCTGGTTCTAGTTACATAAAACTATCTGTATTTATGAATAAATAAATTGTTACATGTATGTTCGAATACATGAAAAATACAGAACTATACATGCATGTATTCTTGGCCATATATCTAAACAATAAAGCTTTAATTTTGTATCTGGTTCCGGTGGCGTCCTGCGGCAGGAAACATATACGGTATCACTCCCATTCAGGTGCTGGTATACGCCACCAATATAATATATACCTGACGATGCCTCCTCCCGTATTTATCGCTCATCCTTGACTGCTTTACGATTATGGCTCTATTACTTCCCATTTTTATTTGCTATCGAGATGTACTCGCGGGTATCAAGCTGTTATTTCTCGTGGTTGATGAGACAGCGCGTCGGCGACCACGTTGAGGTCGCATTGAAACAACGAATAATTATTTGTCCCTTGCCGTGGAGGTTGGCAGGCGGGCTTGGGCGGTCGGGCGGGTGGGAAGTGCGGGCATATTGCTGGTGTACGAAGCTGGGGATGAGGTGGTGGCGCCGGCGCCTGTCTCTGGCAGGGCAAATCTTCACTTTAATGACATTTCGTTCAGTGTTAACTTTAACATTGAGCGAAGCGTCGTCAGAATTAGTCTTGCTCTGCCAACTCTTCTGTCAATGCCTTAGTCTTATAATATTATTAAAAAATATAAAAAAATCTTAAAAAAAATTTCCTCAGAGAAACGAACCATCGTGGCAACAGACGTCGGTTTGGATGACAAACTGTCTTTGTTACGCTAAAATACTTAGTTTTTGCTTTACTTGTCGTAATAAAAATAATGCCGAGGTTTATTAGTACGATAATGAGGAAATTCTAAGGTGAGGTTATGGAATAAAATATTGATGAACGAAAAGTTAAATTAGGATTAATCAGGCATGTTAAGATGTTTTAGTGATTGTAAAGGAGTGTGTTATGGTCGCGGGTGTAATAAACTGACAGGGAATCGGTGAATTACGAACAAATGATGGATAAATCAATGATACTTAAATAAAAGGAACTGTAAAAGTGTAAGTAGCAATTTTGCAAATAATATTATGGTGTAAATGGGATCGTTCATATTTTGTTTGTGAGCTATTATTTTTTTATGTCTGTTTTTTGTGTGTTTGTGTATGCTTCCATTTCTATTAGGAGAAAGTGAGCTTCGAATTCTTGTATTGCGTCTTAAGCTGCTGTAACTGGCATTGATAGTTTCTTGTAGCTTGAGTCCAAACATACGTACTTTTGAAACTGTGACTATAATTGGCTTCTACTTCCACATCCAGTTCATTACACTTTCCTAATGCCATAACACGAAAATTACATCATTTTATTTTAACTAATCAAGTATTTCATTTTATCTTCTATGTCCCCTTATTAATCGACGCTTTTACGTCCGTTCCTTATTAGTTCATTTGGTGTTTTGTTTGTTATAATTGTTTTCTCTCCTAGTCCTCTCTAATTGTTTTGTAAATACGAATTCCTCAAGTCTCTTTGTAGTTTATTTCATCTCAGTTTCAGTACAATCTTCTTGCTAATCTTTGTGTGTGTGTGTGTGTGTGTGTGTGTGTGTGTTGTGGTGGTAATACTGAAATTAACGTTGGACGTGGCAGTAGTGTTGATAGAAAGGGAGATGACAAAGAAGAGAGATGAAGGCCGCGTCCGTTTGCGTTGATGGAAACAGTGGAACATATAGCGGTAGTAACGGCAACGGCAGCAGGAAAGGTGACGTAGGTGGTATCAATCACTACTGTGGCGACAGAGGCGATGGCGGAAATGGTGGTGGCGGCGGCGGCGGCGGCGGCACCAGCAACTAGAGTGGTAGTGATCATGACAGAAGAGGTGGCGGGGACGGCGAGGGGGGCGGGTGGAGCCAGACTGGGCCAGACAGAAATCAAGTTAAAATCTAATAACGTGAGAAGATACCTGGCTATATACACGAGTCGTGAACCTTAATATGTAGAGCAAACACTGCTTCCCTGAACCGTCTGATTAGTGCTCGCTCTCTCTCTCTCTCTCTCTCTCTCTCTCTCTCTCTCTCTCTCTCTCTCTCTCTCTCTCTCTCTCTCTCTCTCTCTCAACCCCTCTCTCAACCCCTCTCTCAACCCCTCTCTCCCCCTCTCTCTCTCTCAACCCCTCTCTCCCCCCCTCTCTCTCTCCCTCGATAAAGTGATATCGTCCTGTTAGACAACGTTTCGCTCTAAGTGGAACAAAAATAAGATTTAATTTAGGTCGGGGGCCCAAAAAACTAATGAAAAAAGGCTCTGTATAGTACCAGTATTAGTCTCTATATTCTGGTAAAAAAACAAAACTTCGAAGCTTATAATTCTTTTCGTGTTGAGTTTCATTCCAAGGACAAGGAGAGGACGATGCTTCGAGCGAAGTATGGATAAACTAAAACGTCAAGAGATTGATGCAGTTTTCTTTAAAAATCTGAGGCCAATAATATTTTTATTACCGTCCCAGTGAAAGACGAAAACAAATACTAGTGTTATGGCGCATCGAGGTGATGAGGGGAAGGAAGGATAACGACAGGTGATCCAAGGCAGGGGGAGAGAAGATGCATTTCCAAGGATAAAAATGTTTTGCGCCAGCTTCGAGGCATCTCTCCGTTGACGGGTCTGGTGTTTGTTAGGCAGTACTAAAAAAAAAAAAAAAAAAAAAAAAAAACGCTTTCAGCAAAATACATTTTTTTTTACCAGCTGAAAAGTAATAGTAACAGTTTTTTTTTCTGAGAGTATATATTTTAACCAGCATCAGTAGGTTCATAGGCGTTCATTTACAAGTTAGTCGAGGTTTTCTCAGCATAAGAATCTTGATGTCGTTCGCAGGAGTAATTTTTTTTATTTGCTAATTTTTTTTTTTTGCGAGCGTGTGTTCGTGAGCATGACCACCAGAATACACACATCATTAACTCCACACGTAAACACATGCAATATCTTGCATCCTGCGACACACAGAGACGATATATATATGATATTGGACAGGTTCCTCGCCCCGAGGCATGAGCTGGTGGAATATTGGCGAGATCAGCAACTGCGGGGGAGGGAGGGAGAGATAGAGGGAGGGAGAGAGAGAGAGGGAGAGAGAGAGAGAGGGAGGGAGAGAAGGAGGAGGAGAGAAGAGGGAGGGAGAGAGAGAGGGAGGGAGAGAGGGAGGGAGAGAGAGAGGGAGGGAGAGAGAGAGGGAGAGAGAGAGGGAGGGAGAGAGAGAGAGAGGGAGGGAGGGATGGAGAGAGGGAGGGAGGGATGGAGAGAGGGAGGGAGGGAGGGATGGATAGAGGGAGGGAGGGAGAGATGGAGGGATGGAGAGAGGGAGGGAGGGATGGAGAGAGGGAGGGAGGGAGGGAGGGAGGGAGGGAGGGAGGGAGAGAGGGAGTGATTCTGCTTGACAGTAAGGGTTGCAATATTCTGTATGAGGCACAAGTACGCTCACACCTTGAGTATGCTCCACTTTCTTGGTTTGCCTGCCATCCCCTCCCCCCCCCCCCTCTCATCTGCGACTGCTTGACAGAGTAGAGAACAGAGCAAGACGTCTCATCTCTCGCCTGGACCCATCCTGGATGGATCTGTCATTTCAGCAGAGCCTTCAACACAGGAGGGATGTAGGTGGCCTTATTGTTATGTACGAGACCAACATTGTCAAAGTACCACACTTGGCTACACTTCGAGGACAGCGAGAAGCAAGCTTCTATACCACAAGACGGGCATCTAGCAGCAACTTTACTCTGGCTGTACCCTTCTCCAGAACATCACTTCATCCGAGATCATTTATCCCCATGATGATTCGAGTCTGGAACACATTTGTACAGCATTATGATGTCAACGAGATAGTCAGTTGATCAAATGAAAATGCTGGCCCACAGATGGCTCCAACTTCATCCTGTTTCCTACTTGTATGTTTCATAATAATAAAAATGCTTTCAAATGAGCTAATGTAGGTAACAGCTCTTAGCTTGTCGATAAAGTTAGGAATCCTTAACTTGTAAATAGCTTCTCTCCATTCATCGGTTATTATTCATTCCTCGATAAATTCGTAGCTTCGAATATGTTCTACATATAGATAAATGAAGAGTTATAAGTATTTATTGACCCAAACCCCCACACAGAGAAATGTATCAAAATAGGGTAACTGTACATTTTGGCTACCATCTAATACACACTGCTGAAGAGGGTCTCTTTTACCGAGATCACAATGACAACAAGAACGTGGATAAGCAGATTTACGGCACAATTTGCAATATAAACAAACTAATGTTTTAATGGCTAGACTTTGGCTTGTTAGAAAGGTACTGTTGGTAGTTTGGGACACAGATAACCACAACAAATGCAAAGCATGTGGTCAGTCTTATAGACACTCCATAGAACACTTACGTGCTTGTTTGTGCACTTAATTAGGAATATAGAGATAGACAACATAATAAGCATGTCAAGACATCTTTTTAACCAAAATAAGACACCAGATGAATTAAGCTAATATCCTAAATTTGTTTACAACAGAGAAGGCATATTTTGTAGATTTTTATCCAGATGATCTCTTGCTAACCCTTGAGAGCAGACTAATTCCTAAGCATTTTTTAAGCTCCTATGATCTTGCGCTATTGTTCACAAGATGGATATGTGGTCCACAATAAACTAGCATTTTCGGAGGCAAAATCTAAATATATTCTCTCTCCTCTTCTTCCTTCTCCTCCTTTCTCCTCTTTCCTCCTTTTCCCTTTTTCTTCCCAACCTTCCCCCATTCTCTTTCCTCCGTTCTTCCTCGACTCGTCCCACCCATTTTAGTACGTCCAGAACACTTGTTAGTTCACAGTGTGTCACAAAAGAGGTTATCTCTGGTAGTCCCAATACACATGCACAAAACCACAAGCGTAAGGTTGAAACTCGCCAAATAACGACATCAGGATTTGGTCCTTGCAGCAGTGGTTTCAGGGATAACGCTGGTCAGGGCCGCACACCACACATCTGACTGTCTTGGTAAATGGTTCTTGTCCAAACTGTGGAATTGGGTTTTGTAGAAAACAGTTTTGTAAGTTTGTAGTGCATTTATTTTAGAGAGAGAAACACACACACACACACACACCCCCCGCACACACACACGCACACACACACGCACACACACACGCACACGCACACACACACACACGCACGCACGCAGGCAGGCAGGCAGGCAGGCAGCGATGCTTTATGGAAGTTCTACTTTTGGGTAAAATAGATTTATGGAAGTTCTGTTTTTAAAGAAAGTTCGTTTATAGAAGTTGTATTATTAGTGGGCCTTTATGTAACTTCCATTTTCCTAGAGTGCACTTTTATGGAAATTCTATTTTTCATAGGCTTTCTTAGGGAATTTATTTGATGGGGAAGCGGTAAATCCACAGCGTCTGGAGAATGTGAGGGAATCAGGTTCGATCCAAGGAAAGAAAGGAAAACTAGCGGCATCGAGGCACCTTGAAGGCTTTGAGGGAAGGTGTTTCTAAAGGAGAAAAAATTGAAGGTGGTGAGGCGCTCCTTTGCTAAGGAATTGGAGCAAGTATCCTTTTCCTTTGTGCGTGTATCGACAAGTGTCTTTAACAACCACTAAGTAACAACACACACAAACCATTCACAACAGACTAAGTGTGTGTGCCGGCAAATGCCTTTCAGAACCAGTAACTAACATATTATTGTGTATTATCTTGAATATTGAGTGTGGGAGAGCGATTCTCCCTCTAGAGAGAGACTTTCCAAGACTGTGCAGTGTTTCTTTGACAAGTACGTATATATTTTCAGTTTGTGGTAATTCAGGCCTGTACCAGCATTTACATCCTTCTTCCTTCATGCTATAAAGCAACTATTATAGACTCATCTGCTGGCGCTCATGAGCACACGTGAGCGCGAGCGCTCTCCTCTTTGGGTTACATCAGGAATTCAAGGATTCGTCAGTCCCTGAGGTGCTAGGCAAGTTGATGAAGCAGCGGGTCTATTTGGGTTCTTTTTCTTCTCTCCTCCGTAAGCAGGGTGAGGACACAGTAAGCAGGATAGGGACACCGTAAGTAGGGTGAGGGCATCATCAGCAGGGTGAAGGCATCGTAAGCAGGGGGAGGACACTGTCGGAAGGGTGACGGCACCATAAGCAGGGTGATGGGACCGTTGGCCGGAATTTGGCACAGTAGACAAGGTGACGATATCATGAGTAGAGTTATGGCACCGTGATGCATAGTGATGACATCGTGGGCAAGATGACTCTAACCATGGGCAGGGTGATCGCTTAGTGAGCTGAGCTGGAAAAAGTTAGATATCGAGTACTGTCCACAAAAATCCATCAAAGCATTTAAAATAACGGGAACACCCAAAAGAGCTGGGAATGTACTCTCTGGAGCGAAGAGCATATGCACGGAATATGTCTTAGTGCCTAGTGCCAATTTACCACACTTCTATGAGTTGGAGATATGGAAGTGTGAAATAGACTCTGTGAAAAACAGAGGCACCAAGGGCGCAATAATACTGTGTCAACATCCGATGCTCAAGACTCTTCAACATGCTACCAGCTCATGTCAGGAAATATTGCCGGAACAAGTGCAAAAGTTTTCAAGGAGAAAGCGAATCATTATCTCCGCCAAGCACCAGAATTAACTAAGTGGGCTGCTGACAGCAACAGGCTGCTTGACCTGGCCTCTGTGTGTGCTGTGAGAGTAGAAAAACTCTGATGACACTGGTCACAGGTACATTGCGCAGATAGATGTCGCTCCTTGTCAGGGAGTAACAACTACATACGTGATCCTAGCTGGAAAAAGGTGTATGCGTGAGGTTGCATGTGCTTGCCTGTGTGTGTACATCTAGTACTCACCTCTGTTGTGGTTGCGGAGGTTGATATTCGTCGCTAGGCATCGCCTTTAAATTACTCATAAGAGTAGATGTGTGTGTGTGTGTGTGTGTGTGTGTGTAGGTACGTAGTTAAGAGTTGTCAAAGGCAATTGTCGATAGACACTTATCCTTTTTTTTTTTTTAGAGAGAGAGAGAGTGAGTTGGAAGTGTGTGTATTTGCGTGCTTCCGTACGTGCGTGCGTGCATGCATACGCGCACGTGTGCGTATTTGCGACTGTTTCTACATGCAAACTAAGGTCAATAATACCATACAAAACTGTAAATAAATTCTGATAAACAGAATTTATCCGTAGCTCGCATATCGACATCTCGTATTTTTTGCCACCCATATCTATTACTTCTATGTCTATCGCTTCTATGTCTATCGCTTCTATGTCTATCGCTTCCATTTCCATCGCTTCCATTTCTGTCGCTTCCATTAAGCACCATTAAAACGTAAAAATGAACGGACTAGTACGGTAACTGCGGCTTCTTTTCAACGGTAATATTTATAATAAATACTCTTTTATGAGCATTTTTCTAGATAGAATTGATATTGATGAGTTAAAAACCGCCGTAATACCGTTTTTTTTTTTGTTTGATAACTTTAATTTTTAGTAATAACGGGAATGTTTGTGAGCGATTTACTTTTCACATGTACCATGGTTGATGGGAGAGAGAGAGAGAGAGAATATTATTTATTTATTATCATTATATAATATAGCAAGAGCAGCAATTATAGGACATGAGGTGACAAAATAAAAAAAATAGTTGCATCCTTCTCGTATGCCTTGCATCATCCCCATGACGTAATTGAGGAACCAGCTGTGGTGGTCGGGCAGCCAGCTGGCTGGGGACCATGTAACAGGTGGTTCTTGAGAGATATATTACACAGTCAGCTGATGACACTCTTACTGCCTTGGGTGGACTCTCGTCTTGCTTACATGAGCCTAGAAGTGGTGGGACTCCTGGGGCTTGTGCAGACAGCTCTGCTGTGTTTTAAAGATGGGTGTGTGGGTAGTTCTTGTGTGTGTGGGTAGTTCTTGTGTGTGTGGGTAGTTCTTGTGTGTGTGTGTGTGTGTGTGTGTGTGTGTGTGTGTGGATGGATGGGGCAGATGTTCTCTGACAGCTTCAGAAACACACCTGGTGCTCTCGAAATAGACATAGGATCAGTAGGTGTGTAGCAAGCTCTAACATCAAGACTCGGGAAAGAGCCGCTTTGGTTGCTGAGGTTAACGAGATTTGTTGCATCATATTCACGCAGATGGTTTCAATTTTCAAGTGAATCGTTTCTCTGGTGCTCTGCATACTTAAACGCACTATGTAGTGTGTGTGTGTGTGTGTGTGTGTGTGTGTGTGTGTGTGAAGCGGAAGAGAATGCAGCAGCTTGGCAAGCAAGCCTGAGAACTACGCTATGGAAGATGATTCTTGTTACATTTTGGAGGAAAAATGCTGTTTCAAAATCACAAATTTCATACTTTACAATTTCTCCCACATCTGAAGTAACATAATCTACCTTTCTACGCCTTGTAGATGACATCATCTATCCTTCCCACACCTGAAAGATATCCCCTACCCTCTCACACCTGGAAGATATCATCATCTATCCTTCCCACACCTGAAAGATATCCCCTACCCTCTCACACCTGGGAGATGACATCGTCTATCCTTCCCACACCTGAAAGATATCCCCTACCCTCTCACACCTGGAAAATGACATCATCTCTCCTTCACACACCTGAAAGATATCCCCTACCCTCTCACACCTGGGAGATGACATCTACCTTCTTGTACTTGGCAATAAGTTGTACTCCCAAACTAGTAAGATCATCCACTCTTACTCTTACTTGGGGAATATCATTATCTTTACTTGGTATTTGACTTAATTATCTTTGCCCCACCTGGTTTATAACATCATCCACCTCTCCTCATCGCATTGATGACATTTATGCTCATCGTGGTAGATTATACTATCTGTTCCTTGCCATTTGCCCCCACCATTGTTCTGTCTGTAGGGGATTCATAGGCTGAAGAAAAGTTTTGCTCAAATACAATTCCACCTCTCCCTTCCATTACAAAGATCGAAAATGTTCAGAAAATACAAAATGGTTGTCCGGTGTTTCTTCTAATCCCTACGGGTCTAGCGTATCCCTATGGATACATAGTTAAAAAGACTATCTTCTATACTAGTCATCCCACTGTCGACCCCGTGCGGAAAAAACACGTTGAGTTACGTTGATTTTTTTTCGTGAGGAGCCTTGATGCTATCGAAGGGCTCTCGATCCAATGAATTAGCTCCGATAACCTACATTCCTCAAGGTCGGTATGACCCCTATTGGTTTAATTAAGGCTTCCCCATGAATGGGTGTAGTTAGAAGAGTTACGGCTAACCATAGAAAATGGGAAGTGCGCGCGAGCTGTCATGATGGGTAGTTAAACGTGGGTGGATAATACCGTAGACTTTTTAATGTTTGATATTTTAGGCAGGTTCAGCTCTTTAGGAACTCGTGCTTCTGCTCTCTAATTTTAGCACTATTTTTGATAAGTAGAAGTAATTTTCATTAATAATAACTTATTATTATCATTATAGATATGAGGTTCATGGAGAGCGCTAAACTCGTTATGGTTATATAGAGCAAAAGAAACTAGGAATTCCTCTGAGTCCTTGACTTAAGAATCCATCGTCAACATTAAGACCCTCCCCACCAGCTCTCACTTCCGCCTTGATGGCTCCGGCTCCTTCGTTTAACTAAATTATGCAGCCTTAACAACTTAAATAACGAGTGGGGTGGGGATACCCACATACCAAGGCAGTACGATGGGCCCCGCGTTGCTTAACGTTTTCCACTCGTTTATCTTGTACTTTTAAATTTGATTTAAATATTTGTAAATTTAGATAAACTTGGGTGAATTTAACATAGAATAGCATTTTTTTTTATAAAAGACTTGTAACAGTGCGTGTAAAAATGAATTTTTTTTTAGTATTTTTTGAATAATGTGTTGGAGTATCTTCTTCATTGTCTCCGTAATTCTATTTTTCGTGGATTCAGGGACAGAGTGGAAAGGACGAATCCTGGCTACCAGAGTGGTTTCTGTCGATCGTTCACCAGGAATTACGGGTTTAGCGCTTCGCATAATAATAATCATAATGAACGAGAAAGACTGCGGCTAAGGTCGGGACAGAAGGGTTTTTGAAGTGTTAGAAGAGAAAAGAAATGACAGTAAAGTGAAGAATAGGTTTAAAAGAAGGGGGGACTCTTTCCCCTCCCCAGCACAACTACTACTACTACTACACACACACACACACACACACACACACAAACACACACACACAGCTCATGGAGCAGGAAGAGTGACCTAGTAGCGGCCAGTGAAGAGGCGGGGCCAGGAGCTGTGATTCGACCCCTGCAACCACAACTAGATGAGTACACACAAATAGGACAAGTGTTTCTCGACAAGTGTCTTTGACAACTAGTAACTGCACATACTCAAGCTGCCTGGCAATATTTCAGTTCACCATTTTCACATTCTTCACCTCCTTACGAAATCGTTTCCAGGATTTGCATGAAAATTATAGCTTTGGAAGGTGAACCTCGCGTGTTGTGAATTGCTCCAGCCAGCAAGTCATTAACGTTCTCCTTATTATGTAAATGAGGTAATCTTTATTACTCGTTATGGAAAACAAACACTGAAAAAAATTAATATATGTAAAATAATCATAAGAGATAAGGTATTAAATTTGATGCAATTTTTTAATACTTTAAAAAACGTAAACATAAATATTTATTCTATATCAAATTATAATAAATCATAAAGCCAGGAATGTCTATCACGAAAGGCAAAACAGTGACGGACAAAACTTGAGGCACAGTGACTTAAAGCGAGAATAAACCACAGCCTGTATTAAAAAAATAGTTGACTAGTTAGCAGTCTGGTACAGGACAATGCTCCAGGTCTGGAGACAGAAGATAATATAGTAGATGGAGGTATGTCGACTCCGGGACATCCAGCGATGATGAACACAAAATTGATGACATCGAAGTAAGGGCTTTGGCAACGCACTGATGCAAGTCTTGGAGAAGATTATTTTTCTCAGGAAAATGCATAGATTAAGATCTGCAGGTAGGGGCGATAAATGGGGAGAATAACAGGCTTCAACAGGCCATTGTCCTAGTCATTGGCCTTTAAATGGTAGCCCCACAAAAATCCAGTAGAAGCTACGTCCACTCCCTCTGGCTGAGAAGCACCAACTTTACTCAATGGGCCGATAAAATGCATTATACGAATCTCCACAGACAGCCAAACCTGAGGTTCTTCAGAGTTAAGGAGCAATAATCTGTGATGTCACAGCTGGTGGTATAATTGGGTGAGCGAACCATATGACACGCAGAATAGGTGACTGGAAAGCCAAGTAGAATCTGAAGCGACTCGCAATACTCCTTGAAGTCGCCAAGTAAAGATGGAGGGATAACTGTAATAAAGATGTATAGTGACACCAAAATGGAGGTAGAAAAATGTGATAGTGGACAAATTTACTAATAGATGGCGCTGAGGTCGGCGACCTACCAGCAATGAAGGGAAGGAGGCTCAGAAAATTAAACATTCGTACATAAATCTACTATAATAAGGTAGATATTCACTTATAATCCTATGTTTCAGCAAATGAAATTGACCAACGTATATATATATATATATATATATATATATATATATATATATATATATATATATATATATATATATATATATATATACATATATATATTTAAAAATTTAAATTAGTCTTGTTTATGTGGCTAATGTGCTAAATAAATACTACTTCGAATAATTTGCCATTACGTTACATGCGTACAGGTAGAGTATATATATGCGTGCATACATAGTAGTGGAGGCATTATCCTGATGAGTTGCCAAATAAGAGCTAAGGAGATCTATTAACCCTCAGGGGACAGTGGTGGATAATGAAGCTCAGTACATAGCGAGTCATAGTTACATTAACTGTGTACAAAACCGACAGTTTGATAAACAAGACACATTCGCAACATTTGGATATCTTTATTATGAAGACGTAATTCTCAAATTAAATTTAAAAGCCACTGATTGGCGAAACGTCTTCATAAAAAAGGTGCTTAGTTGTTGCACAAGTCTTTTTTTTTTCATAAACTGATAGTCATCGTCGCAACAAAAATGTGTTCAATAAACTATGCCTTGCACCATACTTGTTGCAATGAGTGACAGTGAAAATGTTTTTTTGGTGGGAGACGACCTGTTTTGCATCACAATCTGAAAATATTATAATGAACGTTCTTCTTAAAATAAAATCAAGGCTTCCTAATCCCTCAACCTCACCGGTCCACCATCACGCCACAAATCGAGAGGCCACGAGGATTAACGATACAAAATCTTGGGTGAACTATTAAATAAGTTATTGTGTGAAGTTACGACCCTTAGGAGTCGCTTGAAAGCGGAATATGTTTTCTAGTGGATATTTTGAGCCATAATGAGGTAAGATAATTGGGTCCTGAGGGGCCGGTATTTATTACAACAAGGAAAGGTGGTATCCGATATTGATGAAGAGGTCGCTTTCTCACTGTTTTTATCCCCGAGTTTATAAAAATTATATACCTACAAATTTCGCGCTAATGAGGCATACAGGTGTGTATATATATCTCTTTTTGAAGGCACGTGGTGGTGTGTGTGTGTATTGTGTCGTGTTTTGTTGTGCTTGTGTCTTGCCTGTTGTCAAAGGCACATAATGAAAGACATTAGTCTGTTTTTGTTTTGTGTGTGTATCGTGCGCGCGCGAGCGTTCTTTCCTTGCTATATTTGCGCATCTCTGTTTTTGAGTCTTGGCTCCTCCTCCTGGTCTCGCCTTCTAAATTTTTAATGGCCTATTATAGTTGATGCCTCAGCCCTTGGTTTCTGTGATACCTCCTTTGCATCTAAACTAGAAACTGATCTCCGCTTCCATTCTTCATAACTCCTTTCAGAGCTCCGGTTCCCTCAGACTTAACTGGTACTTGCTAACGTTTATGCGGCTTATCTGTGTATTCAGTTCACCTCGATGCCTCTTCGTTCCGGTCCCTTACACGTAAAATACGCTGTTTTGGTCCAACCTGTCTAATACTCGACGTGATTTGTGTGTGCAAACTGTTACAAAGTATTCGAGAAGTGGTCTTTCGTGAAGTTTATCAAGACACTTGGGTTCGAATCCTCGGCTAGTCGCAGTGTTGTTATTGATTCAATATTGATTCGTGGTCACAATAATATATATAAGTGATGCAGTAAGATTCCAAGAAAGAAATATAGACACTGAACAGTAATTCAGTAACGAAGTGCTTTCGTGATTTCTCAATCCTATTATCAAGGAATATAACTGAGAGGTGACGAGAGATCTTGGAATTGAATTACCAATCACTCTAGTTATACTGCATGCAAGCAAGTGTATACGTCTTGTCTGAGTACAAAACATAAAATAATACTTATTAAATTATTTATCACAAAGTAATACTGTGTTAGTGTTTCTATTCAAGTGATCTTTGGCGCTATTGAAGAGCTCTTGTTTCAAGGATCAAAGCGTACCCTTCTCTTGGATCAAATCTAATTACCTCTCCTCCAGGCTCTGCAAAGCCACGATAGGTTTAGTTCTTCCCCATGATTGCAGTAATATCACTCACATACCCTCTGCAATTCAGTTGTAAACAAGAACCTGAATGAATCCTGTTGTCAGATTGTCTAGATGAACAAAAAAATGCAGTTGGATCCCCTGAGCGTCCTCAAACACACACTAATCGTATTTCCTGAACAAATGAAATTGAATGAGCATTCTCCAAAAGAGGGAGCCATACAAATAGGGGTATTCCCTAAAACAAACACACACACACACTATAACTCTCCTCCTGCAAACCTACCCAGCTCGACATATCTTACTACACCCTTTTGTCACACATTTAACCACTCAACATTCACCAAAAATAAAAGCTCCCAGAAGCCGATTAACACACACACACAGTGAAGTTCAATACCTCCTTGTCTGGCCGCGGAAATTAATCCCACGGTGTTGTTGGTTCAATTGTGTTATCCACTTGGCTGCCGTACCATTGGTATACACATCCACACCAATGGCCAGTCAGGTTCCCTGCATAGCAATCAGGTCCCCTGCATTACAATCAGCTTCCCTGCATGACAATCGAGTCCCTTATATAACAATCAGGTCCCCCCAGCATAACAATTATTCCATTGTCAGGCCCAGTCAGCTCCTCCCGCAGCTTCAAGGCAATTACGATAATTAACACCATGATGACTAACTCATTTTCGTGCTTTCGTGTTGGCAAGAATTCAGAGAAGTCGAGGGAGGTTTACTTATGGAACCGGCGAGTGTACTGGAATTCTGTAGAAAAATTTAATTGTAGTTATGTGGGATTAAATGTATACACTCGAGCGCTCACACACACGCGCACATTTACACGTGTATGTACATTTACATTGAAATTCACAGATAGGTACGTACTCATTCACACTTAAATACATATACGTATACAACATATAAATGTATTGCAAGAAATGACGCAGTTGACCTGCACTTCCCCATCACGACCACGAAGACGCATTCTTAAACTTCCATTTGCTCATTATTGTGAAATTTCTCTGTCTCCCGAACATTTTTTTATTCCCCCTTTTCTATTTATCATGTTCTGTGGATAAGGTTATTTCGTACGCGTGGTAAAGTATGTTTCTTTGAACACGCATGGCAGTGTTGCGGAGGTCAAGTCGTAGCTTCTGGCCCCCCCTCTCAACTTTGATCCTCTAAAGGGAGTGTGCCTTGATGGCGGCGAAGGAATTTTGATCCAAGAAATTATATGTATCATCCCCCTTTATCACTCGAATCGAACTTGATTATCTCTCATTTCACTGGCGTTGTATAGCCCCTACATGCTTAGCGCTTCACCATCAGTGTGGAATTTGGTTCGAATCACCTGACGCTCTACACTCACCAGTACATCTGAAGGGGCGCTCCCTTCCTATATAAACATGTTTGCTTCTCTTTGTATCTCCTGAAGAGGACTCTAGTTGGTGATCGAAATATACTGGCCACCTTATTTTCCGTGTTTATTTCATGAAAAAGTGATCATTACACTTAATACATTTAATAAGTTATACATATGTATGAATGTATATATATATATATATATATATATATATATATATATATATATATATATATATATATATATATATATATAGTTAAATCCTGTGTTATGTGAAATTCCTGAAAAGTTTATTAAATACGCATAATCAGTCACACCTGGTTATTGCACGTAATCCTAATATGCTGTTTTAATGACGAGTCAGTTTGAAAAAAAACCAGTTTTATGCTGATGTTTTGTTAATTAATCAGTCTACAAGGTTATTCTGACATACATATTTTTACTTATTATTTTCACCCAATATTAAAGTCGAATACTTGCATTTGTTGGCTTTACTTTGGTTAGAAGGAGAGTTACATTTAAAGTAACATTTGCCACCACACTTTGATGGATTACTACTGAACAGACTGATACCTCCCTCAAGTCACCAACATTGATACCTCCCTCAAGTCACCAACATCTTCAAATGATGAAGAACCTTTGGACACAGTTCGAACTTAGTGTTGGTTGCTGCTTTTACAGTTATTTCGTAATGTTCAGTTTCAGGATCATAACTTTCGAACTTAGAATATTTCTAGGATCATCTGTGTCTGTCCACAACTGGTTCAACGACAATGTCGCCTTCTTCTCCTTATCCTATTAAAAGACATCGTATTTTGGCCATGTCAACTTGTGAAGCCAGTGCATTCATTGCCCTTTCTGTGGCAAGAGATAAGAGTAGGGACGAAGGGGATGAGTTGGGACGCATATGAAGGCAGACTTAAAAACGGTGGTTAACTGGACACTGTGATCATTAGACTTGTTGGATGGAAATAAAGGTTAAATAGACATATTCGAATGCAACCGCTTTGCTGATGTTGTGGGAGATATTGGTAGCGATCCCGGCACCACCATCTAAAGAGTAATGAACAAAACTTGGAAGATTAGGTGATCTGTATATTTCGATCTCCTTCTAGAATCGTCTTCAGCTGAAAAGGATCCCAGAAGGGGATCGTGTGTGTGTAGTATGTATATATATATATATATATATATATATATATATATATATATATATATATATATATATATATATATATATATATATATATATATATATATATATAATACACACAGATCTGATGAGATAATCTTCAGATATAAAGTTTGCGTGTTTTCATATATAGTGAAATTTTGATAAACACGCTTATCTATGCATATTAAAGCGTTTTTATTCCTATGAATGCCAAGGTCAGCCTTTTTAGGCAGTGAGCAGGGCATGAAAGAAAACGGGAAACGTGCGAACATGAGTGCTTAGCATATAAAGCTGAAACGTGGCGTGCAAGTCCCATATACTTTTTAGATCTGGCTGTAATTCCTAACGAGGAGCGGTAAACGCTTTAGGGTTTCTGAGGGCATGGAGTGCTGAATGCTAGCTCTTCTAATATATCAAGAGAGACGCTGCCTGTTTATACTTTCGATGTTCTCTCGGTCTAAGTCGGACCGAAACGTCGTAAGCTCCCCTCTCCTATGTGCGGGTTATTGTGTACTGTTAATGCATCCTGCTCATTGTGTAGCCAGTACAGAATGCAAATATATGTAGCTTTAGAAGTATGGAATGAGACTTGGAAGTAGGTGTTAAGACTCTGAAGTGGAAGCAACTGTCGTTAATTAAGGTACATAAGAAAGCCGAGGAGAATCAAGGTACTAGCAAAACCTGAAGATTAAGACACGTGTGCAACAGTTGGGTATCTTTATTGATGAAACGTTTCGTCTACTCAGTAGGCTTCTTCAGTCAAATACAAAGGGAGCAGTAGAAATTATATAAAGATGATGTAATCAGTCCGTCGACCTTGGAGAAAAAGTATTTAAGGTGGTGAGACTACACCTAAAAAATATTTGAGGTGCTGACACTATAGTTAAAAACTGCAATATATCTCCATCCCTTCCTAAGAGCGCAGGCACTGTACTTCCCCCCCTCCCTCCAGGACTCGTGTATGGCTAACCAGTTAACCTGAATCCCTTCATAAATGTTACTTTGCTCTCTCTCCAACACCACGTCAAGTCATAAAAAGCATTTGCCTCCACTACTATCTAAGATGCTCATACACGTCTCCCTCCAACTCTTCCTAGGACGACCACTCCCCTTCCCCGCCTTCCTTCCACTACAGATTTATATACCTTCAAAGTTATTCTATTTTGTTCATTCCTCTCCAAATATCCGAACCATCTCAACCCCATCACAGCCATTTGGAAAATCCTTTCAGAAACCCAGCACCACTACCTAATCGCCATGCTAGGGATCCTCTGCAAAATATTCACACCACATTTCACTCACACACATCTCAACTGCCTCCAGCCTTCTCCTTGTTGCAACATTCACCACCGATGCTTCACATCGATATAAGAGCAATGGTAGCACTATATTCTCATATATATCTTCCTCTCCCTTTTTTCCATGGATAACGTTCTTTGTCTTTACAGACTCCTTAGTGCATTACTCGCCTTTTCTCATCAGTTCTGTGATTTACCTAGTCTTTCATAGACCCATATGCTAACAGGTCCACTCCCAAATATCTGAATACATTTACTTCCTCCAGTCTGATATCCAGGATTTCATTACCTATTTTTTTCTTATCCTTATCACCTTGACCTTTCCTGTTTCACTTTAATTTCCTTCTTTTACATACCCTCCCAAATTCGTCCACAAACTTCAACAACTTCTCTTCAGAATCTCCCAAAAGCACAACATCTGCCACAGTGCTCCCCTATCTACCCTACCATATGCCTTTTCCAAATCCATAAGTGCAACGAAAACCTCTTTACCTTTACCTGTTTACTGTACATTTATATGCTTCAATGAAAATACTTGGTCAATGCATCCCCTTCTCTTCCTAAAACCTCCTTGTTCATCTGCGATCCTGCTCTCCATCTTGCTCTTTATTCTTTCAATAATAACTCTACCATACACAAGGAAGTCCTCACTTAACGTCGCTTCGTTATAACGTTGATGAAAAAAATAATTCAATTCTCTGCCAGGAATAGAAAATATGGAAAGAGTGTGTCTTATATAATTTTGAAAAAACACGATACCTAAAATAATAATAGAGTAATTATACGATTTCATAGCTCCCCAGAGTGACTTACTCCATAGTCATTGCGTCTACATCACTACTGTCCTCCCTCTCAGCTCTTCCTTGCCGAAGGAACTTAACTCTTGTTTATATAAATTAGCCTGTGGTAAATTGGTTTTGCTATACGTCGTTTCGCTGAAAGTCAGTTTCCAAGAACCTGTCGACGACTTTAAGTGAGGACTTCCTGTATACTCAACAAGCTTATTTCCCTATAATTTTTACTTTCTCTTTTGTCCCCTTTGCCTTTATACAAAGGAACTATGTATGCTCTCTGCAAATCCCTAGGTACCTTCCCTCTGTTCATATATTTTTTAAATAAAAGCACTACATTTTGGATGTCCTAGCTTAGAGCTAGGACATCCAACTTCTTTTCATTCATAACATTGGCAATCATCTCTCTCTTTATCATCTCCTCTACATCCACGCACATTCAGATATACCAGCTTTATAAAGTTTTTCTTCTTTATTTCATTTGCTTTTTGGGGGAATCATATCCGCTTCAAAAAAAAAAAAAAAATCCTCATCCGCAAATACACTCAGAAGCATCGAATTTGTATCTCAAACCTTCCTCTTTTAAACTGGTGATTATTGTTCTCGATTCTTTTGTATTTTGTTTTGAAAATTTCGCTTGCTTTTTACAGACTTGAAAAGAGTTTTATGAAGACTCTCTCTTTTTAAATAGAACTTTTTTCAGTCTTAATCATTTCTGGGATGGGACGCTTACAGAATTTCTACAGAGTTCATTCTTTTTTTTTTCATAGCTCTCGAGAACTTGGTCTGCAACCATTCTTAATCATTTTGTCCATTTTTCCATTTTAAATTAACTGTTTTAACTTTTTAATTTGTGATGCACAGCAATAATTATAATTTATTTTCATCTCTCGCGCTATTTTATTCAACTTTATTTACGAAATGTTTTTCTCGTTACATTATCCTCTTTTAATCTATTTGATTCTGTTTTTTATACTTCCCAAAGTTAGACTGCAAACTAAGTTATTTACAACGGAA
Organism: Cherax destructor; assembly: GCA_009830355.1. Lineage (NCBI taxonomy): Eukaryota > Metazoa > Arthropoda > Malacostraca > Decapoda > Parastacidae > Cherax > Cherax destructor. Next base: position 339,886 of record WNWK01000145.1, read on the forward strand.
AAAGATCGCTGTTAACAGTTGGGTTCAGATCAGTTTTAATGAGGATTTCTTTCTTTACTAGAAAATGGAAGATTGAATAAAAAACGATATTTAGCCTACCTTACTAACGACACTATTTATATTTACTGGTGTGTGTGTGTGTATATTATATATATATATATATATATATATATATATATATATATATATATATATATATATATATATATATATATATATATATATATATATATATATATATATATATATATATATATATATATATATATATATATATATATATATATATTATTGTAACAACACTGCGACTAGCCGGGGGATCGAACCCGTGTTGTTTTAGCCCGCCTCATGATGAGCGAAAATTGGACACGCTAACCCACTGGACCATACAATCCTACAAACAACTTGAGCCTAGCGAACTAGGCTTGCTTCATGTTGAGAACATACAATTTAATAATTGGAATATGAAGGTTCCTAAGCAGTTTTTACCTGGAAATGTTTTATTTTTTCTATAATATACGGTTTTAACACTTCCAGTAATAATAATGATATAGTAATCGGGTCACCCTGTCTTGGTAGGAAAAGACCGATGTGTTAAGAAAGATAGTAATAAGTCTGGGTTCAATGATTTGAGTTTTTCCATTACATGGCTCTGGTAGTAAAAATTTAACAAAGGTAGAAATCTCATTGTTGTATATGAATAAAATTTCTTGTGAGTCTTTAGTAGAAGTAAAATTGTTGAGTTATGCAGCGAGTGAAGTTGCTAGTAACAACTCACCAGTGTGAGTGAAGTTGCTAGTAACAACTCACCAGTGTGAGTGAAGTTGCTAGTAACAACTCACCAGTGTGAGTGAAGTTGCTAGTAACAACTCACCAGTGTGAGTGAAAGGTAACAACTCCCAGTGTAGAGTTGCTAAACAACTCACCAGTGTGAGTGAAGTTGCTAGTAACAACTCACCAGTGTGAGTGAAGTTGCTAGTAACAACTCACCAGTGTGAGTGAAGTTGCTAGTAACAACTCACCAGTGTGAGTGAAGTTGCTAGTAACAACTCACCAGTGTGAGTGAAGTTGCTAGTAACAACTCACCAGTGTGAGTGAAGTTGCTAGTAACAACTCACCAGTGTGAGTGAAGTTGCTAGTAACAACTCACCAGTGTGAGTGAAGTTGCTAGTAACAACTCACCAGTGTGAGTGAAGTTGCTAGTAACAACTCACCAGTGTGAGTGAAGTTGCTAGTAACAACTCACCAGTGTGAGTGAAGTTGCTAGTAACAACTCACCAGTGTGAGTGAAGTTGCTAGTAACAACTCACCAGTGTGAGTGAAGTTGCTAGTAACAACTCACCAGTGTGAGTGAAGTTGCTAGTAACAACTCACCAGTGTGAGTGAAGTTGCTAGTAACAACTCACCAGTGTGAGTGAAGTTGCTAGTAACAACTCACCAGTGTGAGTGAAGTTGCTAGTAACAACTCACCAGTGTGAGTGAAGTTGCTAGTAACAACTCACCAGTGTGAGTGAAGTTGCTAGTAACAACTCACCAGTGTGAGTGAAGTTGCTAGTAACAACTCACCAGTGTGAGTGAAGTTGCTAGTAACAACTCACCAGTGTGAGTGAAGTTGCTAGTAACAACTCACCAGTGTGAGTGAAGTTGCTAGTAACAACTCACCAGTGTGAGTGAAGTTGCTAGTAACAACTCACCAGTGTGAGTGAAGTTGCTAGTAACAACTCACCAGTGTGAGTGAAGTTGCTAGTAACAACTCACCAGTGTGAGTGAAGTTGCTAGTAACAACTCACCAGTGTGAGTGAAGTTGCTAGTAACAACTCACCAGTGTGAGTGAAGTTGCTAGTAACAACTCACCAGTGTGAGTGAAGTTGCTAGTAACAACTCACCAGTGTGAGTGAAGTTGCTAGTAACAACTCACCAGTGTGAGTGAAGTTGCTAGTAACAACTCACCAGTGTGAGTGAAGTTGCTAGTAACAACTCACCAGTGTGAGTGAAGTTGCTAGTGAAATCACACAGTGTGAGTGAAGTTGCTAGTAAAACTCACCAGTGTGAGTGAAGTTGCTAGTAACAACTCACCAGTGGAGTGAAGTTGCTAGTAACAACTCACCAGTGTGAGTGAAGTTGCTAGTAACAACTCACCAGTGTGAGAAGTTGCTAGTAACAACTCACCAGTGAGTGAAGTTGCTAGTAACAACTCACCAGTGTGAGTGAAGTTGCTAGTAACAACTCACCAGTGTGAGTGAAGTTGCTAGTAACAACTCACCAGTGAGTGAAGTTGCTGTAACAACTCACCAGTGTGAGTGAAGTTGTAAACAACTCACCAGTGTGGTGAAGTGTAGTAACAACTCACCAGTGTGAGTGAAGTTGCTAGTAACAACTCACCAGTGTGAGTGAAGTTGCTAGTAACAACTCACCAGTGTGAGTGAAGTTGCTAGTAACATCCCAGTTGAGTAAATCTGTAAATCAACATAGTGAGGAAGTTGCTAGTAACAACTCACCAGTGTGAGTGAAGTTGTAGTAACAACTCACCAGTGTGAGTGAAGTTAGTAAAACTCACCAGTGTGAGTGAAGTTGCTAACAACTCACCGTGTGAGTGAAGTTGCTAGTAACAACTCACCAGTGTGAGTGAAGTTGCTAGTAACAACTCACCAGTGTGAGTGAAGTTGCTAGTAACAACTCACCAGTGTGAGTGAAGTTGCTAGTAACAACTCACCAGTTGAGTGAAGTTGCTTAACAACTCACCATGTGAGTTGAAATCCAGTAAAACAACTCACCAGTGTGAGTAAGTTTGTAACAACTCACCAGTGGTATTGTAGTAACAACTCACCAGTGAGTGAAGTTGCTAGTAACAACTCACCAGGTAGGAGTTCTAGTAACAACTCACCAGTGGTGAAGTTGCTGAACAACTCACCAGTGTGGTGAAGTATCGTTAATGTACTCACCAGTGGAGTGAAGTTGCTGACACACAGTGAGTGAAGTTGTGAACAACTCACCAGTGTGAGTAAGTTGCTAGACACTCACCAGTGAGTGAGGCTAACAACTCACCAGGTGAGTGAAGTTGCTACAACTCACCAGTGTGGTGAAGTGCTAGAACAACTCACCAGTGAGAAGCGTAACAACTACCAGTGAGTGAAGTTGCTGAACAACTCCCTGAGTGAAAGTGTAACAAACTCACCAGTGTGGTGAAGTTGCTGTAACAACTCCAGTGTGAGTGAAGTGTAGTAACAACTCACCAGTGTGAGGAAGTGCAGTAACAACTCCCAGTGAGTGAAGTTTAGTAACAACTCACCAGTGAGTGAAGTGCTGTAACAACTCACCAGTGTGGTGGTTGCTGTAACAACTCACAGTGGAGGTGAACTTGTAGTAACAAACTACCAGTGTGGAGTTGCTAGTAACAACTCACAGTGTGAGTGAAACTTAACAATAAGTGTGTAACATCATCAGGAGTGAGTCAACTCACCAGTGTGAGTGAAGTTGCTAGTAACAACTCACCAGTGTGAGTGAAGTTGTAGTAACAACTCACCAGTGTGAGTGAAGTTGCTAGTAACAACTCACCAGTGTGAGTGAAGTTGCTAGTAACAACTCACCAGTGTGAGTGAAGTTGCTAGTAACAACTCACCAGTGTGAGTGAAGTGCTAGTAACAACTCACCAGTGTGAGTGAAGTTGCTAGTAACAACTCACCAGTGGTGAAGTTGCTAGTAACAACTCACCAGTGTGAGTGAAGTGCTAGTAACAACTCACCAGTGTGAGTGAAGTTGCTAGAAAATGTTAGTGAAGTGAGTAAAATCCGTGTATAATTGTAGTAAAACTCACCAGGTGAGGAAGTGCTAGTAACAACTCACAGGTGTAAGTTTTAACAACTCACCAGGTGAGTGAAGTGCTAGTAACAACTACCATGTGGTGAAGTGCTAGAACAACTCACCAGTGAGTGAAGTGCTAGTAACAACTCACCATGTGAGTGAAGTGCAGTAACAACTCACCAGTGTGAGTGAAGTGCTAGTAACAACTCACCAGTGTGAGTGAAGCTGTAACAACTCACCATGTAGTGAAGTTGCAGTAACAACTCACCAGTGTGAGTGAAGTTGCTAGTAACAACTCACCAGTGTAGTGAAGGCTAGTAACAACTCACCAGTGTGAGTGAAGTTAGTAACAACTACCAGTGTGAGTGAAGTGCTAGTAACAACTCACCAGTGTGAGTGAAGTTGCTAGTAACAACTCACCAGTGTGAGTGAGTGTGTAACAACTCACCAGTGTGAGGAAGTTGCTAGTAACAACTCACCAGTGTGAGTGAAGCTGTAACAACTCACCAGTGTGAGTGAAGTTGCTAGTAACAACTCACCAGTGTGAGTGAAGTTGCTAGTAACAACTCACCAGTGTGAGTGAAGTTGCTAGTAACAACTCACCAGTGTGAGTGAAGTTCAGTAACAACTCACCAGTGTGAGTGAAGTTGCTAGTAACAACTCACCAGTGTGAGTGAAGTTGCTAGTAACAACTCACCAGTGTGAGTGAAGTGCTAGTAACAACTCACCAGTGTGAGTGAAGTGCTAGTAACAACTCACCAGTGTGAGTGAAGTTGCTAGTAACAACTCACCAGTGTGAGTGAAGTTGCTAGTAACAACTCACCAGTGTGAGTGAAGTTGCTAGTAACAACTCACCAGTGTGAGTGAAGTTGCTAGTAACAACTCACCAGTGTGAGTGAAGTTGCTAGTAACAACTCACCAGTGTGAGTGAAGCTGCTAGTAACAACTCACCAGTGTGAGTGAAGCTGCTAGTAACAACTCACCAGTGTGAGTGAAGCTGCTAGTAACAACTCACCAGTGTGAGTGAAGCTGCTAGTAACAACTCACCAGTGTGAGTGAAGTTGCTATGGCATGAATGTTAGTGAAAAAGACGTGAAGTGAAAGTTATCGTGGTTATATATATTGTATAGAGCTATATAAAGGTCCAAGAGCTAAAGAAAAGGAAAAATGAGCTATGTATATAATCTAAAGGAATATAATATTTTTATTTTTACAAGTTCATGTACAAGGCATGCAGTCCTAGCTGACATCAGTGACATACTACTATATAGAAAGCCGCTTGTTACGCGCTCAGAGCATTTCGGGCAAATTAGGTCAGTTTTGTCCCAGGATGCGACCCACACCAGTCGACTAACAACCAGGTACCCATTTTACTGATGGGGAACATAGACAACCGGTGTAAACACGCCCAGTTTCTACCCTCGCAGGGAATCGAACCCAGACCCTTGCCGTGTGAAGCGATAGCTTTAGCCACCAGGCCAATGTAACAAGAACCAGAGAAGATATGATAACGACATAGAAATTACTGATAGGATTTGATAGGATGGATCGGGATAGACTTTTCCAAAGGAGGAAATGGGTACACTAGGGTACACTTGAAATGCAAAGACACGTATGAGTCACAGGGATGTCAGGAAGTATTCTTTCAGCCTCACGGTGGTCAAGGAGGTAAATGAACTAGAAGAAATATTAAAGGTAAGCTGCGTACATAGTTTTAAGCACAGGTATGACATGGGCCACGAGGCTATGAGAGAGTAAACTCAACATGTGGCAAGAGGAAGAGCCAGGAGCTGTGCCTCCATATCTGCAAACACAAATTGGTGCTCTGACTCAACCCCTGCAACCACAACTAGGTGAGTACACACACACACACACACACACACACACACACACACACACACACACAATAACTGCTGCAGCATATGGGCGCCTAGCAAACCTAAGAACAGCATTCCGACATCTTAATAAAGAATCGTTCAGGACCCTGTACACTGTGTACGTTAGGCCCATACTGGAGTATGCAGCACCAGTTTGGAACCCACACCTAGCCAAACACGTAAAGAAGATAGAGAAAGTGCAAAGGTTTGCAACAAGACTAGTCCCGGAGCTAAGGGGTATGTCCTACGAGGAGAGGTTAAGGGAAATCGACCTGACGACACTGGAGGACAGGAGAGATAGGGGGGATATGATAACAACATGTAAGATACTGAGAGGAATTGACAAGGTGGACAAAGACAGAATGTTCCAGAGATGGGACACAGCAACAAGGGGACACAGTTGGAAGTTGAAGACTCAGATGAATCACAGAGATGTTAGGAAGTATTTCTTCAGTCACAGAGTGGTCGGGAAGTGGAATAGTTTGGGAAGCGATGTAGTGGAGGCAGGTTCCATACATAGCTTTAAGCAGAGGTATGATAAAGCTCATGGCGCAGAGAGAGTGACCCAGTAGCGGCCAGTGAAGAGGCGGGGCCAGGAGCTATGAATCGACCCCTGCAACCACAACTAGGTGAGTACACACACACACCTGCATCATCTCCCCTAACGTGAGGTCCGGCCACAAGGGATCTCAAGCAGAGATAAAAATATAATACACAGTAGAAAGTTTTAACGAGACTGTTTCGAAGAATTACATTACCTAAAACTCAAGGAGGGAAGTGGATGTTAGAGGCAGAAGCATTTATAATTGTCCTCGGGGGAGGAGGGAGATACATATGCGGCTGAGAGCGAGAGAGAGGATAGAAGAGGGCAAGTTTTACCTATTCGTGCCGAATAGGTAAAACTTGAGATTTTGGCTTAAATAGCAACTCTCTTCTTGCCGAATAATTTCGCAAAATTATTCTGAACCTAACGAAAAATATATTTGTTTATTAAAAAATTATTTTAAACTTATCTAAAATATTTTTAGTTCTATTAGGCTAAATTAAGAGAAATTTTTAAAAAGGAATTTTAAACGAGTTCTTGCTAATTGACCAGTTTTACCTATTCGGCACAACATATATATATATATATATATATGCCTTTTATAGGGAAGAGCAATGTCAAGGATTATTTTCAGTTCAGGATTAAGCCTTAACAAAGTGGATTAAGAAGCTTTATTTTTCATTCATTTTGACAAGCAGCTACATAAAATAGTGCCTTTGTTTCATCCTTAACGAACGAAGGATCGAGCCTACACTACTTACGCTAAATGATCAACACGGGTCATCATTTCGAGTAATTATACTTCTATAATTTCATTTGAAATAATCTGTTTGCGTCATGGACTCATAATAGGTTATTCATATTAATCAGTCTGTTGGTTTGTTGACATTTTTATTTATTATTCAGAATATAGTTTGTTATTACTGGTAATAACCATAACCTGCGTATCATCATACGTAATTCTGTCGTTTTCTTTGAATTTATTCGTAGAACAAACACGGAATTGTAATCTCTGGAAAGTATTGTTCTAGATATGAAAAGTTGGATCCAAATGGCCTGTTGCCGAAAATGGTGAAAATACACATAATTAGCAAACTTTTTATTGAGGCAACTCTTCGCTGTGTGTAGAGCTTGTTGGAGCTCTACACAGAGTGCAACTTTGTCTCAATAACAGCGTGTTCGGCAATGCGAGTCTCGTCTTCACAGAGAGGAAAAGTTCTGCTAAGAGATAAATATTATAACAGCGTGTTCGGCTAAGTCTGGCTCAGAGCGATGATGGTCACTGCAGGAGCAGGGATGGTTTTTGCATGATTAAAATTCGTTCGTTTTGTAACTATACACTTCCACACTTTACACTTATCAAAGCCTCTGCGCCAGTGGGACGTCTACGAACATGAGTTTTAAATGTAAGTTTCTGGCAGGAATAGTGAGGGGTATCCCAAGTAATGACTACTATGCTGATATTCTCTTTAAGAATGACTGGTAAACTTGTGTGACCTTAGACAATTCTTCCTTCATCTGAGATACTTTCCTTGTCATAGCACACACACTTCTCTCACCTTTCCACCTTTAATCCGTCTCTCCTAAATCTTTTCTCTTTCTATCCACCCTTACTCCATCACTCCCTTTCATCCTCCTTCCCTCTAAATTAAACATTTCTCAATATTTCCGTAAATTTCGCCCGTTGCTCGTGTTTTCAATTTACTTAAGTGTGATCCATTTGCAATCAGGAGACTTATATCACTGTTATTATCATTCCATATACATAGAGATTCTAACTCTTCATTCTTTTCATTTTAGAGCTGAATTCTATTGTTAATCCCTTTGCTTTTGTTGAAGGTGAGAGAGAGAGAGTGAGAGAGGCAGAGAGGGGGGGAAGGGAAAGAACGTAAATTTCCTATCCCTTCTTGCCTAATTATTTTCATTCTCCCTCTCTTCTTGTGACAGCGTAAAAAGATAAAATAAAATAGAAAACTTCATTTCAAGAACAAGCGTCATTTGCTCGATTGGGAACCAGGGAGGTTAATTGTAAGGCAAAATGCTGTTAGTAATTTATCAGAGATTAGAACGAAGACTTCCTTCTGTCTAGTAGCTGACGGCTTCTAGATAGCAGATTACCAAGCCTCTCCTGCTGACAGTCACTAAACAGAAGGCTGCAATCTTTTTTTTCTTTCTTTTATTGAAAGACACTAAAGAAAAGGCTATCTTTCCCTCTCAAGTTAACGGTAACTAAGCAGTAAGCTGACTCTATTTTGTTAAGCCAGTAAACAGAAGGTTTCTTCTTTTTCCTGTTAATAGTTACAAAAATATTGTTTCCTTCTCTGTTTGGCAGTGTTCCTCTTTACCTATTTCTCATGTTTTCCACCAAAACCTCACTCAATCCATTCACATTTAATCGAAATAATATGACCAAATGATCAAAATACAATTCAAACTTAGAGGTTTATCAAGGAATGTATAAGGTGTTGCCTCAACTCTTTATATAAATTAGAATAACTGCAATCCAGACAGATTACATTTCCAGCTTTTATCTCCTAATGCCACTGGACGAGTATAATAGCCAAGCTTAAATATTTTAGTAGTTCTTCAACTAAAGTTTGGATGGGGAAATAGAGAAAGAGAGAGAGAGAGAGAGAGACACGGAAGGAGGTGGAAAGTGTGAAAAAAAGAACTCTGAAAGTATTTTTATCCAAAGTTTGGATCAGCTAAAAGAGTGTAACAGATTGAAAAACTTTGGACTCGAATTGCATCCTTTCTTTCAGGCGATGTACCCAAAATTTTAACTTGTTTATGGAGTCCAAACTGAAGCTAATTTTTTTTTTTTTTTTTTTCAAAATTTATTCCCCTTTTTATTCTCTTATTTTATAAATATTTTTTCTATTTTATTTTAGGATTGTGTGGGAGCGCCTCTGCAAAGATAGTGATTATGTATGAGTGTGGTGAAAGTGTTGAATGATGATGAAAGTATTTACTTTTTGGGGATTTTCTTTCTTTTTGGGTCACCCTGCCTTGGTGGGAGACGGCCGACTTCTTGGGAATAAAATATATATATATATATATATATATATATATATATATATATATATATATATATATATATATATATATATGAACGAGTGGCATTTAATCAATAACAACACTGCCACTAGCCGAGGACTCGAAATGAAAGTCAGTAAATTCAATATTGACGAGTAATAAAATAATGGAAGGAAGATTAGTATACTCAAGTCATTAAGGTGTGAAAATAACAGTTCGTAGAACTCTCAAAGATGTAGAGAACAGTGGTAATAAACGCAAGATAGGACTTCATTTAACGCATAAAAAAAAGATGTCCTTAAAATCCACCAAACATGGATCATACAAGACTAGAACACGGGGTCATTAGACTCCAGAAAAATGTTCTTTACAAGAAATTATGGGCAGAGTACACGAGTAAAATTGGGATATGAAGAAAAACATTTACATCCAGACGTAAATCCTCATTATAAGGAAAGATGCAGAACTTTCTCCGAGGACGAAGCCAACACAGTGTGAAGTTAATTGCAATTTATCTTTATTCAGAACTCCAAGGAATAACCGTATTCTGGGGTAACTAATATAAAGTAGTTTGACTATTAGATTATTAAATAGAAAAACTGCTGGGCCGTGTGTGTGTGTGTACGTGTATACACGTGTACGTACGTACTCGCCTATATATAAAGTTGTGTTGTTAAAATATGGTACAAGGATCATCTTAACTCTAAACACCATGGTTCCTGAGAATTTAGGAGGATACAATGTCAGGTGGGGATAATAGGGGGAGAGAGAGAGAGAGAGAAATGCAGTATGCAAATCTGATTACCTCCGTATATTGTCCACAAACAGTTCTTGGTGCCGGTAGCGATAATGTAACACTTAACATGTTAATTAACCACTGTTTTCTTTTTAAGAGCACCGTGTTCCCTTCCCCAATCCCCCCATGTTGACCATGTAAACACAGTAATAGCACAAGGTATGAATTAGTTACATTCACTTGTTGTTGCTTCTATATTCCCTCTGTCTCCTCCACGTTCTGATAATATGTGCACTTTGTGAACAGATTTTAACACACCCATGTACATGTACGTGTGTAGCCTCCCACCCCACACACACACACTCACAATGAATAATCCACATTCTCTCTATCTCTCTCGTCTCTTCATCCTCATCCTATTTCCTCCGACACTTCTTCCTCTCTCTCTATTATTCCTTTTCCTACCTGCTTCTCGTTTTCCATATTTTGTCCACCTCTTTTTATTTACATTTTATCTTCGTTGTTGGCGTCTCCCCCTTCCCTGTGTCTTATTCTTTCCATTCATTGTCCAAAGTTTTATTTTATGCTTTGCTTGCATATCATCCTTCCTCGTCTTCATATTATGTGTTCTTTAAAAAACATGCGACAATGTATACAAAATATTGGTAAATATTTCAGAAACATAAAATACTTGTAACAAAAATAACAAAAGTGTTGCTGCGATAATTCGCAATCCATAAAATTGTAGATAAATTTAGAGACGACATTTCGGTCAGTTCTGGGCCATTATCAAATCGCGACCGAATCGTCTTTGTCTTTGACTCGCTAGATCTTAATACCACGATTGTTCACAGATAACCAGCACATAGGAGCTTAAATCGTTGTTTCGGTCCGACTTGGACCATTTAGTCTCCCCTTGTGACTTTGTAAAGGGTAAAAGTCGGACCGAAACGTCGTCGTAAACTTCTCCCTCCTATGCGCGGGTTATTTGTGTATTTCTCCAGTCACGTTACTGGACGTTTTTGTTCTTTTCCACGATTGTAATTAACACACCGGAAAGAGGACTCGAAACAATGGCAAACCAGTTGTAAAACTAGCAGGCCAGTGCGTTACCCACTGTACCATTCTGACCTACCAGTTAGATGTATTTCTATACACTAAAAAGGTTAGGATATAGGTACATTAATACGTGATATTCATCAAAGGATGGGTAAAAAATTCTTAAAATATTAAAAACGTGATGTTCGCTCCGTGTGTGTGTGTGTATATATATATATACATATATATATTATTCTTTCAACAAATCGGCGGCAGTCTCCCACCAAGGCTTAAAGAGAAAAACAAAATTTTATCTTTTAACTTTTAGTAATGTATACAGGAGAAGGGGTTACTAGCCCCTTGCTCCCGGCATTTTAGTAGAGACTTACGACACGCATGGCTTGCGGAGGAACAATTCTGTTCACTTTCCCATGGAGATACTAGGAAATAAGAACTAGTAAGAAAATAGAAGAAAACCCAGAGGGTGTGTATATATATATGATTGTGATTGTACATGAATGTGTAGTGTGACCTAATATATATATATATATATATATATATATATATATATATATATATATATATATATATATATATATATATATATAGTGACTGAAAAGATGGGGTAGTAGGGGAAGTGGAATATTCAAATGGCTTCAGGAAGAAATCCAAATATTCTTCCTTGAAGCCTTTTATCCACTTATCCGAGGCTATGGGTCCCACAATTTGCACTAGAGGTGGACCCCATCCTATAATATATTATATCAGACCGGACTTGATTCCTGGAGATGGGAAGTACAGTGCCGGCACTCTGAAGGAGGGGTGTTAATGTTGCAGTTTTGTAGCTGTAGTGTAAGCACGCCTCTGGCAAGACAGTGATGGAGTGAGTGATGATGAAAGTTTTTCTTTGTCGGGCCACCCTGCCTTGGTGGGAAACGGCCTATGTGTTTTATATATATATATATATATATATATATATATATATATATATATATATATATATTATATATATATATATATATATATATTGTGAACGTAATTCTTTGTTCTGATATCTGCGTATAACTTGTTTCATTAGTTTCATAATGGAGTTCCTGGGTTTATGAAAGAGCTTCCTAGGATATTCCCCACTGAAAACCCTTCAGGAGGACCGAGGTAAACTAGGGACACGCATCTACACAACACCCAATCATCTAAAGTGGTGGTGGTTCGTGTGGCCAGAAACATGCACTGTTTCATGACCCGAGTCTTTATCAGATGATGGTCCGCCCTGTGGTTAAGCATCCGCTGGCCGACTGTAGTTAACTTTGCCACTTTAAATAAGAACCCAAACACAACACACTACTAACCATCTCAACCAACAACACTTCCCTGGCCTTCAACCGGTTTTCCCCAGTCATCTGAATCAGCTACTCTGCATTCAATTATCTAACCCAGCTACATTACACCCAGTCGTTTAAACTAGCTGAACCCAATCATCTAAATGATACACAGTCATTACACCATACTTAACCTTCTAAACTATCTAAACCCAATCATCTTAACCAGCTACACTAATCCCAATCATTTAAACTATCTACACTACATGCAATAATCTAAATTACTCTACTCCCATCCATTTGTATTATATTAAACCCAATTAATTAAACTACACAACATTCAGTCATCTAATCCACACAACATAAAATTATCTAAACCAGCTACAGTACACGTAGTCATCTAAACCGTCTACACTACACCTAATCATCTAAACCAGCAACTGAACGTTCAGTCTTCTATACCTGTTAGTGTACTCCTATTCATCTACATCAACTACGGTAGACAAAATCTAAACCAAATGCAGCTATTGTACACGTAATCATCTAAACCAGCTACACCCACACTACACGCTATACACACTTTGAAGCACTCCTCTGCCTCTGCTAACCACACTTCACATTTAACGAGATTAGTGTCACTAGAGAGGGAGAATTACCCCCCATCCATGAGGGTCTCCACTAAGTGCCTCGCTGCCCTAATAATGTGAAGCGTGTGCCCAGGAAAACAGTGTAGCCAGTCTTAGGTTACAAGTAAACGAGCTCAGGAGAACCACTCGTTTTAGTAAGTGCCTTTGTTTATGCTATATATATATATATATATATATATATATATATATATATATATATATATATATATATATATATATATATATATAAAATATATATATATATATATATATATATATATAATTCATAGCATAAACGAGGTCACACACACACACAGTGGCCACTTTATTAAGTACACCTGCTCTTAATGGAAATATCTAATAAGCCTATCATGTGGCAGCCTAGAAACAGACCGACACGGCCAGTAGGTTCAGGTGTTGCTCAGGCCGAGCATCAGAATGGTATTAATAGAATGGTATTAACACAAAACATCCCGTCAGCTTCAGTTCTGTGGGCGAAAACGCCTTGTAAATGAGAGAAATCAGAGAACAGCCAGATTGGTTCAATCTGATAGGAAAGTGAAAGTAACTCAAGTAACAACAGTGGTAGGCAGAAGAGCATCTCTTGACGCACAACACATCGAACCTAGTAGTGGATTGGCCACATCAGCAGAAGACCACATTGGGTTCCACTCCTGTCAGCTAAGAACAAGAAATCGGGCCTACAGCTGGCACAAGTTCATCAAAACTACAATATTGATTATTGCAAAAACATCGCCTGGTCAGACGAATCGCGATTTCTGCAATGGAAGGGGTCAAAATCTGGCGTAAACCTTTGGGATGTGGTGAAATAGGAGGTTCGCAGCATGAAGGTGCAGCAGAGAAATCTGCAGCAACTGATGTCAACATGGACCAGGATCTGTAAGGAATGTTTTCAGCACTTTGCTGAATCCATGCCACGAAGAATTTAGGCTGTTCTGGAAGTAAAGAGAGGCCCTACCCAAGAGTAGAAGGATGTACCTAATAAAATGACCACTGAGTATGAATACAAACAGAGAAATGCCTTCACATCTTTTCGTCCCATTTCTTGTTTTATCTCACTTCCTACTGTCTTCTTTCCCCATCTCCTTCCCCATCACTTCCTACTTTCCTTCCATCCAACTTTTCTTTTCTCCTCCACCCTCAATCCCTTATCTCCTCTCTTCCTTGTTTCCCCCACCTTCCTGTCTCATTGTTTACCCAATCTATTGATTACATTCTCCCCCTCTATTCCCTCACCGTTTTCCCTAATCATCCTCTTTACTCCCCTAACTCCTCTTGTTCTCTTCACAACCCCTTACCCTTCTCACCACCCCTTACTCTCCTCACCACCCCTTACTCTCCTCACACCCTTTCCTATCCATTAAGCACTCTTACCCACCTTCCACAAGAGGCTCAAAAGTAAACTCTTGACGAGGCTCGTGTTTGTCTTGTTCTGGCTCTTGCTTCGTGGACTGAAACACTTTAGTGTGTGTGTGAGTGAGAGTGTGTGTGAGTGTGTGTGAGTGTGTGTGAGTGTGTGTGAGTGTGTGTGAGTGTGTGTGAGTGTGTGTGTGAGTGTGTGTGTGTGTGTGTGTGTGAGTGTGTGTGAGTGTGTGTGTGTGTGAGTGTGTGTGAGTGTGTGTGAGTGTGTGTGAGTGTGTGTGAGTGTGTGTGAGTGTGTGTGAGTGTGTGAGAGTGTGTGTGAGTGTGTGTGAGTGTGTGTGAGTGTGAGTGTGTGTGAGTGTAAGTGTGTGTGAGTGTTAGTTAGTTAGTTACCATTTTGTCCTAGGCACATGTCAATTAGACACTAGGCCTGTTGTATGTATGTGTGTGTATGTGTGTGTAAGGAAACACTTCGAAATGTTTCTGCCCCACCGGGAATTGAACCCGGCCCCTCCGTGCGTGAAGCAAGAGCTTTACCACTGTGTGAGTGTGTGTGAGTGTGTGTGAGTGTGTGTGAGTGTGTGTGAGTGTGTGTGAGTGTGTGTGTGTGTGTGTGTGTGTGTGTGTGTGTGTGTGTGTGTGTGTGTGTGTGTGTGTGTGTGTGTGTGTGTGTGTGTGTGTGATGTATGTGCGTTGGTAAGTGGTGTAAAGACTGAATTACATCTGAGAGGTATATGGAAATTGTTGAGTGGTTGTGAAGTCATGTGGTTTGAGAAAATACGTTTCTCGTTGGATACCATACACAGGGATTGATATTATTTTGTGTAACCTTTTTAAATAAAAGAAAAAGGTTACACATAATACTAGCAATCCATGTGTATAGTATCCAACGAGAAACGTATTTTCTCAAACCACATGAACTGTTATAAACGACTAGAAAAAGCTTGGGACTGGCTATTATATCTTATAATTTCATACTTGACATCTCAGAAACCCTCCTACCCCATATGGGGAGTAGGGGGATGGTGGTAGGGTGGGGTTGGCACCGACCATTGACCACACTCTAAGGGTAACCATGGCCGGTGACACATCCGCACTACGCTACTCTGAGAACTCTCTCCCTGCTTTAGTTGCTCTTTTCCAACATTGCATAGCTCCTGATGACACACTGAGAAGTGTGAAAGTACTTGAGCTAAAGATATCCACCCCCCGTGTCTTGTCTTCCATAGTTAAGATCGCCCGTCTGCGATTGTTTGCATATATATGTATATTAGTAAAGATTAAGGCTGGCAGGCGAACAAAGTTCAAAAAATATAATTTGAGGTGTGTACTGTAGCCCTCTCACACACTAAATGGTGGATGGTGTTAATAGTTTGTTGGCCATGGAATGACCCTCTCAGTGACTCATTGAGAGTTTCGTTAAGTTTTGTATACACACCTACACACATCTTGGTATATAATGTACATTTTTCTGTATATATACACTTCTCGATGTGTATACACTAAGTCACTAATAGGTATATATACACTGAGATGTGTGTATCTCTAGAAAAAAAAAAATCCTTAGTGTTACTTGTTTTACAAGACTGACATTTTATTTTCTGTTTTTATTTTCCTGTGTGCTTGAATCTGGGAAAATCTGAAACGCAGTTTTTATCACATTCCATATATATTACTGTGCGGGATGGAGCCTCCGGGGGCGATGACCCCCACGGTACCATCAACAGGTAGTCAATACCAGCATTTAATACTGCATGTAAAAAGTTATCAATGGTAGTCCTAGAGCCCGATTATACCCACTCTGTCTTTATAGGGAATTATTTATAAGACTTAAAAATCATAATACTGCTGCTGGGTAATTCACAACTACCTGGAGTCTACTTAGAGGGTTTCAAGGGTCAACACTCCCGCAAGCCTGTCCCAAAAGAGACCTAGAATTCGAAAAAAAAATTTATATTGAGACCGAAACGTCGTTTAAAGTTTCTTCATCTTATTATGAGCTACGTGTGATCTGTTAACTATAAATTCTAGGTAAAAGTGACCAATAATACAAAAGAAAATCTTCCGTATCAGCGAATATTTGTTATAACAGAAATCATCTCGTTTGGCAATATGGTATACAATGTGAAATGTTATTGTGTACAGAACTTGCACGTGGGATTTATACAGCGATTTATAGTTCAAGCTTGCTATGTTTTTACAGTACTTTGTTTTTCATGAAAATCTTCTGAAAATTCAGTCATGTCGTACAGTGAGCAAGACTTTTTTCAATATAATTTTCAAAAGAATAATTAATTTTTTTCTGGAACTTAGGTCTATGACGTATTAAAGTGAAATGGTGCCCTCCTAGTGAGGTGTTTTGATTCTAATGAAGTTCTCTTGATCCAAGGAATTGAAGCTATTCTTAAGTTCCTTGTATTTAATCTGATTATTCCCTGATCCTGAATAACCCATATAATAATAATAATAATTATTATTATTATATTGAAAATACAAGAATAAATGAGAATAAGACTGAAAATTATGAAAGTTCTGTTTGTCATCATTATCAGGGGACACCAACTAAGCCGGTTAAATGGTGTAAATTTAAATATAACATCTTAAGGAGTGATGTTTATATACAGTGATGGAGAGGACACGAGTAAGCCAGTGCAAGACTTAGTTCAGATTATTTTCTCAAAGCTCCACGAAGCTGGTTGAGATTATCATCATGAGATATTTATTCATATTTCTTGTCAAAAAAAAAAAAGGCCTCCAATGCTGAAAGAGTTGGATTGTTAGGTGTAATTGTTCGATGTACGTTTGTTGTAAGGAAAGGTAGTAAGTGTGTGTAACGAAAGTCGTTTAGTGTTTGTTGGAAATAAGAAAATGTACCCAAGGATTATCACTTCACGTCACCGTGACTAAATAAATCGCTTTATCTTTCCGACTTATCTCTTCCTTTTCCAGGTCTGTCCTACCCAGTGTTGCTCCACGTTCTGGCCATACCTGTAACCTGAACAAAAAAAAAATGGCAGAAAGATATCTCCTTTGAGCCACTCCTGATTAGTATTCCCTTTGCCATTCGTACTCAGTTTCAACAGTGTTCTGATAATCAGTGTGATTTTAAGGAATTATACGTCTAACAGTGGAATTGACTGCTTCGAGTATCTCGACAAACCAGCTTTAATTAGAGAGAGTACTACCTCGTAAATAAGTATCATAGTACTGCCTCGTAAAACAAACACGAGGTTTAGAGAGAGTGCTGCCGTACTAAAATAAATTGAGATAGCCTTGCTAATGAAGTCGTTATTAGAACATTTACTCTCTAAACATGCCACTGAACAAGCTTCAAGGATACTACTGTCTCGCTAACACCTCACAGAGAACACACTGTAATTAAACAAGCATCAAATAATTTACTGACTCGCTAAATAAGTTTTATAGAGAGTAATGTCTCACTAAAAACTTAGTGTCTATCATTCTTTTAGGACTAGTCTGCTCTGTTTTGAGGCTTATTCTATTTTAGTTCTAATAATGCTCCGTGGAATAAGGTTTGCAAATCTGCAGAAAAGGCTCCAAATAAAATTTAATATATTTTCTTCTATGCAGCAAAGAGTTTTGAAAAGAATAACTCTTGTATTCTCTCAATTTTGACAGTATGAAAGATGACTTTAATGTCAGAATTAATTATAAAGCTGCTTCTTTATTTTTCACAGATGAATTTACGAGCCAAGAGCTATCATCGGACCTCAGCTCAGTTCGAATACCAATATAATATACCTTCTACCACCACTATCCCCATGCCTTCCAAGGGATGCCACCCACAATATAGTTGATTAATAGCCTGACACCTATTTAGTGCAGGGAATAAACAAAGCGCTGCAGGCATTAGAAAACTGTCGTATTCATCTCTCCTTGCCTGGACATCGAATACAAGTCTCCTCTTCTGCTCTGCAGTCAAAATAAGGAGAGAGACAGTAAAGTCTGAATTTCCTGCCTTGCAACAAAAAATAAACGTTCCCAAATCCGAAATGTGCAATTGGCAGAGAGTTCGTAGAATGAAGACTATCACCCCGAGCCTCACTAGGGCGACGGAATGGCTGAATTTAATTTCCAAGTCTAAAATCTGAAACACTCGTTGTCACTACGCCTCGGTCATAGAGTTAATATTAAATGCATGAAATTGCAAAGTTGATTTTGATGTCCGTCCGACTGAGGCGGCGGGCACTGTCGATATTTAGAGAAATGCTGCAGAGCAGAGCCCCGGAAATTGACAATGAAATACGCGGTAATACAGAAACGTATATAATATATATTGCCTGGAAGGACCCATACAGAAGGCTGATCTGGCTAGGAGAGGGATTGAAGCATTCATGACTTGTGGCGAATAGATTATGTGTAGCCTTAAAGACCCTCGTGTAGTCGATGAACTTTAAACCTAATTAACCATCTAATCTGAGACGAGAATTGGGTCTGTATCGTTGTTAATGGACAGAGGAACGAGCCTTCTCCATTCCTGGTGCTAAGTTATCCACAAGACTTTGACGAGTCACATAAATATAGGATAATATAAAACAAAAGGGCGAAATACTGTGATTGGAACAATACATAAACAACCCACACGTAAGAGAGAGAAGATTATGACGACGTTTCGGTCTGACTTGCACCGAAACCTCGCCATAAGCTTTTCCTGTCTGCGATTTATGTATGTACGATAATAATCTTATATTTGTGAGGAAGCGCTAAACCCTGTACAAGTTATCAGGTTTGACCGAAGAGAGTGGAAAGATAATCCTAACAACTTGGATCAAGAGCCCTTCACTATTAAAGGGGGAGGGAGGAGAGAGAGACTTAAGTATTCAACGTGAATATTGCATTGTCGCTTTTGTCTTTACTGGATGATCGACTGTGATTAGTTTAATCTGCTTAGGCAGTGAGCCGATGAAGAGTCGCAAAACACAGCGTTTTATAACACGTTTCGCTCGACGACTTTTATCATTGTATCTCTTCAGCGAAACACACAAAACCGCCCAAGAGTTTATTATAAATCTTTTCGTGGTGTCTTTTTTTGTTTTTTTGGTGTGAAGAAAAAATCCACAAGCTCTTCCTGAGACTACGTTTCACTCTGTGCAAAACATCATAAAGTTCTGCTTTATGATGGAGCTTTATAAAGGAGCTTCAGCTGTACTTTTGATGAGTTATGAGTCTTACTATCAGGCTCGTCTGGTGCTAGCCTGGTTAACCAGGCTGTTGTTGTTGGAGGCCCGCTGCCCCACATATCCATCACAGCCTGGTTGATCTGGCCCACAACGGTTACTGTGGCCGGTGCACTTTGCAGCTAATGTCAAAACACGATTTAACGTAAATTAATCTGTAAATAGTTCAGTACCATTCCTCTCGGCTATCAGAACTTTGAGGCCCAGAACCTGGACCCATTGTGTGCCTCTGTAATCTTTACCACCCACAGGATAGAGTCTTGACGGGGGACTCGAAGAGCCGTATGTGAAATAATAACACCAGCCCACAGAATGGGTGCATAATAAATCTATTACACTAGCGCATAAAAATGTCGGATCTTAGCCCAGTGGGTTCACGAAGCTTAGAATTCAACGATTTCATCCCCTGAAAATTAACTGTTGTCGGTTAAGAGTATGTACATTTATAATCTGATGGCAGTGAGAGTAGCTTGGTGATTCTGTTGCTAGATGCAGTTCTAGCTGAAACTGTTGTTAGATGCAGTTACTCCGTTAATTCTGTTGCTAAATACATTTAGTCCGTTGATTGTTTCTTGTGAGAGGGAATGTTTTTGAGGACTGTTAATCCCATGTTAATTCTGCTGCCAGAGGCAGTTAATCCTATGTTGTTTCTGTTTGCAACAGGGCTTGATGCCCGTTGACACTACCGTTACGTAGTTAAAAGTGCAGTGATTGGTGGAGGCTGCAGAGTAGAGCGCACATAAACAGTCATACGCACCCAACAGTCCGTGTTTGGGTAATGATTTAACTTACACGAGTTCCAGGTATCTCTCTTCTTTTTCTGTGAATTCCTAAATCTGTCGTCGAAATCTACGAATAAAAAAAAACCCAGCGAGAAATGATATTAAAACGACTGTGGTCCTGGTGTTTTCGTGCTTCTGCCAGATTTATCTCTGTATAAATGTCATCATCTCGGGTTAATTGTAGCTTTCTCTGGAATAAATGCAGTTAGCCCAGGATAAGTGTAGCTTTCTCTGGAATAAATGCAATTATCACAAGATAAATGTAGCTTTCTCCGGAATAAATGTAATTATCACAGGATAAATGTTGTTTCCTCAGGCATAATGTAATTAGAGCGGATAAAATGCTGATTTATCAGAGCTAAGCGTAACTAGCAAAGGATGAATGTGGCCTCAGGAATAAATGTAATAATCACTTGATATAGCTTTCACAGGAATAAATGTAATTAGCAGAAGATATGTATAGCCTCGGTTATAAATGTAATTATCACTGGATAAATATAGCTTTATCTGTATAACTATTATTATCACTGGGTTAGATGGAATTATCATTGGTCAAATGTAATTAAATCAGGTTAAATTTAATTATCACAGGTAAAATTTAACTAGCATAAGATAAAAGTAATTATCACAGGGTAAATGCATTTGTCACAGGGTAACTGTAATTATCAATATAAAATTAATTTTGGCGGAATAAATGTAATTATCACAGAGCTAATGCAATTATAAGGCTGTAACTGTAATATTTACTGGCCAAGCGCAGGAGGGAGCAGTATTTACATGCTAGGAGAGGCAACAAAATACTTAGCTTCAGAGTTAGTGAATAAAGTCGCTTCACGGGGGATGAGTTAGTGGTGACTGAGGCAAGAAATTAATAGGAGGGTACGAAGCAAACTTGTCTTCCTGCAACTAGTCTTTCTGCAACTAGTCTTTCTGCAACTAGTCTTTCTGCAACTAGTCTTTCTCCTTGCTTACATTCCCTTCCCTTCTGTCTCAACCCTTCCTCTTCATTTCAACCCTTCCTCTCAACCTTCTCTTACCTTCCCCTTCAACCCTATTCCTCCTTCAACTTCTCCTTCAACCCTTCCTCCTCAACCCTTCCTCCTTCAACCCTTCCTCCTTCAACCCTTCCTCCTTCAACCTTCCTCTTCAACCCTTCCTCCTTCAACCCTTCCTCCTTCAACCCTTCCTCCTTCAACCCTTCCTCCTTCAACCCTTCCTCCTTCAACCCTTCCTCCTTCAACCCTT
Organism: Cherax destructor; assembly: GCA_009830355.1. Taxonomy (NCBI): domain Eukaryota; kingdom Metazoa; phylum Arthropoda; class Malacostraca; order Decapoda; family Parastacidae; genus Cherax; species Cherax destructor. Next base: position 361,471 of record WNWK01000145.1, read on the forward strand.
CCTCCTTCAACCCTTCCTCCTTCAACCCTTCCTCCTTCAACCCTTCCTCCTTCAACCCTTCCTCCTTCAACCTTTCCTCTTAAAACAGACCTCAATTTCTTTCATTGGATATTTAACAAAATATTCTATGCTATTTAGATTCTTACATAGTTATATTAGGTGCTATACGCCTACTGTAATGTAAACCTAAAGCATTGTAGACCTGTTATACAGACCAACTGCTACATAATTTTCATTGTAAGCATTCACTATCAGTCTGTATTTTAGGCCTATGAATGTAGATAAATTGCAATTAAGGCCATCTTTTATTATATTAAGCAAAATAAGTTTGTGATTCCGAAATAAATTCAGATAAAATTTGATGGTCTTCGTTAAAAAATGGCACGGATGTAAGTGGCGCTCTGGCGATTAAAAAAAAAAAGGAACATTGTCCACTGTATTTATTTATTTATTTATTTATTGACATTTATACAGTAATTCTTTTCAGTATTTGACCAATTTATTCAACTTTTTAGACACATTAATTTTTAATTAATATGGTTAATATTATTGCAGATAGAGTAATGGTAATATGTAAATTTCCATTATTTAAATCGCTCTGTGCGAAACTAGGCCACGTTAATAGCTTCTTCTGTAGCTTGTATTCTCTGTGGAAGGTAAAATGTTCCCAATATTTTGGAACATTTTAAGGTAACGAAACATGAGTGCCTAAACGTTTTTAATTCACAACAAGCGTAAAATTTGGGAGAGAGAGAGCATACTGTGTGGGTGTGATAAATTACACATGTACAACACTTGGGTATCTTTATTGAGGAAACGTTTCGCCACACAGTGGCTTCATCAGTCCATACAAATTAGAATGGTGAAGAACAGGAGGAGTTTGAGGTAATCAGCCCCTTCCCCGCGGCACGGTCACAGACCAGGCCGAGGGGGCGTTGACCCCTGAAACCCTCTCTAGGTTTAAGCTAGGGATCATGTGACAGCCTATCCCCGACTGTCATCATCTCGACCTTCCCCCATCCTTTTCATAAATGATTACAGGAAATCAGTTGACTTCCCTGATTTCCCACATATACGACCTTTTTCGGTCTGTCCCGGACCATTATCGAGTTAGAAATTTTTATTTGTGATATGTTGTGAGATGAAAGTTCCTGTTTAAATTGTTGGTGTACTCGCAACTCTGAAGTGTACACATAGGTGTACAGTGCACACACCTCTGAAATGCACACAGGGCTCTGAAGTGTGTACACAGGTCGAAAGTATTTATACTGATCTGAAGTGTATATCCAGCTCTGAAATCTACACACGGTTTTAAAGTGTACACATGTCTCTGAACTGTACACACTCTTTGAAGTGTACACACAGGTCTGAAGTGTAGTGTACATACAGGTTCGCCCAGGGGTGCTTCGCGATGCTTCTTGCTAGACTGATTTGCATAATTACGTTCTGTCACTCAAATGTCAGTCTCTCTCTCTCTCTCTCTCTCTCTCTCTCTCTCTCTCTCTCTCTTTACACAGGGTTTATCAAGGTTAGGTTAAGGATTCTTAGCTTTATTTACAAGCTAAGAGCTGTTACCTACATCAGCTCATTTTAAAGCCTTTTATTGTTATGAGATACACAAATAGGGAACAGAATGAAGTTGGAGCCATCTGTGGGCCAGCAACTTAATTTGATCAACTGACTATATTTCGTTGATATCATTATGCAATACGAACATATTCTAGACTCGAGTCATCCTAGGAATAAATGATCTCAGATGTAGCAATGCTCTGGAGAAGGGTACAGTCAGAGTGAAGTTGCTGCTGGCTGCCCGTCTTGCTGTGTAGAAGTTCACTTCTCGCTTCCCTCGGAGTGGAGCCAATTGTGGTATTTTGACAATATTGGCCTTGTACATAACATTGAGGCTGCCCACATCCCTCCGGTGCTGAAGGCTCTGCTGAAATGACCTCTCTCTCTCTCTCTCTCTCTCTCTCTCTCTCTCTCTCCATCCTTGCATATTAATCATATATATAGTTAGTGCTACTTTGATATCAACAGAATTATTACCAAAATATTAATTCGTTAAATATATCGACAACATAGGTTGCAAATTATGTATAAACTCCATATCATGATAACCCTAATTACATGCATAATTTAGGTGTATAATAATTAGGCATACAGCATAATTAGAATTAAGTACCGTGTATATTATGTAAAAATTAGGTACACAAAATATTTAAATTAGGTACATAGAATATATGTGAAAATAGGCATGGGGAGTGTAACATATTAATCAAGATTAATGGGGATAATAATAATAATAATAATAATAATAATAATAATAATAATAATAATAATTTCTCTATTTCCACTTCCTACAGTTTTTAAAAATTGGATGACATTCATTATTACAAATAAAATAAGAGCTTGACATGAATAAAAAAAAGGGGGGGGGGGGTTATAATAAGCACATCACCATCTTATTCACCGACCCATTCATCCACCCTCTCACCCATACATTCATCAACCTACCCACTAATCCATCCACTCGCCCTCTCCCTCTCACACACACCCTCCCATACACCAGCCTCCCTCCCCTCCGCTAGCCCATCCTCTCACCCTCCCATCCGCCCATTCACCTACCCCACCCACCCATGAACAGAAACAAGAAGCACAAAATAAAAAAAAATGAAATTGTGACATGATAAAGGAACAAAAAGAGACGGCAATAAAAACGTGAAGAAAAAGAAGAGTAAAATTTATAAAGGGGGAGGAGAAAGAAGGAATTCTTAAAGAGAAACGAAAAGAAAGATATAAATAAAGCATTAGAAAGAGGGGGAGGAGGAGCAAGCAAATAGTTTAGGAAGTGGGACGTAGAAACTGGAGGAGGAAGAGGCATGAGGAGAAAATTGAATTGGAAAGCGAAGGAAAAGGGAGGAGGAGGAGGAGGAAGATGAGGGAGACGTAGAACTTGACTTGGAATAATAGAGAAGATTTAGGAGATTTTAAGAGGCATCTGTAATTCTGACTTGACTGAAAAAGGTTCATTAGTTCTACACTTGACTGAGGAAGGGTCACTAGTTCTGCACTTGGCGGAGGAAGATCCATTACTCGGGGTCTACACCCCCTTTTAGGCTGGTCAATCTCATACCAAAGTAATGAATCTTCCTCAGCCAAGTACAAAACTGATAAAGGATGCTTTCCTTTATTCTTCTAGCTAATTTCTCTAAAGTGAAGTCATTATATATGTCGTGCCGAATAGGTAAAACTTGCGATTTTGGCTTAAATATCAACGCTCTTCTTGCCGAATAAGGCAAGAGAAAATTTGTGTATGCAATAATTTCGTAAAAATCATTTTGAACCTAACGAAAAAAATATATTTATTTGTGTTTGTTTATTATTAAATTGTTGTAGACTTATCTAAAATATATTTAGTTGGCTTAGGCAAAATTAAATTGCGCATGTTATAATAAGGTTAGGTAAGTTTGCTAAGGTTCTTTTGGTACAAAATTATTAATTTTTACATTAACATAAATGAAAAAAATATT
>WNWK01000145.1:367500-575000 GCA_009830355.1 Cherax destructor
AAAAGGCAAGAAAAAATGAATAGGAATAGGGCTTCTAGTAGACAATGAGGGTACAATGACGATTTACAATAAAAATATGTTTTTTGTTCTCTGCGCCGCTTTCAGCTTGTTCACATCCGAACACGAAGCCAGTACACCTAGGTAATATAAATTCTTCGGTAATAATCTCTAGGTAAGTGATCCTTGAGGACCAACTGTCAGTCCCCCGCCTCGCTCTACGTGTTGACGTGTGACCAAATCTCAGGAGACGAACAGGTAATTACTTTCTCTCATAAGCCACTCCCAGAGAGAGAGAGAGAGAGAGAGAGAGAGAGAGAGAGAGAGAGAGAGAGAGAGGAGGGCAGGTGGGGGAAAACTTAAAAAAAGAACCCTTTCTTAAAAAAAAAATAGCCCTCGTCCCTGGTACATTTGTTGGTGTCACGCCAAAAAAACATTATCAACAATTGTTGCAACACGCGAGTCCTTGAGTGTGTGTATGTTGTCAAACCTTCCCTGAGGTAAGCACAAGCACCGACAAAATTGTAAACGGCAAATTTATAGTACTCTTTTCTCTTCAATGTAATGTAGATACCTCAATAGGTAAAACTGGTCAATTAGCAAGAACTCGTTTAAAATTAAGTCCTTTCTAAAATTTTCTCTTTTACATTTAGATATATATTTTTTCATTTATGTTAATATAAAAATTAATGATTTTGTACCAAAAGAACCTTAGGAAACTTACCTAACCTAATTATAACAATAGCAATTTAATTTAGCCTAATCCAACAAAGTATATTTTACATAAGTGTACAATAATTAAATAACAAACAAACTGTGAAATATATTTTTTTTCGCTAGGTTCAGAATGATTTTTGCGAAATTATTGCATACACAAATTTTCGCTTGCCAAAATCGCAAGTTTTGCCTACTCGGCACGACATTATATATATATATATATATATATATATATATATATATATATATATATATATATATATATATATATATATATATATATATATATATAATAGTACCAAGGTTACTCCAAACTCCATTTTTGATGGACACCCACTGTTTTTTATTGACATTTCAGGTGCTTCTTCATCCATCATCAGAATCTCCGAATATATTACAGTAAAAATAAGACATATTTTTAAAAAAAACATTAAAAATTCTGTCCACATCATGAATTAAATAACCTAAGATAATTTAGTCTTTCTCATTTACATCTGACTTAAATTAAAATATTGTATATAACTAACATATGTGATTGTTTTTGCATGTATATTTAGCGCATATTTTAATAAAAAAGTTGCAGAATGCTACGCACTGTTATTTTGTTGCCAGGGAAAGTTTGCCATGGATGGAATTTAATATATGTAAATATAATCAAACATTATCTCTCTGTCCACAGCAGGATTAGAACCTACACCCTCTCTATCAAAGTACACAGTACTTTCGCTACTCAGCCTGATCCCGGAATACGTTTGAGCGCTTAGCCGAAGCTATACGGCCACTCCCCATACCCCGGGACACCAGGCTTGTAATAAGTTATATCATCAAATCCTGCCTCATGCAGTGAACAACGAAAGAGAGATGAAATGCTTAATTCGCAAACGGACGAAGTTTTAACAAACATTATCTCTGTCCACAGCAGGATTCCAACCTGCACACTTTGGATCAAAGTACACAGCACTTTTGCCACTCACCCACTCAGTGTAGATTCGAATCCTGCTGTGGATAATGTTCGTCAAAATTTCGTCCGTTTGCGAATTGTTAAGTGTGTGTGTGTGTGTGTGTACTTATACATATATATATATATATATATATATATATATATATATATATATATGCTGAATAGGTAAAACTTGCGATTTTGGCTTAGAGCAACGAATAAGGCCGAATAAGGTAAGCGAAAATTTGTGTATGCAATAATTTCGCAAAAAATCATTCTGAACCTAACGTAAAAAAAATAGATTTCATTGTTTTTGTTTATTAAATTATTGTAAACTTATCTAAAATATATTTAGTTGGATTAGGCTAAATTAAATTGCGCTTGTTATAATAAGGTTAGGCAAGTTTTCTAAGGTTCTTTTGGTACAAAATTATTAATTTTTGCATTAACATAAATGAAAAAAAAATATCTTTAAACGTACAAGAGAACATTTTAGAAAGGACTTAATTTAAATGAGTTCTTGATGGAATTACGCAAATGTTTGACATCCCTCCTCCCACAGCCTTCCTCACCACCACCCACAATGCCCATCATCTACATCCTCCATCACCCACTACCTCCATCCTTCATCGTCCCCATCACCTACAACCTCCTTTACTCAAAAGACCTCAAACTCTTTTCCATGGCTCAGATCTCTTCCCAAGCATTTTTGAGCCCTCCTTCAGCCTTCCCAGAAAGCTTCTGAAAGGAACAGGAAGATGATAAGACTGAGATCATGTGGGAAAATATGATGAATATGAACGTGTGCTCACACTTCAGTGGTGAGGGTGTGACAAACACCCCTTAGATATAGAATTTGATGATGATGATGATTTGGACATGCCAGACTGGTGATAATGATTTGATACCATTATTAATGGTAATGTACCCTACATATAATAACTATATAATGAAGATTATAACCATCGCCTCTAGTCACGTAGTTTCATTTAATCAGGAAAAGTGAACACAGTCTTGGGCGCCCCTCCTGGTTTATGACATGGTAGAAAATTGTTTTTTTGCTCAAGGTGACTATGTTTACCTATCCTACCCAGCACGCAATATACCTAGCACCCAGCACGCAATATACCTAGCACACCCAGCACGCAATATACCTAGCACACCCAGAACGCAATATACCTAGCACACCCAGCACACAATATACCTAGCACACCCAGCACGCAATATACCTAGCACACCCAGCACGCAATATACCTAGCACACCCAGAACGCAATATACCTAGCACACCCAGCACACAATATACCTAGCACACCCAGCACGCAATATACCTAGCACACCTAGCACGAGCACAAATTATTTTTGCTTTGGTTTCACTGCAGTAGATCCCTTCAATAGTAGGTTGCCTTGATGCTGGAGTGCTCTTCGTCTAAGTACCTGCAGGTACCTTCTACTTGTATCAAACCCGAGAACTTCACCATTCTGTAGGCACCTCTAAGAACCCTTACGGATTCAGAACTTTGCAAATATAATCGTTCTGAATACTTTCCAACAGCTTGAAATTGTTGTAGATCATATTTCAAGAAGCCCTAAACTAGTGTGGGGTTATTGAGCTCAAGGCTCGATGAAGGCAAATCTGCAGAACCAGTTTTTGATCTTCCAAGCTTAGGAGTAATAGAACATAATTTTGGCATTTGCAATATCACGACCAATGATGGCGTCTGTGTCGCAGATATACACATTTGTCACCTCTGGATGAGTTTTAGTGGTGTTTGCTGACACTTTCAATCTTCTGGGTGATTTTATTTTGTATCTAATTGCTTTACTAATTTTTTTATTGTGAAGAAATAAGTATCGTGAGATAATTAAACTCTGCTTACCATTGGCTATTTTTTTCATGTATATTCCCTCAGGTTTGCTAATGCCTGTATGGAATGAAGTTTATACTAGAGGTCCGAGAGCCTCATTTAGTAGTGAGTGGATCTTTCAACTGTTGCTGTAGAATGTCTATTAACCATTTTGGTGGCGCTCTCCCGTGCATGAAAAGACTGATTAACAGTCCCCGAATACAACTCTCTGGTGGTTTGTTTTTTTGAGTGTGGGCTTGACACCTGCAGCACAGCTGACTCTGAGTTGAGCCACTTGCTCACTGCTCGTGGTTTATGTACACATACTGATTTTGCAGATTTACGTTATTATCATAGTTATTAAAATCATGGGAGGGGCTGCCTCCCGCAGAGTATTAGTACTGCCGCTTCATTACTCATTATTTAGGATTATTCGTTCCCCTTCACCCCAGACTTTGTACCACATTTTCCACATTTGAGATTATGGGAAAAGTTTGTTTCTGGTGTTTTCATTATTCTGTTACTGCAAAACGTCAGGAAAGAGCAAAATGAAGAGGGGTAATGATTACTGCCGAGACAGAGTTGTTGGGATTATCATTATTATTTTATTTGTATTTAAATTCACGGGTAAATGCTAAACCCTTAGGAGACTTACAGCGCCTGGAAAATGGCAGGTAATCAAGTTTGATCAGAGGAATGGAAAGGAGGAAATCAGTTCCTCGGATCAAGAGCCTTTCAACATCTAATCGCCCCCCTTCAAGGGGTCTTCAGGATCCTAAGATGTCTCAAGATCAGATAGAAAAATTGATGTTATGATCGGAAAGTGACAAGTACAGCTGCGTCTGGACAAGGGTGATGTCAAATCCTTTAAAAAGAAAAAGCCTTTGCATTTGTGATTGATAAAGCTCTCCGTAGGCGATACATGTCAATAATTTAGTTAACTTTGCATACGCGTCTTTAATACAGTGTTTTTCCTGGATGTTTAGATTTGTCAGTAAAAAAGGTAGACTTTATGCACAGCACATCTTTATCAACAAACGACGTTTTGCTCAAAGTATAGAATTATGAAGCCAGTGAACTGACATAGCTCTGCATACACCAAAACATCTCTTATACAAAAACATTTCCCTGAAAATAGCGTTGTTTTATACCATGTAATGTTTATGTATTTTATAATCTCAGTAAAGTAGCCACACACTTCGGATATGTCGAATTGCTTTAATTTTTTATCTATTACAGATTTATACACATTGCAAGTCATCATATTTTGCTCCAGCCTTTCTAAGTGTCCAAACCACCTCAATAACCCTTCCCTAGCTCTATATATTTAATACTTTTAGTAACCCCGCACTTCCTAATTTCCAAACTACAAATTCTCCGTATAATATTCACACCGGACATTGCCCTAAGACACGACATCTCTGCCTCCAGCCTACGAACTTTGAGACAGTACCCAGTACCATATACACGACACCTTACCAGACAATACTCTGGTGCCCAGCTAAGCTACGCGTTAGATCCAGAGTAGATGGCATCAGGCTGGTGATTAGTGTGTCACTTCTCCCACATGCACCGACCAACGAAAGATATTAGAATGTTTAATATACGAAGAACAAGCGAAATGTTTACAAACATTTGTAAATATTTCGTTTGTTCTGTCGGTGCATGAAGGAGAAGAGATGAAAAAGTTATCAGCCTGGTGCCAGCCACTCTGGATCTAACACCTAGCTTGGCTGGGCGCCAGGGTATTGTCTGGTTTGGCATGGTGTGTATAGTACTACATACTTTGTCTCAAAGCTCGTAGTTCGAGTCTCCTCCGGCCTGAGATAAAGGTTTGTGTGTGTATGTGTATATATATATATATATATATATATATATATATATATATACATACCAATTTTTTAAATTATAAATTAAAATTTCCTTAAAATCCGACAGAATGGTTAATCACATAGTTTATTAATAAAAAAAATATTAATTGAAGTGGAAAGCCTCTGTAGTAAACACACAACATGCCATGTGAGCGAGGTATAAAATCATCCTGCTAGAATCAGCGACCCCTGGAAAATATAGCCAAAAGCCAGCAAATAAATTCTCATTGTCGAGGCGCGTTATGCTGGGAGTCGCCTCCTCCAAATTCCTCCAACGTCCTCATCCAACCTCCTTCAAGCTTATTCTTTAACAACCACCAACCTCTTCCTTCAACCTTCTCCAAATTCTTCCTCCTACAACCTTCTCTAATTTTCTTCTCTATTTTTCTTCCTCTCCCTAAATCTCCCTCCAACCTTCCCTTCCACAAAAAAAAAAAAAACTCCAACCTTCCCATTCAACCTCTCTTTTCAACCTCTCTTTTCAACCTCTCTTATCAACCTCTACCTTCAACCTCTCTTATCAACCTCTCCCTTCAACCTCTACTTCCAACCTCTCCCTTCAACCTCTACTTCCAACCTCTGCCTTCAATCTCCACCTTCAACCTTTCCCTTTACCCATCTTCAACCCCCTTTCTTTTTTAGCCTCTTCCGGCCTCTGCTTTTATCCACCACTGAACCTCCACTTTCACCTTCGACCTCCCCTCTCCAAATCTACCGTCCAATTTACCCCTTCCACCTTCCATCTATCACGTGCCTCCCCATTTATCAGTCTCTCGATTGCTCTCCTCCCTTTCACCCTTCTGCTACCCCTTCCCTATCTCCGTGTTGACATCGACAGTTCCTGCCTCGCTCCACACCACCCAGCCCCCCTTAACCCCAAACCACCCCCACCATGCCCCGAACCGCACCGCACCACACCACCCCCACCACGCCCCATCCCGCACCACACCACCCCACCCCCGCACCACACCACCCTGCCCCCGAAACACACCACCCTGCCCCGCACCACACCACCCTGCCCCGCACCACAACACCCTGCCCCGCACCACAACACCCTGCCCCGCACCACAACACCCTGCCCCCCGCACCACAACACCCTGCCCCCGCACCACAACACCCTGCCCCACACCACGCTACCCCACCTCGCACCACACCACCCCACCCCAAACCGCCCGCACCACACCACCCCACCCCGCACCACACCACCCTGCCCCGAAACACACCACCCTGCCCCGCACCACACCACCCTGCCCCCGCACCACAACACCCTGCCCCGCACCACAACACCCTGCCCCGCACCACAACACCCTGCCCCGCACCACAACACCCTGCCCCTGCACCACAACACCCTGCCCCACACCACGCTACCCCACCTCGCACCACACCACCCCACCCCAAACCGCCCCGCACCACTCCGCCCTTCCCATGCAAGAAGACACTTCTCACAAGCTCCGCAGTTTGTCTTTTCTGTGTAAACTTTACCCTGGGGAGATACAAGCTCGCACGCAGTTCTTCTCTAACTTTGCTTCTTGTATAGAATTTTCCAAATAGCACCATTAGAAGCGGCCTCGTCGGCCGTCGTTGGAGTTTTCAACGTCGACGTGTTCTTGACGGGTTGTCTTCCCTCCGGCCAGGTTTTAGCCATTCTCAATTGTCGGTGAGTGGAGGGAAAACTTTACGCTGCTTCCGTGATGGCGGCGATGCTGGCTGGCGTCTGTGATGGCGTCTTTACTGGCTGGTGTCTGTGATGGGATCAGTGCTGGCAGGTGTCTGTGATGACGTCGAGGATACCTGGCGTCTGTGATGGTGTCTGTGCTGGCTGGTGTCTGTGATGGGGTCAGTGCTGGCAGGTGTCTGTGATGGCGTCGAGAATGGCTGGCGTCTGTGATGGTGTCTGTGCTGGCTGGAATCTGCGATGTCGTCTGTAATGCATCGGTGGTACCTGGTTTGCAATCAGGTATACCTGGAGAGGGTTTCGGGTCTGAGACCAGGCCTTGTGGTGGATCAGATCTGATCAACCAGGCTATTATTGCTGGCCGCACGCAAACTGACGCACGAACCACAGCCCGGCTGGTCAGGTACTGACTTTTGGTGCCTGTCCTCTGAGAGGAATGCACTTCGAAGACAGATATAGTTGAACCTGATGACCTGGAGGAGAGAAGGACGAGGGAAAACATGATTACTACTTAAAATACCTTAAGAGGAATTGATAAGACTGAAAGGGACAGACCGTTTGATGAATGTGGAAGCTGAGAAACGGATGAGCCATAGAGATGTTAGGAAGTGTTTCTTTAGTCTCTAGGTGGTGGAAAAGTGGAATGACTTGAGACGGTGGTGGAGGTAAACTAAATACACAGCTTCAAGAGTAGATATGATAAGGCTCAAGAGGCCATGGTGATCAAGGTGTTCTAGAAGGCGGGGCCAGGAGCTTAGTATCGACCTCCGCTAAGACGAATCAGTGAGCGCTCGCTCGCACGCACGCACACACACACACACACACACACACACACACACACACACACACACACACACACACACACACACACACACCCTCTAGCTGAAGGTGGAGATTGAAGGCGGAGGTTGGAAGGAGAGGTTGAAGGTAGAGGTTGATAAGAGACGTGCGACCAGCAGTAACAGCCTGGTTGATCAGGCCCTGATCCACCGGGAGGCCTGGTCGTGGACTGGGCCGCGGGGGCGTTGATCCCCAGAATACCCTCCAGGTAGACCCCTCACACAAACATCCCATTCACACTCACATACAAAAAAAAAAAAAAAAAACACCACCCACAGGCGAAGTGTCTATCGACAAGTGCCTTTGACAACTAGTAACTACTGCTACTATTACTACTACTACTACTACACACACACACACTCGCTATCTTAATTAAGTGTCGCAGGTGCAGCGTTACGGAGCAGGCTTAATGCATCCTCAATTGCGATAATGGCCTCCTTGCCTTCATAATAACCAACAGAGATACTGGGCTAATCCATTCTCATCTCCGTCTCTTGTTAGTTAATGGTTTACCCTTTGTTCTTTCAGTGGTACATCGTCTTATTTGATGTTGAAACTGCAGCATCGCCACTGCTGAAGAAACACAAGTTGCAGACGAAACTGTTTTTGCGACGACGTTTCGCTTTGTGTACTGCTTTTCACTTCTTGATATGTGATTTTTCGTGCGGTTATTGATTTTTTTTATTTTCGTATCGATTTTACTATAAAATATATTGGGTAGGGCAGACACCTGCCAACTTACATTCTTTGTTTTTATTTTTATCGTAATGTTCTATATTCTCTTATATTTTTTTTTTTTTTTTTGGGGGAGAAATTATACCACTACACATTTTTGAAAATAATCCCCATAAAAATAGTGTTTAAGTGCTCATTTCTTTTTTAGTTCAAACTTAATTTGTATTACACCGATTTTTATTAACATCTCATGTTTCAATCTTTTTCTTCATATAGGAGCTTCTACTGCTGGTGTTTATTACCGAGGAGGCAGCTTAGAAAAGACGTACGGTGCAGAACAAGAGTCTGTCAAATTCTTATAACTTTATAAAACTTTACTCAGAGCAAAAACAATTTCTACATTCTACATCGTGGATGTTACAGTAGTCGTAGGTGCTAGCTAGGCCTAGTGGGTCTGTGGGAGCCTAGCTAGGTTGCTACTGGTTTTGTGGACCATAGTTATGCTACATCCGGTTCAAAGGACCATAGCTATATACATCCGGTTCAAAGGACCATAGCTATATACATCCGGTTCAAAGGACCATAGCTATATACATCCGGTTCAAAGGACCATAGCTATATACATCCAGTTCCAAGGACCATAGCTATATACATCCAGTTCGATAGACCATAGCTATATACATCCAGTTCGAAGGACCATAGCTATATACATCCGGTTCAAAGGACCATAGCTATATACATCCACTTCGAAAGACCATAGCTATATACATCCAGTTCGAAGGACCATAGCCTTTTCCTCAGGAAACGACAGTAAGCCATTTGGAGCCATGATACGAGTAGCTTTCACTTTAACTCACTCTTTTCTTTTACCTTTGTTTTGTACTCAGTGAACTCCAGTTACATTGCTGCCTTTGTTATTGCTTTTTTTTTAATATAAAAGGCTGTCACACAAAGTGTTCGTTGTGGTATATATTTTGCACCAAATGTGGCAACACTATGGTGAAATTTTTCACTTCCAAAAGCCGTTTGACAGCACCAGCGAAAAACATTTTATTTCTTCTTTGAACCTTTGATATGTTTTGAAAACTTTTATTTAAATATATCTGCATCTGACCAATGTGTGTGTGTGTTTGTGTGTTTGTACACACATAGTAGTAGTAGTGGGAGTAGTAGTTACTAGTTGTCAAAGGCACTTTTCGATAGACACTTGACATTTTGTTTTGTTTTGTTTTGTTTGTGTGTAAATGATTTGTGTTTTCATGGGTTTGACTACCTCTTAGCCATTTGGGCACTATCAAACTTATTCCAGAAAATGTGTATGTAATTTTTCTATTCTACCTCCTTGTCCAACTCATCCACTTGCCATCCTGTGATAAGTGGATGAGTTGGACATCCCCTAGATGTACTTACCTACAAGAATTTGTAGAGCTTAAGCTCAGCTCTAGGAGCCGGCTCTAGAATGGTTCAAAGCTCTACAGTGGCCTTCACAAGTTCATTCAGCTTCATTTTATGCTTAACACAATGTACGCTTGCTAATGATTGTAACAGTGTGTGTATGTTCATCTCCCTCCTGCATCCTCTTATTCTGGCTCCACCCATTTTGAACACACTTCTCTTCATGTATTCTATTTATGCCTTCATCATGTCTCTCCTTGTTCTGTACTTATCTAGAAAAGCGAGGTAAACTTTCCGAATTTCCACATAGTTTCTTCATGTAATTTCTCTATGGTGTGCGGCTTCTTGCTCAGGTGTTAGTCCTACGTCAGTAGCGAATACTGATCTGATTGATTCTTTGTTCAGATTCCTAATTCTTATATTTACTCGTCTGGAGTATGCTGATGACATTTTGTATACGTTAGAAAACATTTTAGAAATGATACAGGAAAGCGTATCCCTTAACAGTGCCTCTGTTTATATATCACTAAACAGATTACCAGAAGATAATCGAATATTGCGGGTCACATCCCGGGGAAGGATCTAAGGATACCAGTGTGAAAATAAGCCAGGTGTCCGCTAAATTTCATGTCTCTTGCATTTTTGTTGAAGATCATTGTAAGTGGGTTTTGTCGGGGATGTCGCTCCCACTTCATATATCTTCGTGTTTATTTTACTTGTGGGAACTCCGAGGAAAAATTTCATAAACAATTCAGTATTGAATTACATATTAAGGTTTAATTGTGAGGAAAAGACACAAGTGCAGAGAGAGAGAGAGAGAGAGAGAGAGAGAGAGAGAGAGAGAGAGAGAGAGAGAGAGAGAGAGAAACTTGATCTTCACTTGATTACCATCATCACAGTTGGCAGTATACCTTTGTGTGTACTAATTTTTGTTAAGTGTGCTAGGGATATTTATTTTATTAGCTAATACAAGCGTTTCAAAGTATACGTGGAAATGTTCCACTTAGTAAATAAATAATCGCAGATAAAGGAAACTGAGAGCTATTCAAGCATTTACCGATAATTTCGTTCAAATTCTTGCGTAAATTGGAGAATTAGAGCTGAAACGTTTTAGTATGGCGAGATTAATCTGTTCCCAAACGCCCATTATAATTATCCTTTCGTGTTATTTAAGAACTGGCTTTCAATTTCCACTCCATGTTATTGTTAGTTCAGCTATTGTCGATACTGAAGGTAATCCCTGGATGTCAGGCTCACCTTACCACACACACAATGCGAGATTGAGGTGGTGTACGTTTATAGACAGTGGCCAGATGCATAGAAGAGAGTCGGGTGTATAGAAGGGAGTCGTGTGTATCAAAGGGCGCCATTTGTACATAAATCCCTTTTATTAAAATTTTCCAATAATATAGAATCCAGTACGAGACTTGCCCAAAAAAATTGGTATGTCAAAAATAATGTTTATGAATAGGATCACAAAAAGACCCAATGTTAAAATTTGGCTTCAAAAGCATATGAATATAAACAAAAAATAAACGAAAACGGGAAGTTAAAAATAACAAAGGCAGAAGGAGGTATGTAGATATTTGACATATGTAAACAGCGTGACAGCAAATTGACACCTGCCTCGCTTATATTTGTTTGGCACTGTGCCTCGTTTATACATGTTTTATTTATATTTTTTTTGGTGATGTGCAAAGCTTATAGGAATTTGGTGCTGTGCATTGCTTATACCCATTTTGTGTTGTGCAATGTTTACACTTGTTTCTCACTGCACTGTGATAATCTCTCATTTCTGTGTTGCACTATGCCCCTCTCCCATTTGTTTGCCTTGAGGCTCTCCTCATTCCTCTCATTTCCATTACCACGTCTCTCTTTTCAACTGTTCACCACTGTGCCACTCTTTTCTGCTTTGCAGCGTCACTCTCATCTGTCTGGTACTGTGCCTCTATCTCATTTCTGCATAACACTGTGCTATTTTCTCTTGTTTTTAGCACTGTGCCACTTTCATTAGTTTGGCACTGTGCTTCTCCGTTCTGTCTGCACTGTTAAACTGTCCTAATGTATGCTTACCTCTGTGCCTCTCTTTTTCGTAGGGCTGGCACTGTGCCACACTCTTGCGTGGCGCTGTGCATCTCTCCAAACAAATCTTATCTTACTCTCACCTCCCGCAGGCGGGCGTCTGCTCACCCATCACAGAGCTGACAAATGCAGACGCTTGCACGACGACGAAAACCTCCAGTGGAAAATATAATCCAATTCCGACTGGAAAATAAGCTTACGATCATTTTTAAGCTGTGTGGGCAGGTAAGGAACACCTTGCTGTAGTCCAGCCAGCTTACCGATATCAGTTAATTGGTGAACCTGAATTTGTTGATATCCTTATGTTTTTTTTTGCAGTTTTATTAAACTTAGGAGTCCCTGATACAGGATCCGATGACTGCGCACTAAAGCAGCATCGAGTATTATACAGAATTTGCAGTTTTCCAAGATGATTGATGACGGTTTCTTTATTTACAAATACTTTGACTCATAAATTGCATTTTTTAAAGTATTGTCTGAGACATACCAATAACTATATATATATATATATATATATATATATTGCAAAAGAATATACAGAGAGTCGAGGGTCAACAAGAGTACAAAATCTTCCAAGCATATACTTCTTTAGACCCAAAATTCTGAAGCTTAACTGTCCAAATGACATTTGAGAGAGAGAGAGAGAGAGAGAGAGCGAGCGCAGGGATGCGTCTGATTACATCAGATTCCTGTGTTTGACTTGCGCCTTTTAAAGTGGGTCCTTGTTAACACTTTTCCTGTGCTCTGAATATGACTATACGGATAAGAAGTTACACCCAAGAGTGAGTGCGCATGCTTTTGCCTTCCCTTACGTGCTCTTTGCGTGCGTTTGCAAGCTCTTTGGTGTACTTGTGCTTGCACACCCTTGCGTGTGGTTGCGTGTACGTGACTATGTTTTCGTGTGTCCGTACTAAGCCTCTCGAGATTTTGCTTACAAAAAGATGAAATGCAGCAAACAAAATTATGTTGCAATTTCACATCCCATCGCTCACCCTTGAAGGAAATGGTGCTCCGTATCCTCGAATCAAACCTGACGTCTTCTTATCCTATGCACTGAACCCTGCAGATTTAATTCTCAGTGAAAATAAAAATAATAACTAAATAAATAACGAACAAAAGTCACAATACAATGACCGGAACAATTCACCAAAAAACCCGCATTTAGAAGATAAACCCAATGGTGTTTTAGTCCGCCAGGTTGAAAAGGTTTTTTCCAACTGCGGGGTTTTTGGTGGTGGAGATAAGTTGCAGATTTTGAGCTGCAGTACAGGCACGCTTCTGGAAATAGTGATGAAGTAAGTGATGATGAAAGTGTGTCTTCTTTTCCGGGGTACCCTGTCTCGGTGGGAAGCAGTCGATTTGTTAAAACCCATCAATTTAGTCGACATGGACCATACTGAAAATAACAAGAAATAATCAGCTGCTCTCTCTCTCTCTCTCTCTCTCTCTCTCTCTCTCTCTCTCTCTCTCTCTCTCTCCTCTCTCTCTCTCTCTCTCTCTCTCCTCTCTCTTAACCATAATCTCTTTAGCCACGCGTCCTTCCTCGCCCAATTCACCTTCGTCTCCGAAAGAAATTAAGCTTTGAATCGTAAATGATTTCGCAAACATATGAGAGGCTTCAGACCAGCTGATGTTGACATCAGATTTAATAAAATGCAGACGAAAGTGAGATGAGATTTTTATTTTTGCCTGCATAAACAGTTTATATATATATATATATATATATATATATATATATATATTATATATATATATATATATATATATATATATATATATATAATATATATATATATATATATATATATATATATATATATATATATATATATATATATATATATATATATATATATATATATATAGTATATAAGATTTGATTTCACAATATGGCCCTCTTCAGCAATTAGCCAATCAACCTGGTTTTCACCTGTGTAGAATAATCAAGTAAATAATTTAATCCCTAAAATAGGGGCTAAAATATGTTCTCCTTGTATATGCACTAAGAAATACTAACTGCTTGACACGTGTCTTGGGTCAGGAGGAGGAATCTAGTCAGGTGAAGGAGCTTTGAAAGGCGTTGTGACAGGTCCTTCGTCCATACCTGTACCGTCACTCGCACTTGTACTCCCACTCAAACCTGCACTTTTGTTCTCACCCACACCTTACCTCCTGTACACTCACGTCTATCGTCCCTCCCACGCCCATATCTATAGTCCCTTCTGCCTGTGCACTCTCATCCACATCTGCACATGTTCTCCCACTCCCACCTACATCAAAACTACCTCACCCGAGAAAACCATTTCAGTTTTTAAGCTCCTTGCGCACACCACAAGTGGCAAAGTGAATAATATGACCATTTAAAGACTAAAATTCAAGTCATATTTTGCACATTTACAGTATATACGCTTTAGTTTCACTGTATTTTTTAGCTGCGCAAATGGGATAATCAGCTGCACCTGGAGGGTAATTAACAGTATCTAATTAGATTCTGAAAGGAGGTAGCTATTGCAACAGGCGGGATTAATCGCAAATTTAGTGCGCGTAGCTGCGGAGTCTGCTGTTAAGGTCTTGTTGGGAAATATTAGTCAATAACATAACTGGTTGAACTAACTAACTATATATATATATATATATATATATATATATATATATATATATATATATATATATATATATATATATATATATGCAAAAAGATCACAGTAAACAGGTGATATCAAAATATGCAAGAAAACCACTATGAAAAATAGAAGAATTCAAGCGTTTGTGACTACTCACATTATCAAGGAACTATATAGTTCCTTGATAATGTGAGTATCACAAAGCGCTTGGAATTTCTATTTTTCATAGTGGTTTTCTTATATATATATATATATATATATATATATATTATATATATTATATATATTTTATATATATTATATATATATATATATATATATATATATATATATATATATATATATATATATATATATATATATATATATATATATATATTATATATTATATATATATATTATATATTATATATATATATATTATATATATATATATATATATATATATATTATATATATATATATATATATATATATTATATATATATATATATATATATATATATATATATATATATATTATATATATATATATATATATATATTATATATATATATATATATATATATATATATATATATATATTATATATATATATATATATATATATATATTATATATTATATATATATATATATATATATATATATATATATTATATATAATATATATATATATTATATATATATATATATATATATATATATATATATATATTTTATATATTATATATTTTTATATATATATATATTATATATTATATATATATATATATATATATATATATATATATATATATATAGAGAGAGAGAGAGAGCTCACTTAGGGCAACGATTCGATTCAAGGTGTTTTTGTATTAGCTTTCATAAACGAAGTTAATTAAGATTTGCCAGGAAACAGGACTAGTATTTCCTGACGCTGGTTAGGAGCTTTTTGTCATCTGACCGAGGCCTTCCGCTGGCTTATCGGTGCACCTCTTTAAAAAATTATGCACATGATTATAACCATTTCATATTTATATATTAGTGAAATGTTGTTGCAGTGCTAAATGTTGCTTTGTCTTCAGTAGTTTGATTATTGCAGCCTTCACGAGAATCGTTGACAAGTCTGTCCATAATCTTATGACACCAGACATGAACACCGTGATCTCTTAAATATGGATTAGAATAAACGGTTGTATATACCGTGTCCTCGGCAAAATAATTAGAAATATTTGTTTGCAAGTCGAATATATTTGTGTACTTAAACTGAAATGAGTGGGATTACGAACGTTAGGCAATATTTAACAATGACTAATAATAATTATAATATTATTTATTATTATTATTAATCTCCAACACAGATGTTGATAATACGTTACATTGGTGCTAACAGTCTATAGCATTTTGCGACATCATTACTGACCCTTTTGTGGACTGTATTTTAGAGGTTGTGAGATGTCTGTATATAGAATATTTAAAGCCTGTGAAAAAGTTTGCTTAATTTTCCAACCATGATTTTTCCATGGTTCAGGATCTGGAGCAGAGTTCATGTTACGGATTCAAAGCCACGTAGAGCTAGTGTTTTTCCAGAAATATTGACAAACTTTGCTGTCACAGTCACACAACATTCATACTGACTGTATGTTATTTAATGACTCGGTAAACGCAGGGTCGTACCGAATTTTCATTATTTCGCTTATTTCTTTGTGATTATCTGTGAAAGTTTCCTCTTCCATAAGAAAAATCCCTTATTACTCTTAAGAAAGTCTGGTACCCACGAGAAGATCTGTCATATTTATTATAACGTACAGAGACGATTTCGTTCATTTTTAAGCTTGGAGAGTCGGGAACAAGGTCCTACTACCACTGAGATTTTCCTCTCGATACGCTAATGTAGGTTAGTTTTCTCTTATTGCTCGTTTGAATGTGAACATATAACTGAAATATCTTCCAAGACGTTATTTCTGAAGCAGTTGCGCTTTGTCTAAAATGATGTTCAGCATCAACAGTTCCTTTCAAGCAAGCTATATCTGAGCTAAAGAATGTGTGGATATAGTTTTACTGACAACACAAAATCAGTAAAAATCTGCTGTACCGGGAGCACTTCAGATTGCTTTGAAAGCGCTCTCTAGAACGAAAACATGAGTCTGGATATACACAGAAAATACTTGAAGGACAAATCTCTAATCTATACACTGCAGTAAAAGATTGCTGGAGGGAGAAATTCGAGAGGTAGTGTAGAATAAACCAAGAGAAAAGTAGAAGCGCCATTAACACAATTAGAAAACTCTGTCAACATCCGTGGTCAAAGACTGATCGACCTTCTGCCAATAGATATAAGAAATATTTTTGGAACAAAGTTCCAAGTCTAAGAAGAAACGTGAAATGTTTCTAAAAGATGTGCCGGATCAGCTAGGTTGTTATGGCTACCTAGTCCTGTAAGCTGCGAGAAGTTATCTCCTGAATGATCAGATAGTCACCAAGGAAGCCAGACCTCATTCCAGATCAATGAAGTCTTATCAGTTTACCCGATTTTTCCATAATAATGAAAATAAAAAAAAATCTAGCCCATCTGTCTCCCTTTCCCTCATTTCTATAACCAATTCTGATAAATGAAAAGAAAAAAAATGCCCCAGCAATTTTCAGATATTACCAGATGATAGCATCGCCTACACAAGGCTCAGTCCAGCTCGTTCACGTTCAATAGGTCGACGACAAACATGACGACCTTGTTCCAATACCGAGGTTGACCTTCAGCTGAAGGTGGAGAAGACAGCTGCTACTCGATGAACTAGTTAATCATTATATCACTTGACCTATTGATTCAGTTCCACTGACCTCTTCTAGTTTTAGATTTCATGCAGAACAACTTCCCCTGTGATTGTTTTGCATTTATATATATAATATATATATATATATATATATATATATATATATATATATATATATATATATATATATATATTCGTATGTCGTGCCGAATACGTAAAACTGGTCAATTAGCAAGCACTCATGTCCTTTCTAAAATTTTCTTATTCGTTTCAAGATATATTTTTTTATTTATATTAATGTAAATAATTGCCAAAAGAACCTTCGAAAACTTATCTAACCTTGTTATAACAAGCGCAATTTAATTTAGACTAATCCCACTAAATATATTTTAGATAAGTTTACAACAATTTATTAAAAAACACAATGAAATATATTTTTTTTGTTAGGTTCAGAATGATTTTTGCGAAATTATTGCATACACAAATTTTTGCTTAAGAAGAGCGTTGCTATTTAAGCCAAAATCGCAAGTTTTACCTATTCGGCACGACATTTATATTATTTTGCCAGTAGATACAGGCGTCCTCAGACCCATCAATAGTCTCAGGAAAACAGGATAATATAACACAAACCTGCTTTATATCCACCAGCGGATCTGCTTGATCAAGAGCTGTTATGAAGACAATTATGTGATACTCTAGTGGTTTACGATGGCTACGCGCGAAATTTTGTCCATTAATTATAGTTTGAATAGTTAAATATTAAGTTGGTTTTGCAGAGCAAAAGGTTAAAAGAATAAACTCGCCTAATGAAATGCAACTAATCCAACTTAAAATAACCGAACTTTATTGGTCTACCGAGTCTTTGTTTACATTTGGCCGGCGAGAGAAGACACTTCAAAAACTCAGCGTTGATTGGCTCAGAGTGAAGAGCAACCAAGATCTATACACTATGTATTGTAAAAATATAAACTAATACTCTAGTTCCTTCGAGTAGTAGTAGTTGGTAACCTGAGTCAAAGATGTGATTATCAGTGGTGAGTGGTCGCTTTTTCCATATTATTTCTAGAAACTATGATCATCTCATTGAAAGACGTATTGTCAAGGTGGATTATTAAATCCAACATTATTTATATTGTCTTTCCGGCTGATTAGTAACCCAGGATAATTTAGGAAAGCCAGAGTGTTTTTTTTTTTCTGGGGTCCTTAGGTTCTCCACCAAGATATTACTCACTAACTCTTAGGCACCTAATAACTGCTAGGTAAACCGGCACCGCAGGTGTTAGAAGACTTGCGAGTGCATCTCGCCTCTCCTTGTTATAAACCCGGGCTATTTCATTCTAGCCGAAAGCTTTACCGCTGATATCAGCGATGTATACCTCATTTCGTGCGGTACTCTCTGGTGAATGTAATAATCTACAATTGATATCTACTTCCTCCTTTCCAATTAGAATTCCATACACATTTCACATATAACCCGCACATAGAGAAGTTTGCGACGAGGTTTCGGTCCGACTTGGACAGGTTTTGTACCAGTCACGGTATTGTGCCTTTTTGCTCTCCATACGCATTTAATATGGCAGGGTAATTTTCTTTCTTTGAAAAAAACCTGTTTTACTCTCTTGGCCTCATCTGTCTAGATAGAAGAATTTGTTGTTTAATCTCGATATTGACTACAATGCCTTAAGATATCCGTTTTAGTTCTCCTACTTATGTATTTCACCCTCTTCTCCTTTCTGAGACTATTTCCTTCATCCTCTCCTCCTCGCGTTCTTTGTTGTATCCTCCCTCCCTCATTCGATTTACTAAATTCATTTTACTCTTCCTCTTCTTTGTCTCGTTCATCCGGTAGAGTAAAAACCAGAAGGCGTGAAAATATTTTCACACGTGTGACAGGATATCGCATTTGTTCGTGGCTGAGATAAGTAAAATCTGGGCTGCGTGCGGCAGGAATAGACTTTGGTTAGATTTTTTAAGTCAGGTAGGAATGGTTGCCTTGTAGCCCAGTTTAGAACTGAGCTACGCACAGCAGTTAAGTATTAAATCTGACTGAGCTTAGGTTATATAGGGAATGTATGAATAAGATTTGACCTTGTCTCAAGTCGGGTACGTAGGTAAGGTTGACCTTATACGTTGGTAAAGTTGACCTTGTACGTAAGTAAGGTTGACCTTGTACGTAAGTAAGGTTGACCTTATACGTAGGTAAGGTTGACCTTGTACGTAAGTAAGGTTGACCTTGTACGTAGAGAAGATTGACCTTGAAGGTAGGTACGATTGAACTTTAAGTCGTTAACATGCTGTACTTTGCAAATTCTAATCTTTTTTCAACAGCTGAGTCACAGTATCCACTATTAATCCTTTCCGTCAACAGCAGCTACTAAAATAGTTTGTCAACAGTAGGATCACTACAGTCAATCAACAGGATCACTACAATCAACAACAGGGGCCTCAGTAATCATTAAATTAACAGCAGGATCAAGACGATCATTCATCACAACATCACAATGATCATTCAGCACAGGATCACAATGATCATTCAGCACAGGATCACTATGATCATTAAGCACAGGATCACTATGATCATTCAGCACAGGATCACTATGATCATTCAGCACAGGATCACTATGGAAATAAATGGTATAAAATACCGACACAATGGAAAAATAAACACATAAGCAGTATAATGTGATCCTTTATTGACAACGTTTCGCCCACGCAGTGGGCTTTATCGAGTCACAGACAGATCTACCTGGAAAATGAGTAACATGAATATATATAGGGTATAGTCAGGTGGAGAATGCTGGGTCAGGTGGAGAAACCTGCATGTGACAGTCTTAAAAGTAGTGTGATAGTTTAAAACCTTGTGTGACTTAAAGGACCTGCAGTGTTCCATTCTTGAGTTCTAGGTGGGATAGCGTTGAAGAAGTTTCTTGGCAATAGGTTCAGCTATGTTGTAGAAGCCGTTGTTCTGGTTGAAGTTGTTGGATATACAGATAAGTGATGATTCCAGGATTCTTCGGTATTGCGTGTTGTCTTCTCTGGCGATGAGTCTTGCGTTTCTGTAGTTGATTAAATGGTTGTGTAAATTTCGGTGTTGAACACAGGCATTTCTTGAGTCGTCAGATCTGCCTGCATACTGGTGTTCTGAAATGCGTGTTTGGAGGTCTCTGGATGTTTCGCCGACGTATAATTTGCTGCAGCCATTACAAGGGATTGTGTATACCCCTGCCATGGATTGAAACTTTTCCTGTCTGTTACTCTGTTACTGGTAATGTCCTTGATGGTGGTGGATGTGGAGGTGGATACTCGGAATGAGGTCTTAGAAAAAATGTTGGAAACGTGTTTGGAAATGGAGTTGGTGGGAAGGACTATGTATCTCTTCTCAGCAGTGTCTTCTCTGGGTGTGTTGAAGATGTTTAATGCCCGTCGTCTGCAGTCTCTAATGAAGTGACGAGGATAGTGAAGTTTGGAAAAAACTTTTTCAATGAGGGAGCATTCTTCCTCAAGGAACTCACTGCTGCAGATTCTGAGTGCGCGCAGGAAAAAGCCTATAATTACACCACGTTTAGTTTTGGCGTCGTGGTGAGAGTAGAAGTGGAGAAGATCGTGTTGATTGGTAGGTTTTCGATAGACTTTAAAACGAAGTTCATGGTCAGCTTTGCAGAGAAGAACATCAAGGAAAGGAAGAGTGTTGTCGACTTCTTCTTCTAGTGTAAACTGGATTGATGGCTCGACCTGGTTGAGTTTGTGTTGGAGAGTTATGTTGACTACATTCTCATCATAACTCCCAGACGCTTCAACGTTCAAGCTCTCCAACACAAAGTCAACCAGGTCGAGCCATCAATCCAGTTTACACTAGAAGAAGAAGTCGACAACACTCTTCCTGAGCACTTTCTTACATCCTCGGAGGAACTAGAGAGAAAAATAAAGAAAATCTCCTTTTTGTACTCTCGTCCAATTGTTTATTAGGCAAAATTATTACAAAATCGGGATTTGAATACCTTGTTCATGTACCACTATCGACTAATATATAACTTAAAGAACAAAAGGCCCTATACCATTACTGGAGCAATGCACAAATAACCCGCGCTCTTTTGTGACTGTAAATGGTCCAAGTCGAACCGAAACGTCGTCCTAAGCTCCTCTCTCCTGTGTATGCGGGTTATTTGTGTATTATATATAACTTACCTCAAAACAAGTTATACTTAGATTAGCCTGAACATAGTTGCTCAGTATTCAGCCATTTCTTTTTTCGCCAGAATGTGGGTTTTCTCCAGATATTCGAATGTATTACCGAGTAGACAGAATCGGCAAACTTGGCTTGAAAAGCAACTTTGTCTTGGCCGAATAAATATAGCATTTTTTTTTTTTCAACTTCGAAAATCAGACTGAGCATAAGCGATATTTAGTAAATTTAGACTGATCTAAGATAATTTTAGTAGAATTGGGCTAGAATATATTTTAGCAAATGTGAATAATCATCGGATATTATACAGTAGAAATGTCTCCTTGTGAATATCTTCCCACTTTACGCTTTCTTGTTTAAGTATCATTCCTCTTCTCAGTCAGACTACAGGTGAATAACACCTCTTCACCTCTTACTTCCCCTGACTGTGAATAATCACCTTCCTCCTCTTTGGCTATAAATACTCGCTTCCCTCTCTTACTGATGTGAATACCTATTCCCTCTCTCCCCGTCTCACTACGGTCGTAAACAACTCCATTCCCATCTCTCAACGATTATATGCAAGCTCCTCCCTCTCTCCCTCAAACTTTTTCAAATACCCTCTCACAAAGCTCACAGTGAGACGATTCACACCTCAGAATGGGCAACACTATGCCAATTCACGGTAAACAAAGGTCAAAGAAGCTGCTGAAACGTGGCATCATTAAAAAATGTCTCCTCTCTGGCGGTGAGACTTGGCCAGCAGTTCAAAGGTAGATTTGACTCGCTGCCAAGGCAGGTAATTAGCATTAATTTGGTTAAATCAGTTTCACGTTTTTTTCATCTCTGTTACTCCAGAGACCTTTCTCTTAAGGGAGACTTCTTAATTCCAGTGAGGGGGCTCGTGAGCCTAGGAATTTTCCCCTGTCCTCCCTTTTCCTGGATTGAACCTCAATGTCTCAGTTTTCCTCAGGAGCTGAATGTCCCCATGTATCTTTAGCGTTCATTGTGAATGCAATAAT
Source organism: Cherax destructor (assembly GCA_009830355.1). NCBI lineage: Eukaryota > Metazoa > Arthropoda > Malacostraca > Decapoda > Parastacidae > Cherax > Cherax destructor. Next base: position 390,099 of record WNWK01000145.1, read on the forward strand.
AATCCAGAAACGGTGAGTAATATATTCTCGTCGTCCAATGTTATCCTTCATTTCAGTGATGATGATTTCTTGTACAAATTTCCAGAGAACCTTCGATACATTTGTTGAGTCCATCTCTCTCTCTCTCTCTAACTCCTCTCACTTTCTTCACATTTCGTTTAAATTTTCATTAAGTCTTTGCTATTGGGATTTTAATTTCCTGCCAAGATCCACCCCTCTCTCCACACCACCTGACAATACCTGCATTTCCACACCATAAACAAGACATGTATTTCCATAACACTCAGCATACATGTATTTCCGAGTACTGATAAGGTTAACCATGGCACCAGCGTCCACCGACTTACTCGTGTTCAACACGGTGATACGAAGATCAGTATGATTAACCAACCTTTTTTTTTCTGAGGCTATAGGTCCCTAACGTTATGAGAAGCGTCATTCTTTTAAAAAAATATATATACCTACTCCATGTTTGTAAGTTGTCTAAATATTCATGAAAAAATATGTTTATCTTCCCTCAGCATACGTCCCGCGAAGCTTTTGTTTATTTTCATACTGCTGAGTGGACGTTTAAGGTGCGCACTACACGCCTCCTGACGATGCATCAACAGACTCAACGCCATTTTCGAGCAGCTTTGAGGATAGCACCCTCCTTAAGAAAAAAATCTTCCCCGGATGGATTAGACTTGAAAATGCATGAGTTAAGCCATTCAGGGCTGGTCTTGTGAGCGCAACGCGCTGAAAAATTCATCAGGCCTTTCCTCTGGACGCTCTCAAAGGCCGTAAAGAGAATAGAGCAAATATGATTAGCTCTGTAAAGAGGCCACTCTTTGTCTTTCATCCTGGTTGTGCCTTAGAGCAGTGTATTGTGTAATATTTAGTAATGATTTTTGTGTAAGCTGTATTTTATATTTGTAAGCATGTTGTGGCTGTTATATTATTCACGTGGCCAATGTCGCTAATGAATTGGAATCACTAATGAATTCTGTGATTAAGCGAGATATGTTATGTTTTGTATACCTGAGATGTGCAGTGCAACAGAGTCAAGTTTCCTTTGTCATCCACTTCCACCTCTCTCACTCTTTGGTGCTGCCTCTTCCCAGTGTTTTGAAGTTATATATATATATATATATATATATATATATATATATATATATATATATATATATATATATATATATATATATATATATATATATATATACTATATATATATTTATCTTTTCCTAACGCACTTTCTGGAAGTCCTCTACTAAAGCCAAAATTACCAGTCTTACACTGCACCAAGACGTTCTGCTTGAAGGTCTCTCTAATTAAAGCCTTTACCAGCCAGCCACCGGATCCCTCACCCCGGCCATCTCAATTTTTCTCTTCTCTCACGTTTCCTCTCACCTCCTAAGCAACCTAAAACCTACCCTGATACCAAATATTATCACGCAGTGACCTTTGTCCTTTATTTACGGCACATGTGCTGGGATATATTGCTCGATATTTTAATTTTCTGTCGACCTTCTTGATTTCCCTCTAACATGAACGCATTTACACTATATAACATGTCTGGTTCTCGCTTTCTGTTCTGCTAAAGAGGACCTCAAAACGAGAATGAAATAATGGAGACCAATTGTCTTCCCATCTATCTTCATGTGTGTTGATTTATGTTAGTCATTTTGTGTTTATCCTTCTGTCATTTATTGACACACACACACACACACACAGCCAACCCACCCCACCCCTCAACACCCCACCCAACCCCACAACATCCCACCCCACCCCACCCCACTCATCCTCCTACCTGTGTGATGGTGACACAAGGCTTGTACAGACACAACAGCACAACAAACAACCATTATTACATTCTCAGGAGCCGAGTCGTTTCAGAATGCATCACCGAGAGTTTTCAAATTAAATTTTCTGTGAAGCATAATTCCATGTTGCGACTATTGTTTCTTTTTACTTTATTTTTTTTTTTCAAAAAATTGTTTATGCGGTTGACTGTTTATTATATTTCTTCAAAGTTACGTTTCTCGTTCGTTTATGGTTTGAGAACGACTCATCCGATCGGCTTCAAACTTTGAAAACCGGTTTGTTGTAAGAAAGGGCTCGTGTAGCCACTGGCACGTAAAGGTGCCCCATTTTTCAGCGTCATTCAGGTCATTCCAGGACTCTTGGAATAGTGAATTACACTCTTGTGCAACACTTGGGTATCTTTATTGTGGACACGTTTTGCCAACCAGTGGCTTTCTCAGTCCAATACGGTGAAGAATGGTTGAAGATCAGTAGGAATTTGAGGTAATCAGTCCCTCAGCCTGGAGTCAATGTGATCAGTCCATCAGTCTTGATAAGAGTATAACATATGTGCTGAGGAGCGTCCTGATGGAGCCACCATGCTACCCTGGAAGGATGGTAAGCAGATTGCTTGGGACTACACCTGTGCTGCCACATTGGCAGACACCTACCTGCCACACTCCTTAGCCGAAGGGGGTGGAGCTGCCAGTCACAGGGAGACCCAGAAGACCCGCAAATATGAAGACCTTCCCTCTTGCTATAACTTCATCCCAATAGGGTCGGAGCATGGGGCAAGTGTGCTCTAACGTTTCTCAAGGAGCTGGGTGGAAAACTCATCATAGAAACCAAGGACCACAGGGCGACCAGCTTCCTCTTTCAGAGACTCAGTGTTGCGATCCAGAGGGGAAATGCCTGCAGTATTCTGGGCACGCGGCCCACTGCCGGGGAGTTGGACGAAGTATTTGACATGTAGCTCTGAGTTGTTATCTATGTTGTTTTACTCCCAATTGTATTTTGTCTTGAAATAAAGTTTGTAAAAAAAAAAAAAGATGGGTGGTAGGGAAGTGGAATATTCAAATGGCTTCAGAAAGAAATCTAAATATTCTTCCTTGAAGTCTTTTTATCCACTTCTCCGAGGCAATGGGTCCCACAATTGACACCAGAGGTGGACCCCATCCTATATATATATATATATATATATATATATATATATATAATATTATAGACAGGTGAGGTGAGACAGTCGTAGATGGTGTCACCCTGAACAAATCTATAACACTGGTGGTGTGTTGTTATTGGACGAAGGTCGAGAAAGATACTAAAGTGTGTTTGTGCACATTTGCCTTTTTTCTATAAAATATCTTGGATTTTTCCACTTTTTCACTTTCAGAATACTTCAATATACTTTATTCGAACGTCCGAAACATTTAATGATCGATGTTTCTTATGGACAAGAAAGTACTTGGCAAGTTTTGTTTAGGCTGATGCATATTTGACCTAGATAAATAGGGAATGCCTCTTCTGGTTGGGTTTAAATTTTTAACACAGGTGCGCTTTCCTAAATCAAAGGCTCGCGTTGTTACTCTCCTGCAAAAGTCTCAATATGTCAGATTTTAAATAAATTGTCCTATCAATTTCTATACAGTAAAATATATTTTTTTTGAGTGGTTTCAAACCCTTTTCGCTGAAGCATTTGATAAAAGGGATGACATCCTATAAGCTTAGGCAGTGTGAGTACAAGTCTGCTTATGTACTAACATTGTTTACAAAAGATGGAATCTGGAGAATGGCATTTTCGGTCGCCTTCAACCTTTCAGCGTTAGTGTTACTAAGCGAAATTTTTATATTTTAGTTGACCTTGCAGCCTCTTTGTAGCCTTCGTAAACTCTGTAGTCTCTCTTGGAACCCCACGAAATTGAATTACCAAGCTGAAAATTTCAACAAATCTTTAAAACATTGCCAACCTACACCTTATAAATTTTTCTGCATTTTTTTTTTTTTTGCCGTTTAGGATATATTTTTGTATCTGAATCCTTCGACATATAAATATTAATCTGGATTTCATGTATTAGTTAATTCTCACAATATTATTGTGGAATATCTGGAGGTGGACGAGATTCTGCAGGATCATAACGGGGAAGAGTGAACGCGGAAGAGTCAAACAGCTCGTGAGGGATGGGTAGTAATCACGAGTCATTCAGGGTAACTCCAATACCTTATATCAAAAACTCTACACCAGCATCAAACTCCTTCGCTTCCTCATCACTGAAGGGAATTATATCAAATGTCTGTACAAAACTGAGGACGAAGAGCCGAGTGGCCTGGCTAGAGGTGAGGTCAAAGAGGAGAGATGAGTGGGCAGGCTAGAGGTGAGGTCAAAGAGGAGAGATGAGTGGGCAGGCAAGAGGTGATGTTAAGGAAAAATGAGTGACCACGAAATCGTAAAAATACTATTGCAAACAATTAATAGAAAGAGTGGGGATCGAACCCATGGCAGGCGAGTCTAGTGTTACCAACTAGACGATGCCGGCCTAATAAGGTTCGTCCAAATATGTATATTTCTATACACTCTGAGTTCAACCTTTAACCCGTTCTGTGATCTGTCTGCAATCGTGCTGTTACGACTTAGTGAGTTATGATAGCGACTATTAGGGGGACTTGAGCTAGAGCACGCCCTAGCGAGATTCGTCTGTAAAAATCTATCTTTATGATCACTGCAGGGATCATGCTAACGTTCCTGTGGTGTGTAGAAATATGCCTAGTTGCAAGAATCGTATTTACGCTGGTATGGCATTTTTTGTGTTGTGATTTGTATCTCCTGGTTTTGAATAGTTGGTTTGCCTTATAAATGGTAATGTTACATGGCAGATCTCTTGATACTGTATGTCAAAGAGGATAATAAAACGCCATTTATGTGCTGGCTTGTGTCCATATATATATATATATATATATATATATATTATATATATATATATATATGTCGTGCCGATTAGGTAAAACTGGTCAATTAGAAAGAACTCATCTAAAATTAAGTCCTTTCTAAAATTTTCTCTTATACGTTTAAAGATATATTTTTTACATTTATGTTAATGTAAGAATTTATAATTTTGTACCAAGAGAAACTTTGAAAACCTACCTAACCTTACTACAACAAGTGCAATTTAATTTAGCCTAACCCAACTAAATATATTTTAGATACGTTAACATTAATTTAATAATAAACAAACACAATGAAATATATTTTTTTCGTTATGTTCAGAATGATTTTGGCGAAATTATTGCATACACAAATTTTCACTTGTCTTATATGGCAAGGTGAGCGTTGCTATTTAAGCCAAAATAGCAAGTTTTACCTAATCGGCACGACATTATATATATATATCCAGAGGGGAAACGCATGCTGCATACTTGGCTCGCGTCCGGCTTCGGAGGAGCTGGAGGAGATTCATAATCTTTGATATATTGTACCATTGTATTCATGTTCATGTTTGTGTTTTCTGTCAATGTATTCTGTATATTAATATATATATATATATATATATATATATATATATATATATATATATATATATATATATATATATATATATTGCTTGGGACTACACCTGTGCTGCTACATTGGCAGACACCTACCTGCCACACTCCTTAGCCGAAGGGGGTGGAGCTGCCAGCCACAGGGAGACCCAGAAGACCCGCAAATATGAAGACCTTCCCTCTTGCTATAACTTCATCCCAATAGGGTCGGAGACCCATGGAGCATGGGGCAAGTGTGCTCTAAAGTTTCTCAAGGAGCTGGGTGGAAAACTCATCATAGAAACCAAGGACCACAGGGCGACCAGCTTCCTCTTTCAGAGACTCAGTGTTGCGATCCAGAGGGGAAATTCCTGCAGCGTTCTGGGCACGCGGCCCACTACCGGGAAGCTGGACGAAGTATTTGATATGTAGCTCTGAGTTGTTATCTATGTTGTTTTACTCCCTATGTATTTTGTCTTGAAATAAAGTTTGTATAAAAAAGATGGGGTGGCAGGGGAAGTGGAATATTCAAACGGCTTCAGAAAGAAATCTAAATATTCTTCCTTGAAGCCTTTTTATCCACTTCTCCGAGGCAATGGGTCCCACAATTTACACAAGAGGTGGACCCCATCCTATATATATATATATATATATATATATATATATATATATATATATATATATATATATATATATATATATATATATATATATATATATATATAACAACAACTCAAGATTACGAGTCAGCGGAATACAATATAGACAAGATAACGAATTAGATACCTGTTCAACACCTGGCATTCTTTATTTAAAACGTTTCGACATCCAGTGACTTTTTCAATTCAAATACAGAGATAATATACGAAAACATTAGGAGATGAGATAATCGGTCTGAAAGGCCGAGGGACTGATTATCTTATCTTCTATTTTTGTATATCATTGTTGTATTAAATTAATAAAGCCAATGTATGGCGAAATATCTTCAGAGATTCCCAGGTGTTGCACATGTGTTTAATTCCTCGTAAAGCCAGGTATCACCGCTACCGTCATCCACCATAGGTTAGTTTCAGAGGTTTATTGGGCACCTCATTCCCATTCTGTGAACGGTGACACAGTGCTTACAGAAGCACATAATGGATCCAGGGATAGGACTACATTTTCGTTAGCTAAGCAAGTAACAATAGCCACCCTAACCTCCACGCGCCCGTGCTGTGTTAATACATTCGTTGGGACCACTAAACTCGTAGGGATTATAAAGCGTCTGGGGTATAGGGAAGCAATGAGGTTTCATCGAAAGAGAGGAGAAAGCCAATTCCTTTGCATCACAAGCCCCTCACCAGCATCAAGGCTCCTCTGAGTGATCCTCGCGCCCTCAGATGGACTATCCAACAGCTCCACGACAGTGTCGCCGTCACTTAACGGGTTACCTTACGAGAAAGACCTGGCGTAAAGATTTTTACTCTGGCGAACTAACAGAAACTTCCCCATAGCGACGTATTTAATAGTTTATATTTTGCAGTTGGAATTCTTCGGGAGTTTACGAAGAGTATGTCTTCCAAAAGTTTCAGTTGCCTGTAAATACAATAGAACAACACACGATGTCCTTTAGGTTGTTTAACTGGGTGCATCCCAGTTTGCTGCAACCCAATATATGACCCCCACGTTTTATTATTTCCCTCCAGCAATAATGATGATTATTATTATTTCCTACTCTATTCTTGTTGCATACTAGAAATAAAAACTACTTACGTTTTACTGTTACGTTACATTAAGTTATAGATTCAGCTTTATTCTTTTTGATGGGTGATCAAGTGGATTGTTGGGTGGGTGGCTGTTTAGATGGGTGGGTGGATGTTAAGGTGGGTGGGATAGTAGTGGTTGGGATAATTTACTCCTTATTTCTTTCTCTGTTAACTCAAAATATTAACTTATCTTCGACGATCATAACTGTGAAGGTACTGCGAGGTCGTGACTGTTGCCTGGAATGTGCTACGTTAATTTTTCAGTTTCTGTTTGTGAAAAATGTGAGTTTTATATTTTGGGCATTATTTTATGACAGGTCAATTTATGGTGGATGAAGGATTATTACCTACGTTTTGCGGGAGCTCCTGCGCGCGGCTCCGCGCGTGCGGCCCTGTGAAAACGGTAGTTACCTGTTGTCAAAGGTGCCTGTCAATAGACTTTGCCTGCTCTGTGTGTGTGTTGTGTGTTACCGGTTGCCATAGGCACTTGTCAATAGACACTTGGCCTCTTATTTGCGTATGAGCGAATATGTGCGTGTTTATGATTGTATGCTCACCATACTCATCGTTCACTCCTAGTTTATTAGAGCATTCCACTTCCTAAGTACCTTCTCTCTGACACAAATACATATTAATTCGCTATGGCTAATTCACAGTTAACTTAAATTTGGAAAGGAAACTAGGATGTAACCGCGTTTTAAGGGTCAAAAGGTCCAAAGCGCTTAAACGTAGGATTTTCTGTAAAATAGATGTCTCGATGTGGGAGAGTAATTTCTCTCACCTGTGTGATTTTCCTGTGACCAATATTGAATTGTTTTTTTTCCCGTCCTGATTCCAGGGCTTTTCTTTTGACCGCCTTGTCAACCAAGCTATTTGTTGTGCTAGCGGCCCGCAGGTGTACATAACCATCACAACTCGGCTGATCCGTAATTTGTAACAGGAAGCTGTCCTGGCTTTCTTTGAGAACTTTTATCTTCGAAGAGGAGTATTTCTGCCATGACCACACTCCTCTTCACTGAATTTATTCCACACTTTCTCGCACTTTTTCACTTTAGTACGTTGTTATAATAGTTTGTAGAACAGGGACCATGGTCTCGAATATCTTCCACATATATATTATCATGTATCTCATATTTCTTTTCTCTAGAGAGAACACTCGAAGGGCTCCAAGGCGTTCCCAATAGTTTAAATGTTTTATTGATTCTATTCAGCCAGCAATGCGATCTCCCCTGCCTTTAAAACATGCTTTTAGTAAAAGGTCTGCAATAAATATATTCATGTACTTTGAAAGCTAAACATAGAATGTATTTTTTTTACATAAAAAATAATGCAATGGATGCTAGAAACTGGAAACATGTTGACAAATGGTGTTACAGAACATTGCTAACAAAGTTTCTATAACACTTGAAAGGCGCTATGAGTTAAGAATCGAATTCAAATCTTGAGGGCACAAATGATTTGAAAAGTTGCCATTAGCATTCCATGTCTTGTCTAGAAAATTCTCATAATCATTCTTGCCATTTTCCTTCCCTTTGCTGCATTTGCCTTGTGTTCTCCAAATGACAGATCAGCTGATACGATTATTCCTAAGTCATTTACTGGCTCCTTACGCGCTCATTTTGAGATCCTTATTTCTCCCATACATTAGAAGTAGAAATTTGCTACCAATGAACATCATATTTTTTACTTACACCTTTGGAAGATTTCGTTAATATATGTCTGTCTAGTTATTTTGCCAGTGCAAATGGCCTGTTCTACCTATAAGGAAATGGAGTATAGATAAGGATATAAATGAACTGTACTAAGCTACTTAGCTTATTGACAGCTCCACGTCATCCCCGAAGTCGTTTTTGAGGAGTTGTCACTCCAACCCTGAGGGGTGTCGGAAAATTAAAATTGTAAGTATAATTGCCCCTGTGGAGCGTATGTCAGTATATCATTCAGTAACTGAATACTGAATAATGACTTAAGGTTTTTGGGCTCAATGGCCCGCGTGTCACGATTGTTTCGGAAGACTAGTTAGGTTATGCTTTAGCTATCCGCTGTGCAGCTAACTGAGCTAAATACATGCCTAACCAGACTTACCTGGGGTGTATGTATCGGACCCTTAAGTGTGACCCCGATATCCGTTGTCTTGGTTGAAGAATTTGTGCCTTACGGTGCACTGTTTGCCTGACGAATGTTAGCAACACTGTGCACTACACTGTCTTTCAATCTTTGTCTTTTCACAGTAATGTCAAACAGAAAGATAAGTACACTTCATTGTAATTGTTCTACTGTGAATGTTGAGATTGTCTTTGATGTACAGGAATGCGTGATACACCAGTCTTTGTCCAATCTGCTGGCGTGAAACACGAGTTCCTTGTACAAGTGTTTTAAATCAATCTGCCCTGCGGCACGCCCTCTCCGCCCTTGCTTGCCCTCCCACAAAGGACCTGCTGATTGCAGCATTATTTCCCTTCCTTGCTACACACTGCAACAGTAGTTAACATAAGATGCTTGATTTCTTGTTGTCTGGGCAAAGACGATAGTTTATGATAACCTTAACTTGTAAATAAAGTGGTTGCAGGGTTTTGCTTAATTTTCCTGCTACGGTAAGAGAGTCATTTTCTCTCATTAACTGTCACTCATATACATTACTCCTCAGAGGTGGCACATACGTGACTTACTGTGATGCTCTGGTACGAACATGTGCTTCAAATTAAACTTGATCGGAAGCAAGAGAGGTTATCAGAGTCCCTGGAGGGCGTCAACCTGTTACCTTTCCACTAACAAAACTTTCCCTCACTTTACCTGTTGCTGCAACAGCAACATTGCATGGCTCCTGATGACGCAAGGAGAGCTGTGAAAGATCTTGAGCAGATTTATATGCCCACCGTGGCTTGTCTTACATGCATATATATATATATATATATATATATATATATATATATATATATATATATATATATATATATATATATATATATGAGAAAGAGACTGAAAGAGATTCCTGATATTACATCAAGTAATCTATTTACGAACCTTTTCATAAAATACTTTTTCGTTTACGAGCACTAACTTTTTATTGGACAAAAAAAATTAATATAAACATGGCCGAAGGAAATTATTGCGTATCAGAATTTAATTGTAGTTTTGTAGCGCCTGGTGACAATATCAGCCGAATTAAAATGTTAATACTAAAATTGAATTCACTGTTGTTGAAATGTATACTAGAACTGCAGTGAGTAATATACGTGTTATTTGTTACAATAATGAGTTCCTGTAACGTGATATGTAGAGAGAGAGAGAGAGAGAGAGAGAGAGAGAGAGAGAGAGAGAGAGAGAGAGAGCTATGCGCTCCTCCGACCGACCTTGGTCAAATCAAGTAAAAAAAAAAAAGAGCATATGTCATTATAGCCCTGGAACTTTACCACACTGTGAGACTTAAGAATCCTGAAATACCTTAAAGAATAACATACGGGAAACAATTTAGTAAACAAAAAAGTTTACATTCTGCAATGTAACATGCGATATCTTATCTTTTAATCAAGGCACAGAAATATAACCTCTTTCTTGGTGAAGGGTTCAACAGCAGTATGTACAGAGAGAGACATGTACCTTTGTATATTCCATCTCTGTATATATAGTTAGCGTTGTACTTCTCAGTGCAAATGCTTAAGAAGTATTTTTTCTTTGTTCACACACACACACACATACACACAGGCGGGGCCAGGAGCTATGACTCGACCCCTGCAACAACAACTAGATGAGTACACACACATACACACAGGTCAAGAGACTCTTTGTGTTTATAGCAACTAATATACTAAATAGGCCATGAGTTTAACGACAAGTTTGCTTCTCAGAATATATACACCATAAATAAGATGTATTTCTCATTGCATGTATTTTATCAGTTTTTTTCTGTATATATATATATATATATATATATATATATATATATATATATATATATAATGTGGATCAAGAGGTGCATGTCTCAGTTTAACACCATGATGTGTTCTCAGTGTACACACTCCATGTAATTATATCTAGGGGTGGGGTGTAATTCTCAAGCTTTGTACACTCTGAGGTGTACTCCAGAGTGTTTACACCAAGAGAAGTACTTCTTGGTGTATGTACAATAAGGTTTCTTCTACTTAATGCCTATACACCGACATAAGTACTATTCAGTGCACATACACCGAGATATGTACTTCTCTCAGTATATATACACCGAGATATGCATTATATCGAGATGTGTACTCGGTGTATATTCATTTTTTAAATATTCCATTGTATATTCATTTTTTAAAATATTCCATTGTATATTTCAGTGAACATAATATCCTATTATTCCAAGGAATATACTATGCTTTTTTTCCCAATAAATGCACTATGACATATTCCGTGGAATATACTATGGTTTAGAGAATATGAAATATTCTATAGTATGTTGTATATGGAATATTCTATGGGATACAGTACATGAAATATTCTGATATATGGTATATGGAATATTCATTGGCATATAGTATATGGAAGATTCTATGGTATATAGTACATGAAATAGTCTGTGGTATATAGTATATGGAATATTCTATGGTATATTGTATATGGAATATTCTATGGTTTATAGTATATGGAATATCATTGTTTTTTTTGTGGTTCGTTCTTTTCCAAAGTATTAATTGTTCATTTCATTGCCTACTTCACTGAGTATTCTCCTGGTCTATTATATTCTCTCTTCTTTCCATTTCTATTAGCTACATTTTGTTCATCTTTTCTATTTCGTTCCGTTATATCCTTTCCTTTCTCGCTAACCCTCTTTTCATTTAATTATGTTATTTGCTCCTAATTGGATTATTTCTGTCCTGGTTCATTTTATCTTCTTGCTTTTATTCTTTTTTACATTCTGCGTTTACCAGTCTGTTGTATTCTCATCTCTCTCTCTCTCTCTCTCTCTCTCTCTCTCTCTCTCTCTCTCTCTCTCTCTCTCTTCTCTGTACTAGTTACCATTTGTCAAGGCACTTGTCGATAGACACTTGAGGTTTGTTGTTGTTGTGTGTGTGTGTACGAATGAATGTACGTCTCTCTCTCGCTCCATGCACGACTATTCCAATTCCAGCATTTTCGGCTCTCCCCTGTTTTATGTCCCTCTACCCCTCCCCCTCTTCAATTACGACACGTTCTGGTAAGTTTTCTTCTGTTAAATTCAGCACCGTTTTCTGTTGTTCATCTAAACTCCGTTGTCAGCCTCTGTACCTCTGCTCGTCTCGGTTCCATTATCAAACTGTGTACCTCTTTTCTCTTGATGACCTCCGAGTAAATCTGCTGTGTACACTCGCCAAGTTGTGCTCACCTAGTTGTGCTCTCATAATTGTGCTTACCTAGTTGCATCTTTGCATTAACAATAAAACATAACGACAGGTTGATGAATAAGACACGTGTGCAACAATTGGGTATGTTTATTTTGAAGACGTTTCGCCAACCAGTGACACTTTTCAATTCCATAACTGAGCTTATATACTGGAGACAGTAGAAGATGTAAAGTGTCCAGCCTCCATAACCTTGGTCAATCTAAAGCAGAGGTAGGAGGATGAACACTTAAATACTGGAGCCAGACAAGAGGTGCAACATCTGAAGATACTGTCACATGTGGGCAGGACCCACTAATGGAAGTTGGTCATAATTAAGAGTAGGACCAGAGGTTAGCAATAGTGTTGCAAGAGATAATTTTCTGTACCAAGATCTATGTACAGAGGGTATTCAATACTCAAGACCTACCAGTCCCCGACATGGGTGTCCGTGTTTTTTTTCCAGTACTCTCTTAACTTCAAAACAGCTAGCAACAACTCATGTCCTATTTAGAGGTCAAGAGGGTGTTTTCCATGAAACTGCAGTTGAGGTGCAGCCGTCTTCTTTGATTCGTTGCTAGGCATGGGAAACAACGGTATCACAACAACGAATTGGACACACACGACTCGTACAAGAATACGACCTGGAAAAATACCCTGCACCTCCACCAATGTGCCAGATCGAGCTACTGGTTCTCTAAATCTTCACAATAGTCTTATCTATCGGAGAGCAAGTATTTTTCACTTTCGACCTTCGTAACACCTTGACGTGGTCATTCTAGGCTACTTTGTCCAATATCCCACGTTTAACGGAGATTCACTCTTCGCCTATTGAACCATCGCCTATTTTTTCCTCACACTAACCCCCTTCTCCATTAACCCCTGTCCTTGTATACTGCCCTCAATGTAGCACTGTATGACCCATTAGGGTTTAGCACGTATTTTAAATATCAGTAACCTTGATGCGGACCAATTTGGTTTTTGAGCAGCTGCTGGCTTGCCTGTGCTATATAAATGTGACGTCTCATTATGTCGCTAAGAAAGAAAAAAAATTCTAATTTGAACATTTTCTACTTTTGTAGAAAATGTTCAAATTAGAAAGCAAAATAGGCACTGAATTGACCTCACGAAAATAGAAAATCTTCATAGAACGTTTTTATAGATTTATATAGCGAATCCAAACCTAAATTTATTTTATTTAAATTAAGACTGTGAAAATTAAAAAATGTTGAAAACTGATGTTTAATACAAAGCGAAAAAAAACTGGCGATTAAAAAAAAATGGTTTGATCCGTGGTTAAGCATCCACTGATGCACCTGAGCCCTTTCAGCCATTTTCAGATGAAAAGGGACATTTGTTTGCATAATAACAAAAACAGCAATTCTAAACTTGATGTCAGTGAACATAAATGGGTTTTAAATTACACAGATGTTTTTCAAATTACACAAAGAAAAAAAAATAGCAGTGTGTACATTTTGTATATATTTTTCTTTTGTTTCCTTGAAATAAAAAAAAAAATGTTATTTTTCAGTCCCCGGAGAAAAGGTCAAATAGGATAATGACATTTTGAGTGATGGAGGCGCCGGTGACACTGAGCTGCCACACGGGTAATGAAAGTCGCATCTCGTCCAGTGTGGGGAAAAAAAATTGCAGGGGAAAAAAAAATAGAGTTCTGTTATTTGTAAATTTTATTTTATTAGTTTTTACTGTTGTTGGGTTGCGATTGCAAATATCATTATTACGTTCTTTCTTATTTTATCAACATTTTTATTTTCATTATTATTATTATATCTTCATATTCGTTAAATAGTATCATCGATTTATTATTATAATTATTGCTCCATATAAGTATTTCTTATTTGTTTTTGCTGGGTGGACTAGGCAGTGGGTTCACTGTTGATGTCGTTGCTACAAACTTGTGACAGAAATGTTATTTATAAAATCATTCTTTGTAAGCTGAGTGGTAGCGTTGGGCCTTACACATGTATGGACCACGGTTCAAGTCGCCGTCCATTCCCGTAACGCGCCTCTACACTCTTCACCTACGGCAAAATATCCTCCTGGCTGTGTCATGATTTACCTCCCCCAGCGCATCGCTTACACCCACATACCTCACGATTGGAACAAAATACCCTCGCCCATCAAGCGTGCCCTAACACACACTGCTCTGGTCGAAATAATTAAACTCCCTGCCGGAAATATCGGAAGATGCTTTTTCATCCCGTATGATATGCGAGGCACTGCGGGGAAAGTCGAGGGGTAGGGGAATACTGGGGGTAAGAGAGAGTGAGTATTAATTAAGGGTTAAGTTAGGGTTATGGGTCCCTTACTCACCGGAGATGGCCTGTTTAGGCGTCACTATCCTCAGACTGCTTCTCAAATAGCCATTCCGGCCCCCGGGATCTGATCGTAAACAGCCTCGGACCACAGCTTGTTTCTCTAAGGCACTGATTCCACACCACACACACACACACACATACACACACACCACATACACACACACACACACACACACACATACACTTGTCTATCGACAAATGCAAGCGCAAAGTTAAAAGGCATGTCCAGGAGTAGAGATTCTACCTCTGCAAAGTTAATAAGTGTGTTTGTGTGTATTTTAACTTCGTGTGTCATGTATTGTTAACATTGAAAGTATGGTAACTGAGTTATAGTGTGGTAGAGCATGGATACTTGCCGGCAAAACACACTCGGGGGAAATTCTCTGACGGGGATTTGGTTGGTAGGGATTTCTGGGGGACAGGAGTGAAGACGACTTCGAAGATGCAGAACACGTCCCATTAGTATCCTTCCTCAGAGTTCACCCTGTACACCTGTCTCAAGTGTCTTCACCTAAGCCTCACCTGCACACCACTCAGTACACTTACGGTCTCTGATAGTTCGTGCCAGAGGATGCAAGATCCACTTTTAGCTTTCTCATAGACCATTTATTTTCACTTATGCTCCACTGAATCAGCACTCTGCTTAACATAAAATTATGTAGGTGAAAATGATATATGAACAAATACAATTATTTATTATACTGTTAATGAAAGAATGGGGAGAAAACAATTACTCGTGAAGCACCATTTACAGAAGATTACTGGAAAGGGAGGGATATATTGGTATATAGGGCAAGGGATGTTACAATAATATTTTACACAACTGAGAAATTGGAAACCTAACAATACTGGCGAAAAGTAAACATACAATTAGTTTTGTACAGTTCATTTATGGACCTCCATTCGTTTGTTGGTTCGTCTAATATGAAGTCTCGACCCCGTTTTTTTTTTTACTGTGTTGCTACCTCGCTTTCCATAATGAAGGAAGGAAGAGTTAGTGCAGTACTATTGCTCTCGCCTCAAGTGGATGATTAGGTTTGTAGTAACATCACATCTACGATTAAGCTAAACCCGCATGTTACTTTTATCACAAAACGACCTGATGAAATCAACTTTCAACCCCGTACAGATAGCTAGATGTTGATGTGGTATTTTACAAGCCCGTCTACACTGGCCGACACTTGTCTCGGATACAGCACGGTGAAGGAACTTCCAGGTCGAAAATCACCAAGAACTTCCTTATTATTAAATGTCCGTTCCTCTGGGTTCGGAGACCCTCGGCTCGTGGGAAAAATGCACATCCAGGTTCCTGAAACTAATGATCCCAGAGCAGCAAGTTTTCTATTCCAGCAACTTACTGTCGCAGTTCAGCGGGTATATGTTTGTTTATACGTACATCTATATATAAAATGTATATATAAATATGTATTTGTAGAGAGAATGCATACATGGTGACTCATTGGAATTCTCTTTAGAGAATAAATCTATCTCGTAATAAATCGCGGAGCTTAGACAGGATGACGGGTGACGCAAACAATCAAAACTTTGGAGAGAGAGCTGTCAGGAAGAGGCAGAGGGGCGGATATATTTCTCCACTTTACTTATTCTTGCCTAAATTTTACCCCCAGTTATTTTCTCTTCCTGTAGATGTTTTCTTTTGTTTCTCTATTGAAGTCAGTCCCTCATCAGCAGGGCCTGGTTGTGGACCAGCCCGCGGGGGCGTTGACCCCCCGGAACATAACTAATATTAGAGAATTTGCATACTAACTTATCGCTAAGATCCAAACAAAAGGACTTCATTAGGATAATAGTCAAGAGTATTACATGATGAAAAGAAGAAATAGCATATGAAATTAAATTTAAATCTTATTCCCCTGACACATTTATATCGATATATATTTTAATATTATGTTTTTCATAATAAAAATAAATCAGACAAACGAACAGTAAAATAGGTAAGTAAGGAAGCAAATGAAGGACTTTCTTGAGTATAAAAAAAATTGTTTTCTTTAATACAAAATAATGAAGTGGTCTTTGGGAGTCCCTTAACTTTGTCTTTGAGGCGAACCTCTTAATTAGTACCCGTTCTCTCTCCCTCCCTTTGTACCCGTCCCTCCCTCCCCTCTCGGCCCTGTCTGTCTGTCTGTCTGTGTGTCTCTCTCTCGGCTCTGTCTGTCTGTCTGTCTGTCTCTCTCTCTCTCTCTCTCTCTCTCTCTCTCTCTCTCTCTCTTTACATTTACAAGTCTATATTTTATCCAATGTTCTCTGCATTTTCCTGCTGTCTGCTCGTTGTTTCTTCTCATAACGTTGTCGGTCTTATGCTATTATTAACTGTAAATCGGAATATCATGCTTGTAAACAACTCTGGGAACGGATAGGACTCTAACCAGAGCAAAGCAATCCTAAAATTTCCAAGCCAACGATCTTCCCCTGTTGCATACCAACTGAAAAAAAGATTAATAACTTAGGTGTTATTTGATATCACTGGTCAACACGTTTTTAGAGGATAGAGAGGATTTTAGAGGATTAGAGGACTTTTATGGCATTTTTGGGGCACTGAACACGAATATGACCATAATCGACTGGAAAAAAGAAATTATATATATATTTTTTTCAACAATTCCGCAATGTGGGTTTGAATCAAGAGCCTTGTGCTGGTTATTTATCTTCCTCCCTTCCCAGGTCAACGATAACACCAACCATCATGAGACTATTTGTTATTTTAAGCATCATTTTCGTATCCAGTGATCCCAAGTTAATAAAAAAAAAAAAGACTTGTTTTATTACCGTAATATTTTTTGCAATAAAGTTGGTACAATTACTGACAGTATGTTAGGTAAAAGGGCATATGTGCAATTAATGCGTCATATTTATTGTGGCAACGTTTCGCTCTCCTGGAGAGCGAAAAGTTGCAGGGTAGTCATTAAATTCTAAAACATAAATACGTGTGTGTGTGTCTTTGTCTTGAATTTGGATAGGCCAAAATATGTTGCATAAATTTACGCACAATTAAGACAATAATGAAATAAAATAAGGGTAAGAGTCGTCTTGCAGCGCGGAGAGAAATTCTCTTCAACTTTCTTTTGCTGCCATTGTTCTTGGGGTGCTTTCTCTGTGCAGTTCTGAACAGATGCTTGCTTCATGTCTTTTGATGCCCCGTACACTCCTACTTTTGCCAAAAATTGCGCGACCAGTCTTGCAGTTGCGATGTGATAGCGAGTTGCAGAGGATTCACCTTATTTATGCCAAATTTAGCTTCACAATGCTTAGTGGTTGAGTTTAGTACCGACTATCTTCCTTTATCTTCATTCCATCCTCTCCCCCATCTATCCCCACTTTTCCCTAGCCCCCTGTTTCTGTTCGCGGTGAGAATCGTACTGTTTTTAAGGCTTACTGTTTTTTTTTCTCCTGAACAACACAAATGCTGGAGGAAGAGTTTCCACCTCACACCCAGACGTTCACACTCATGTACATGTACATGTATTTGCTACAGCGCATGATATACCTACAAATGTATTCGTACGTGGAAAGTCAACACGCGATCATGCACTTTCATAAATTCAGAAATATATAAAGCATATACAGTCATGCACGTACATAAATGCTTGTAAATATAGTGAATATTAAATAAAATCATACGGGCACTGATGCCTGCCTACATAAACAATTTTTAGATATATACCCCAAGAGGGATGTCTCTCGGGGGAATATACGCAGAGTTTAAATTAATCCCTATTTTAGGGATTAAAATGTTCTTAGCTCTTGTTGAGTAGGTTACATGCACCGTTAATAACCCTCGTGTAGTGGATAGAATTTAAACCCAATCAACCAATAAAATAATTGGCTAGAGATATTTGCCTCCCGTTTCAAAGTTTTTTTTCCGGTTTGACTTGTTGACTGCCTGGTCAACCAGACTGTTGCAGCTAGCGGTCTACTTGGTCTACTTAGCCATCACTGCTTGGCTAATCTAAGACAACCCATGTATAGGTTCACTTATAAGGGCGGAAACATTGTAAGAATGTTTACTTTATATAATCCTTATAAACATCAAATAACGTTCAGTACTATAAACTAAAGAATTGTGGTTGGGTTAATTTAGGTAAGGTGAGGTGTTAGATTATGTTAGGTTTGTTTTGGCTAGCATAGGTTAAGTTAGGAAGGTTTTTATCAGTCTGGGATAAGTTAGATTAATTTAAACCAAGTTAGATTAGGTTGTTTTGCTATATTTGTTTAGGTTTGCATAGGTTACGTTTAGTTGGTCTAGCTAGAGTTAGATTCTGTGGGTTAGGTTTGTTTAATCTAAGCTAGGTAAGAGTGTTTAGGTTAATTTAACTAAGGTGTGTTTAAGCTACAGTAAGTTTAAGCTTAGGCAGGATTGGCTTGGATATCATAGGTTTGATGGGACTTGAATAGCCTAAGCTAGGTTAGCACAGAGTAGGCTAGGCTCAATTAGCTCAAAGGTGCTAAAAACCGTCATGATGCTCTATGCATCTGTATGTTTCAATGAACTTTTACTTAAATTCGATGAACAAAGCGAAATGTTATTACTGACTTGATATAGACGCTTTAATAGGGGGAGCACCTGAATGGATCACCTCACCAAGCCAAAAAACTGCAAGCCAATAGTTGCTGCCAATCGCATCGTAATGAATGTCAACAAACGTTGATTGTTCTCGGTTTTGTTGGATTGACTGTGCAAATGTGAGGTAGGAAAGAGAGGGAGGGAGACGATAGAAAGGAAGGGAAGTGAGAGATCGTGGGGAAGACAGGTAGGTAGAAGCGCGAGAGGGAATTAGGAGATGCAAAAGAGAGAGAATGGGAGGTAGAAAAGAGATTTAGCCTAGAGAGAGAGAGGAAGGGTTATTTATATTTTCATTTAAAATGCTTCGCTCGTGTAGGTCATTCAGAAAGGGACTAGAGGAGGTTCAGTCCTTCGTCTGCTAAGAGAGGCTTCTTTCTCTAATCAATCAGGCTGTTAGAAATCGTGAAGAGCCGAGAAAGGAAGGGATTAGAGAGAGAGAGAGGGATGGTGAGAAGAGAAAGGGAGGGATTTGGGAAGAAGAGAGGAAGAGGGAAGGGATTGAAAAAGAGGAGGGAAAGGGAAGGGAAAAGAAACGAAAGAGAAATTGAAACATGGAGAAGAGATGATAGGGGATGTGAACAGAAAGAGGAGAGATAAATGGAGGAGAGTAAAGAAGAGGAAGGGGGGAGCGGTGGAAGGACAGAAAAGTGCAAAAGGGGAGAGAATGGTGAAAGAGAAAACTCATGTACATATAAACACACAAAAAAACAAAGATTGCAAGAAACCGTAAGATTTTTATCAAGGCTATTACTGAGGACTAAGTACTGCCTAGTTCAATATGCATTACTACCATTGCTGCTATTTCTACCACTGCTGCTACTATTTCTACAACTGCTGCTACTATTTCTACAACTGCTGCTACTATTACTACCACTGCTGCTACTATTGCTGCTGCTGTTACTGCTACTGCTAGTACTATTACTGCTACTACGACTAATATTGTTAATACTACTACTACTAAAGTTAGTTACGACTACTAATATCAATACTATGACTATTTCTACTAATACTACTGCTACTTGTACTACTATCTGTAATAGAAATATTACTGCTGCTGCTACTACTACTAATGCTACTACTACTAATGTTACTACTACTATATTTTGAGTGTTCTATAGTTGTCTGATCATCCTGTGCAATTTTTGAAATAACATCGAGACTCCCGTGACCACAGTCATCCAATGCATTGTATCTAGTTGAATCCAATATTTGCGAAGTGTTTGTCCAACGGGTTCATAAAGGAATGTATTGTTTTTTGCATTTTCAACTACAATGGACAGTGGTAAAGTGTTTTATAACTCTGCCCCCCCAAAAAAGAGAGTCGTTTCGCACATTAATGTTGCTCCTCTTGCCAGGAAGTTTTATGGTTTCACGTTATTGTATCACTTTGCACTTTAAATATTTTTTCGTACTTTATTTGGTATCTCAGTTGTAGTCCGAGTTGAGGGAGAGAGAGATAGAACTAAAATATAGAGAGTGGTAGTGAACTCTGATTCTCTATATAGAATTAAAGGAAGTTATTAAATCCCCAACAGGGTCAGTAATAGCTACACTTGATCGATGATCAAAATGATGGACCCACGAGCTGTGAATCAACTCCTTTTAAACTCGTGTTTGTTGATACACGCAGGGTCATTGACCACCTTCACCAGACTATAAAGTTCTTGCTGCATATTTTCTGAAAAAATACAAAAACTGGTTAAACAGTAAATTACGAATCTAGTTTTAGAATTATTATATTAATTACTGAGCCAACAAGCCGAGGAGTGAGTATTAAAACATGTCATGCAGAGCAAGCATTTATTTTATATTTTAGAAAATACTAAAGATACGTTTGTGTGAGGTGAACAGGGAATTACATGGGAAAGACTGATAGCAGAGGACATGGAAGTCCACACCGAGGCTTCCTATGTCTATCTTGATTTGGGACTATCGTATCTAGGTGAATGAGTCAAAGATAAAAAAAAAAAAAGCTCAACTTACAAGCGATGGAATCATCGTTGAATTCCCGGGCAGAGCGGAATATATGGACAAATCTCTCTGCTCTGATACCACTATTCACTGAGTAGGAAATACGTACCTGTTAATCTACGGTTGTGAGTTGCATCCTGGGTGGGTAAAGGGGGGGGATTTAATAGTATACAGTAGATAAAGTTTAGCTTTGAAATGAGCTGAGGTAGTTTAAGAGCTATTAAAGTGTAAATTCAACTGTGTGATTTCTTTT
The DNA here is from genome assembly GCA_009830355.1 of Cherax destructor. Taxonomy (NCBI): domain Eukaryota; kingdom Metazoa; phylum Arthropoda; class Malacostraca; order Decapoda; family Parastacidae; genus Cherax; species Cherax destructor. The sequence goes on from WNWK01000145.1 coordinate 411,626, forward strand.
TAATCTAAATCATTCTTCACGAAGAGGAACAAGTTGCTTTCTATATGCATTAAAGTTGCAAAGTAAAAATGAACAAAATATTACGAGCTGAAGGTAAAATATTTGCAGGTGTGAATGCAGTGTGCTTCAAATTGCTGGAATATATTGTCATGAGTTATAGGCAAAAATGGAGTTAAAAGTATTTATGCAAATAGAATGAAAATGTAAAGTGGATGTCGGTGTAAATTAGCCGAATGTGTAAACTGGATGAATTAGTAAACTTTTTGGAAGTGGACGAGAGGAAGAAGAGGAGTACGGAGAGAGAACCAGATCCCAGGTATATGTCTAAGGGGTTTCCATTCTTCTCGTTTCTTAATTATTGTTTGCTCTGCCGCGTTACGTGAAATGATGGAGTGGGAGACAGAAAATCAGTGTTGCAGGACTGTCAACCATTTTGACGCTTTTCGAGGAATATCGCTTTTTAGCGCTGCATGTCTATCACCTGGCGGTTTAGCGCTGCATGTCTATCACCTGGCGGTTTAGCGCTGCATGTCTATCACCTGGAGGTTTAGCGCTGCAAGTCTATCACCTGGCGGTTTAGCGCTGCATGTCTATCACCTGGAGGTTTAGCGCTGCAAGTCTATCACCTGGCGGTTTAGCGCTGCATGTCTATCACCTGGCGGTTTAGCGCTGCATGTCTATCACCTGGAGGTTTAGCGCTGCAAGTCTATCACCTGGCGGTTTAGCGCTGCATGTCTATCACCTGGCGGTTTAGCGCTGCAAGTCTATCACCTGGCGGTTTAGCGCTACATGTCTATCACCTGGCGGTTTAGCGCTGCATGTCTATCACCTGGAGGTTTAGCGCTGCATGTCTATCACCTGGAGGTTTAGCGCTGCATGTCTATCACCTGGCCTAAAATAACTGCATTGTTTTTTCCAGTGTCCGGTAATTATGGCATATCATTGTACCTTCTGAAGGAATATAAGACGGTATGTTTAGTGATGTTGGAAGAATTACCAACATGAGTACATATTGTCCATGACGTTAGTTTTTGTAGTATTCAGCTCTGCCTCACTTTCTCAACCTACTGACGAGCTTTATCATGCTATGAGATTTTGTTTGGAAGAATGGTTTGCTCTGCTAGAGATTTATCAAGTCACGAATTGATAAAAGTCTTTAGAGTTGTCTCGTTATCTCTCCTAAAATATTGTAAAACGTGTTTCCTTTGTTTTTTTTAATGTTGTCTGCCGAACGTCATTGGGATTCACTTCGCATTTATTTTCCCACTTGCTTTTATCTTCTGTCACTAAATTTTGTTATAGTATTTACTTCAGTGTTCAAATTTCCTTTTTCGCTTCTAAATTGTCGCAGTGCTCTCTCTCTCTCTCTCTTTCTCTTTCTCTCTCTCTCTCTCTCTCTCTCTCTCTCTCTCTCTCTCTCTTCTCTCAGTCCCAATTGTATTTGATTCCTGTCTCCATTTTGTTGTGACTTTCTTTAGTTACATTGTCATTCTCTATCGAATTTTAACTTCTCTTTTCCCATCAAGAGGAGTACCTGGATGCTGGTGGAAGACTCTTGTTGACGAAACTGCAGCTTTCTCTCCCTCTTGTTTAAAATTTGATTTTCTCTTAATCTCCAAGTGCTACATGATAAAGACGAGTTTAAGGCTTCTCCATGAATAATAATAATAATATAACCCTGTCTTGCTTGTCTTCCTGAATGAATCACGGGACTCATGTGTGAGTGCTTCATGTTTCGTTCCGGATGCAAATGAACCTATACACTTCTTTCCAGAGAATGTGTGTTAAGTACTCCATCACCTCCTGTAAAAAAAATAAATTCAATGATTCTCATCTCTCTCATTCATGGTTAATTCATGAAACTCCTCGTGCCATCACAGTCGAGTTCTCTGCTCCCTAGTTTCTTGAAGGCCTTACTTTCTCTGACCTGAATGGCCATATCTGTTAATTAAGTGTTAGAGCTTTAATGCACATGTCGCTCGCTGCTATGGCTGCACTGTGTTATATTCTTTTTAAATCCAAGTCATTCATGGTAAATAATATTTGTAATGTTAATGTGAGTGCGGGAATGTGTTTAGTAGTAGTAGTTACTAGTTGTCAAAGGCACTTGTCGATAGACACTTGGCCTGTTTTGTGTGTGAGAAAGAGAGAGGTGTGTGTGTGTGTATGTGAGAGAGAGAGAGAGGTGTATGCGTGTGTGTGTGTGTGTGTGTGTTTGTGTATACGTTTGTGTATTATGAGTATGCGTTTGTGTGTATGATATTTACGTAATTAACCCATTTAAATTCCGAGTGTGACAGCAGAGTTTTTCCTCTCTCAAAAATATCTACACCCAAAGATAATTTTATATTCAGTGTATTCACAATATATTTCCTAGGATTCAGAACACCATATGACGCCCAACGGTGTCTGTAATTACACGTCAATCTAACAAAACACAATTTTGACACGCAACTCCGGTTAATTGAAATAATTATGCAGGCTCCTCGCGCCAACAAGTGCAGGACAATTATGAGAGAACTGCAATTAAACTATTTAATTCATGCGAGTAAATATATACTACTTCGAATTAAGAAAAAAATATGCATATACTACGCGCTTTAACTCTCCCACAAAGTGTTTTATTATAAAGATTATTAACTCAAGCATGTGATGTTACTTTAAATTAAAATTAACTCTTTGAGGCCGTTGAAGGGGTTCTTGAGCTTCTGAATTGGAGCAACCACCCCTTCCTTGGATCAAACTTCATTACTGCCTAGTTCTTCAGCCGTTGTATGACCCCTCTACAGGCTTAACGCTTTTCTATAATAATAATAATCATAACAGACGACTTTGTAAAGGGGATTTTTAGATCTTAACCAAAACTCTTCCAGCCTCACTTTTAACTTGCGTAGAAATATAATTATTTTGATAAAACTGCCGCTTAGAGATTTACAATATTTATACAGGACATGACTTATTCATCAACATGTCAAAGATGATATAATTATCTTTAATCAGGCTGCATGTGACATTCAAATAAGTCGAATCATAAATTCTAATAACTTCCTTTAGCAATAATTATGCGGAGCCTTTAAAAAGGCAACGATTCTCCCTAATTAATTATTTATCAAAAGCTCTAGGACTTCCATATCTGGATAAGCTCCCTCTCCACCATAATTCTTGGTGGTGCATTTAAGAGGAAAGCTATTAGTCTCACCAGGTAAACAGACCCCACCTTTCCCTAACTTCAAGAGGGATCTTTAACTACGGAAATTTCCCGAATAGCCGGGCTGAGGTGCTTATGATAAACTGTGTGTGAAAAAGAGTAGCCTATTTGATTAATTCGGCATCAAGGGGGTTCTGGTCCTGAAGGTGGACGAGGGCGGTTATGCCAGAAACCACCATCAGGTAGGTGAAGAACTGGGTATGAAACGATACACTGTAGATCGATCCTTTGTTCTAGACTTTTTGCGTCTACGTGTCACCAGGTAGTTAAAAGGCACTTATATGTAATATTGTCAGTGGGCTTCCTGTCACAGAGTTTCAGTTCTAGTCTTTCGTCTCCTGCTACAAGTTTCAGGAGCCTTTTAGATAAGCATAAACCTTTACAGTTGTCTGACAAATAGCTTCAAGGCAGATTTTTCTCTGTGTTGTAAATAAAATAGATCATGCTGCATCAGTCTTCTCTGAGACCTTGGATCTCCAGTCCTTTAAGATCCATCTCTAGCGACTTATCCTGAAGAGACAATTATTTTTTCCAGTATATGGATGTTAAACTGAGTCGATAGTTTGTCTAAAATCTTTGTCTCTCTCCACTCAACAAAATTACAAATACGTTTCCTAGAATGTGCAGCTGTGATGCATATTCACTGTAAGGATGGGAGTAAATGCACTTCCTCGGTTAAACTTAAGTCTTAATTGAATTTCCGAGAGTATTCAGAGCGCATAAAGACGCCCACAGCCACGATTTTCCAGCAAAAACAATTATTAAGATCAGAAAAACATCCCGCAGAGGTAATTTTTTGAGAAGGGATTTTTTTTCCGCTCTCGTTTCTTGTGAATACTACAAATCTTACGTGACTTCTCGTATTTACCATTATCGTTGTTATCATCATCATCATAGTCGTCATTATTATCGTCATCTATACCCTGTTCTGTGAAGACTTTGACGATATGTATCAGACAGATGTTTTTTCCCCTCAGTGTGGTTAGATAATGCCTGTGACCTCTACTGAAACCATGACAGCAGCACCTTATATTGAGACCGTAACATTTTATACTGCGACCATAGCACCTTCCGCACACTACCCATCACAATTCCACTCCCTCCTGTATACTGCGACCACCACAACATTACCACCACCTCCATTATACTGTAACCATCACAACACGTCAGGTATACTGTAACCATCACAACACGTCAGGTATACTGTAACTATCACAACACGTCAAGTATACTGTAACCATCACAACACGTCGGGTATACTGTAACCATCACAACACGTCGGGTATACTGTAACCATCACAACACGTCAGGTATACTGTAACCATCACAACACGTCAGGTATACTGTAACCATCGCAACACGTCAGGTATACTGTAACCATCGCAACACGTCAGGTATACTGTAACCATCGCAACACGTCAGGTATACTGTAACCATCGCAACACGTCAGGTATACTGTAACCATCGCAACACGTCAGGTATACTGTAACCATCGCAACACGTCAGGTATACTGTAACCATCGCAACATGTCAGGTATACTGTAACCATCGCAACACGTCAGGTATACTGTAACCATCGCAACACGTCAGGTATACTGTAACCATCGCAACACGTCAGGTATACTGTAACCATCGCAACACGTCAGGTATACTGTAACCATCACAACACGTCAGGTATACTGTAACCATCGCAACACGTCAGGTATACTGTAACCATCACAACACGTCAGGTATACTGTAACCATCACAACACGTCAGGTATACTGTAACCATCACAACACGTCAGGTATACTGTAACCATCACAACACGTCAGGTATACTGTAACCATCACAACACGTCAGGTATACTGTAACCATCACAACACGTCAGGTATACTGTAACCATCACAACACGTCAGGTATACTGTAACCATCACAACACGTCAGGTATACTGTAACCATCACAACACGTCAGGTATACTGTAACTATCACAACACGTCAAGTATACTGTAACCATCACAACACGTCGGGTATACTGTAACCATCACAACACGTCGGGTATACTGTAACCATCACAACACGTCAGGTATACTGTAACCATCACAACACGTCAGGTATACTGTAACCATCACAACACGTCAGGTATACTGTAACCATCACAACACGTCAGATATACTGTAACCATCACAACACGTCAGATATACTGTAACCATCACAACACGTCAGGTATAGTGTAACCATCACAACACGTCAGATATACTGTAACCATCACAACACGTCAGATATACTGTAACCATCACAACACGTCAGGTATAGTGTAACCATCACAACACGTCAGGTATAGTGTAACCATCACAACACGTCAGGTATAGTGTAACCATCACAACACGTCAGGTATAGTGTAACCATCACAACACGTCAGGTATAGTGTAACCATCCACAATCATCAACACAATGACCAACATGAAAAGAGGAACAGGAAAGAGACAGAGAGAGACAGACAGAATATAAAATATCGAAAGAATGAAACGGTGACAAATTTAAAGTGAATAAAGATGCAAATCAAATTGAAAAGGAAAACCTGAATAAAGATGCAAACGGAATAAAAATTTAAATTATAAAAAATGTAAAATAAATGAAAGTTTTAATTCATTACAAAGTTTAGTACAAATAAGAGATGGTATTCATCTTCATGATGGAAAAAAATCGAACGAGAAAATCCTGAGCAATAATCATTTTCACAGAAATGTGTGTGTGCGGCATAAAACTGCGGAGGTCATGCATGTTCGATCCTCCATCTATATAAAAATATTCACAAAAAAATTAAATTTGCGATGTTTTCTTCGTCATCGAGATAAAAAAGGAATTTTTTTCTATGAATGCAAGGGTCCCCACATGACGCTTTAGACCACTCAGTCACAGATCCCTGAAAAGCTGGGCAGCCTTCTGTACAAGTCACGTTTCCTTCCCTGCCCGGGCACACTGTTGGACCTGCTGAGATTTCGTACTCATTTCTGCAACTTTCCAAGCTCCTGATGATGCGTTGATTGCAACATGAAAGGCCTAGGGCTATTATTCAACTCCCCCCTGTGGTTGTTTTGTGTATATATATATTATATATATATATATATATATATATATATATATATATATATATATATATATATATATATATGTGTGTGTGTGAGCGTGTTAGATAGGAGTGAATGGAGACGAATGGTTTTTGGGACATGACGATCTGTTGGAGTGTGAGCAGGGTAACATTGTGTGAAGGGATTCAGGGAAACCAGTTAATTGATTTAGTTGGACTTGAGTCCTGGAAATGGGAAGTACAATGCCTGCACTTTAAAGGAGGGGTCTGAGATAGTGACAGCTGGGAGGGACTTTTCTCAGCTGTAGTATCTGAGCTCCTCTGCAAAGACAGTGATTATGTATGAGTGTGGTGAAAGTGTTGAATGATGATGAAAGTTTTTTCTTTTTGGGGATTTTCTTTCTTTTTGGGTCACCCTGCCTCGGTGGGAGACGGCCGACTTGTTGAAAAAAAAAAAAAAAAAAAATATATATATATATATATAGAAAAGACTATGTACAAGTCCTCATTATTATCCTTTAAAAGGGATAGAGGGGATGGGATTCTTTAATTCCAGTGAAAAGCTATTGATTTAAAGAATTGTAGTTATTTTGTATTTCCTCGGATCAAAAGTGATTACCCGCAACTCCCCAGGAGCCGGTTGTCCCCCACAGGTTTAGGCCATCAATTGTATATTATAATACTAAGATTTATTATTCTGATTGCATGTTATTCAACGCCGTGTTGTCGAGCAGCGATGTTAAATTGAGTTAAATTCTTCGTCCGAGTGTTAATTTCATCCGGTAACACAATAAACAACAGAATGGTAAACTGAAAGCGTGAATAATGCTGATGATAAGCGGAAAATTACTGACAGTGCTTGAATATTATGTATTTTCAAGCTGCACGCACACACACACACACACAGCCCCGGTGGCCTGGTGGCTAAAGCTCTCGCTTCACGCACGGAGAGCCCGGGTTCGATTCCCGGCGGGGTGGAAACATTTCGACGTGTTTCCTTACACACATACAACAGGCCAAGTGTCTAATCGACATGTGCCTAGGACAAAATGGTAACTAGCAAACAATAACACACGCGCCAGGAGCTATGAATCAACCTCTGTGACCACAAATAGGTGAGAAAACACACACACACACATACAAAACACAGTGTAGGCCTAGTGTCTAATCGACATGTCTAGGACAAAATGGTAACTAACTAACAGACCACATTTATCGACAAGTGTCTTTTACAACCAGTAACTATCACATTCTCTTTCCTCCTCTCCCCCTCCCTCCCTCCATCCCTCCCTCCCTCCCTCCCTCCATCCCTCCCTCCCTCCCTTCCTCCCTTCCTCCTCCTGCAACAGAGACCTTAATGACTTGCATTCATTTCAGCGGTAATTATCGAGCAATCTACTGATCTCTGTAATGGATATTTACGTTGCTGTGGTCGCAAGCTAATCTTTCCAGGGATTGTTTAGTAGGGCTTAATTGTCCCGATTCTTAGAGTTCTTATTACCCGGGTGACTTGTTGGTTACTAAGTCCGAATTACGCGCGGCCTCGAGTTATTTTTATCCTATTTTGGATATTGGTTGATTTACTGGGAATGAAGTCTGTCTTCTACATGAGTTTCACTTAGGCTCTGTTTATCCTGTACACCGCCAGGCAAATATACATCAATCCTTGATAAAACATCAAAATAAACTCTAAGCAAATATTCACAGCTAGAGTGTCTCTTAAGATCTCCTGCAGGCACGCTGACGTAGGCACGCTGACGTGTGTAGCATCAGACGGAGCTCATTTTTAAGTACTCCACGCAAGCTGACATCTGGGGGCTGTCTATAAACAAGGCAAATCAAGAGTTCAGTTAATGTTTCTGCTGCTGTAGGTGCCCTACAGCAAACCTAATTGTGGTTGCAGGGGTCGATACTCAGCTCCTGGCCCCGAATGTGTGTGTCTGTACACCAAGTACAGTTTACATGGTAGTTTACTTGCAAACCCCCTATTTCTGCTATGCTTGTTGCAAGCTAGGGTCTCGTGGGAGGTTGTAGCACCACCCTAAGAGGTTGTCAAATCGTGTAGCATAGGCTATTTTATAGGGAAGATCTGTCTCCTTTCCTCCATACACATTGCCTACACACCATAGTACTTTTTTAGTACCCTTTTTGTGGGAATTTTAATCATTGGGCTTATAAACCTCCTGTAATACTGACCTTAACCTTAATGTGTTCATTCCACTGCTCCAAATCCTATTGCCATGGTTATTTTATTCCATAATAATTGATCTGATAATTATTATACCCTGGATGCTGAGGTTTCTATCTCCCGTAATTAAAACTCTAGATGTGTCTAGGGCTTTAATTATTATAATACTAATGATATTACACTTTAAATGTTGATGTTCATTAATTAGCTAAGTCATCCAATGGGTGCAGCTCTTGTGATGTTAATTATGTTTATTATTAATTTTAATAATGAAATTATTGTTTCCTTTTTTGTTGATTCCTCCTGTGTTTATGTATATAACATGTCTAGAACGGGTGTAGTGCCGTGATATGTCGCACTTGGGTATCCTTATTGCTGAAACGTTTCGCTTGAGCTTCAGGATTCTTCAGTCGAATACATGTGTCCTTTTCATTAGGCTGTCAGTTTGTATACTATCAATATGGCGGCACCTGTTGTATACACGCTTGTCACGAGGCTCGTTTACTGCATGAAATTTGAGACGTGTTTGGCTACGAATCTTACTGGCCACGAACTTTTTTAAACTGCGACTGTTTGAAGATAATGAATGAAAAACATTTTGCTGAATAATCTTTTACTGGGATAACGTTTCGTCCAGTGCAGAGTTTTATCAAGAAATTATTTGATAAAAGTTTTCTAAAAACAGCGAAACGAAGTCCCAGTAAATACACCGTGTGTTTTCTTCACTGATGTAAGCACTAATCCATTTGCATCCACAATGGTTAAACATCCCGCTTGCTGCTGACTTTTTTTCTTGGCTAGAAATTCCACTGGTGACTAGACTCTAAACTTTCTGTTTGATTAAAATCCCACTGGTGATTAGCCTTTAACCTTATGTCTGGTTAATAGTCCCACTGGTGGCCAGCCAGCTCTGAGTGGCGATTGGATATTTTTTTTTTTCTATTTGTTGCTGGCCTCTGTGTTGTGATTAACTGTCTTGCTTGTCATATGGTGACAGGTTATTGTGCATTTACGGTATAGTGTTTCACTACTGTGAGTCGTAAATTGGTTGAAAAATATTTGAAATATAACTGCCAAGGGAAGGAAAAATGAATTGAATGGATGAGAGAGAGAGGGGGGGGGATGGATTTGAGGATTTTGAAAATGTTCTATGTTCTAGTTCATTCTGTTCTCGCTGTTCTTCACATTTCATTTTCTGTTCAGTATCACTATGTTCACTACACAACTTATTACAATTGAGGTCATAGTACTCTTAGACACTGCGCTCACTAATGATGGACCGGGTGGGCATCGAACCCATGGCAGGTGATTCCTAAAACTCACAAGCCAGTGCGCTAACCACTCGTCACTTTGTCCTCATCTCTCTCTATTATTATTATTATTATTATTATTATTATTATTATTATTATAACCCGTAGGATTATGCAGCGCCTGTGGGGAGGGGGGGGATGTGGAAGGTATTCAGGCTTAATTCAGGGAACCGGAGCACAGATCCAATTCCCTAGATCAAGAGCCCCTCACCAGCGTCAAGGAACCTTCCTTGAGGGGATCTCTCTGTATTAAATTTATTTATAGTCACAATGTTCATCCCGCATTTCATTACGAATGACTTTATCATAAAATTAATCACACTGTGTTTACTACACAGATCATCGCATTGTGTTCCTCTCACTGTGCTCTTCGCAATGCATTACGTCACTCCGTCATAAAACGTTCATAACACAGATTACGTCGTTTATCATAAAAATTTATTACTACGTTCTCTTGATTACAGCTGGTCTCGCTGCGTAGTTCCTCGTCTCGTGTTCTTCATGTGAACATAAGAACGTAATTGAGAGACTTGGGTAACATTTGGGAATCTTTATTCTGGAAATGTTTTTGCCAAGCAGTGGCTTCTTCAGTCTAGTACATAGAAGAACGATCTGAGGTAATCGGTCCGTCGTTCTTCTCAGTATCGAACTGAAGAGGCCACTGGCTGGCAAAGCGTTTCCAGAATGGATTCCCAAATGCTTCCCAAGTGTCTCAAATTATCAACTTGACGATTTTCTAACATGAAGGGGAAAACCCAGAGGTCTGGAGAACCCCATACGAAGGTCGGCTTCAATATATATTCAACAAAAGCCACTCGCGTATTTTGTTCGTCGTTTGTTTTAAACTTTCCAGGGCATTTGCTTTAATAGTTTTACGCTGTAACCTGTTACACACATGTATAATCCAGTTTCCGGACCAGTGCTTTCCTGACGAATAAAAGTCACAATACCGTGGCAGGAACAATTTCACAGCGATGCCACATATTGGCGTAAAATCTTCACGTGGAGCTTCGGCTTGTAAACCACTATGAATTCCATGCTTGATAATGGTCCAAGGGAAAGCGCGAAACACCTACTAATTTAGCGCTTCCTCACGTATAAGGAATAAGAACACTAATAATACTGCTACTACTAATAATAACAATGCTGCTACTACTACTACTACTACTACTACTACTACTACTACTACTAATACTACTAATAATAATGCTACTAATAATTTAATAATCCAGACCTTTACTGATCATTAGCTCACATCCCCTTCTAATAATGCGACTTATCTATTTAGAGTTTGTTAAGTCGGTTTATGGAAGATCTGCTTTAGTTACCAATGTTCATCATTTTCCATTAATGTTGAGAGTTTCATGGACCACACGGTGTTCTTCAGCAAGTTATATTCTTTACCACACCGTGTTAATCGCACTGTGTTCTTTTTTGCCACCTATATATCTTCTTTTCTCTCTCTCCCTACCTACCCTTTTTTTGCTGCCTATCTACTCTTCTACATCTCCCTATCCCCCTTTCCCTATCTCCCTACCTCATTCCTATTTCTTTTCCCTGTCTCCCTTTCTCTATCGATCTCTAGCTTTTTCCCCTTGTCTCTTACACTCATCGCTGCATAATTATCATCATCCCTATGTTCTTCTTTACCTCTCTTCCCTCTTTACCACCTTCTTACTCTTTATCCTGCCTACGTACCCCAAAACCCTACCTTCCTACCTCCACCTCCTTCCCCTCACATTCGAGCAAAAGACATTAGCTGACGACCCATGACCAAGCAATTCACTCACTCATTTCCATTAGCTTCGTCCATATGTCAGGGTCAACTCTGAATCTCTCCAGCCTTAGAGAAGAGGAGGTCTTCCACGCTGCCGTCTCCCAGACTGTGCCACAAAGCGGATCACGGTAGCAAATGATGAAATATTTTTGAGTTTTGACTCTGTGTACATGAGAAATATGTGAGAAATTGACGGAAAATTTGTCTAGAATGCAAAGGCTGCGAGGCAGTAAGCGGAGTGCAATTAGTGTGTCGCTTCTAGATTAAGGCAAGGAGATTAAAAGGCTTGCCCAGAGATTAGAAGACCAATTTCATGATTAGAATAAAATCAAATTAAACCACGTTTGACTTGGCTGTAATCCGTTCGACTGCCTGGGGTTCAAAGGAGATTAAATTAAATGAAACCTAATGAACTGGCGCGAGATTTCGTCAGAGTAGGAAGGACGCCAAGAAATTGCTGTCGATTTCACCCGAGCGGAAGGACGAGCTGGGAATTGACGTGGAGTGATTCCTGTCGTTCGCAGTGGGAAAATTCATGATAAATCTTGTATACGATATCAGTTATAGCTACTGGAACTGAGTGGTATTTGAGTGGTTTGTGGGGATGTTGGGGTGGAGAGAGGAGGGCTTTTAACCGGGGAAGGGGAAAGGAGGGGATGTGGTCTCTTTTTGATGCACCAGAAGAAGATGCATAAGTTATGGGGATGTGAAGGTGAGATTTTGTGTGTGGGGGGAAGGGATGTGGTGAGCTTGAGATGGGGGTGGTGTGGATGGGTTACTGTGGTGGTAGTGGTGTGGATGGGTTGTTATGGTGTTCGCAATGGATGGAATGTGATCTTCACAGACGATATGTTAATACTGTGAACATGTTCGGTAAATGGCTGAAATAATATTTAAATATGTTACCTTGTTTAACTTGCATAGAAATAGGCAAAACACACACACACACACACCAGGGAAGAGGCGAGGCCAGGAGCTATGATTCGACCCCTACAACCACAATTAGGTGAATACGTACACACACACACACACACACACACACACACACACAACACACACACACACACAAACACACACACACGGCAAAAAAAATACTAATATCCTCAAATTATTACTCAGTCTGGGTTTCATTCCTCGTGTGTACTCACCTAGTTCTCACCTAGTTGTGGTTGCAGGGGTCGAGTCAAGCCCTGGCCCCGCCTCTCACTGTGTGTGTGTGTGTGTGTGTGTGTGTGTGTGTGTGTCTTCCATATGATTAACAAGGAATCGTTCAGGTTATCACGACGTTATCATCATCGAAATATATCAGATCGTTGTGCTCCAAACGCAGTATGGAGGATGGGTTATGTAGTGGAAAAATGTGCTAACTAGCGTCACTAAAGCGAATAATAATACTGGCAATTAAAATTAAAAAAAAAAGTTAAGAGTTGGGACAAATCCACAATTATGTAAGAGTTCTGTTTATCTTGGAATCCATCTTGAGAAATTTTCCCTTGTTTTTTAACTGTTAAACTTAATGGGAACCTTCCCTGCCGAGATTACGTAATGCCTTGTCACCGTCTCTAATGAGCTGCCAACCTGCCCATTCTACTTGGCACCCCACGAGTGTGGCACCATAGTGGACGTCTGGCATTTCTTTTCTCTGTTTTATTTCGTGGTGAAATATGCAGATGTGAATGGCACTGAAGGTACGTACTTGGATTATCTTAAGATTCACCCTCTCTCTTTCCCCACCGCCCCCTTCCCCCCAAAAAGGAAATACATTTATGCTAATTTTTATTTGTTCATTCTTAATGGTGTGTTCCTTGGTGCCGATGAAGGGCTCTTGGTTCAAGAGGTAGAGCTTTCTTTCTCCTTGGACCAAATATGATTTCCTCTCGCTGCCAGGCGCTGAATAATCCTAATGTAGACTGCATTATTTTAAACAACTAATGTAGCAGCATAACCTAGAAACGCTAAAATTTACGCTATAAATAATCTATCCCACCTCATCTGAGTAGGAATTTGCATGAACATATTTCATTGTTTTCATAGTGTAATAGAATGTTCAGGTGACCCATTAGTAGAGTATATTCCTTTCACACGAACGTCTTTTCTTACATTACTGGTGTCGCCTTATCTCATTATGACTATACTGTATAGTCATAATGAAAAGGGAATGAATTCTAAGGGATTTCGTTATTCCTCAAACTATTTGCATTGACAGTGTGATTAAATGTGCGTGTGCGCGCGCGCGTGTGTACATATACAATTTCATGAATTGCAGGGGATCAATCCTGGGGCGTGAATTTATAAGGCGCTTTACTGACTATGCTAATTGGAACACTAAGAAGGGCTCGGACAAGTCACATACTGAACTGAAATGTACTAACAGCGGTCACTGCCCTCAGGCAAAGACGTGTTCCCATTACCATTGTCGGTAAAGTAGTAGCTTTGTAAATACATGTCTCCATTCGGTCTTTTGCAATCCATGAAAAGTTAAATAAAACTCTTAAAATATAAATAAATATATATATATATAGGATGGTCCACTCTGACAAATACTAGCCTCGAGAAGTGGATAAAGGTTCAGGAAGAATATTTGATTTCTTCCTGATGCATTAATATTCCACTTTCACCAATTTTTAATTTATATATATATATATATATATATATATATATATATATATATATATATATATATATATCGTGCTAAAGCTGAAGAATCTACGGACGAATGACCAATCCCTCTCACAGACTGAGTCTGGAGAAAACTACTCAAAGAGAAATCCTAAAACCATTATCGATGTTTTGAAAGCCACCGTAATGGCGTCTCTTTTTTCCCCCCTCCTCTTAAGGCAGAGCTGGACACAAGTTTTTGAGGCTCGTGATGCTGATTTGAGAGACTCATTGGGGCTCTTAAAGTTTCGTTTAGCGTATGTGGGATGGAGTATTGCTTGCAGGGAGTGGAGAAAATGCAATTACGTAATGGAGGAGAAATTCAATAAATAATTATCCGCCTAAGTTAAAAAAAAAAAAGGCAAGAGTTCTACTCGTTTTGCTGTTGTTGGTTAATTTAGAGTTGTTAAAAATTGTCTGAAAAATTGCACATTGCATTTCTTTCATGTTTATGTTGCAAGTGATATCTGAAGGAGAGAGAGAGAGAGAGAGAGAGAGAGAGAGATAGATAGATAGATAGATAGATAGGGAATTTGGAACTGGGCATAAAATCTAACTGAGCTTCTCAAAACTAACTTTGTAAAAAAAAAAGCATAAATTGATAAAAATGGAAATATATATCACTATAACATATATCACTATAACATATATCACTATAACATATATCACTATGACATATATCACGGTTATCTGCTGATACAGTCTGAACCAGTGTGCGTTTGAGCGAATAATTACCAATACAGAAATACAATACTACAACCAAAATGTAATTCTTTTAAAACTTCATACCCAACTTGTACCATAATTACTGTTAACGATAGTTATATCGGGACTGTTATTGCTAGATATCTTAGAAGCTCTCTCCTGTTCTCTCCCTGTTGACACAAGCTGTCCCGTTCTATCCCTGTTGGTGCTATAAAAACTGCATGGTTACAAATTAGGATATGTAAATTTCCGGCATGGATATACAAATTGAGTATATATTCAGATCTCTTGAAAAAAGGGATGTGAAATAGATTCCCTGGACAGGCCCTTTGTGCTTCAACCATTGTGAATATTAGCAATATTTAAATTAAATTAATGGAGAGGCGCCACGAGTTGAGCTCTTCTCGATAACACGAAGCACAAATAAATAATTATAAGTACGTTCTTCCAAACACATTCACACACCCAGCCATATGGCGTCACACCGATCCTCGAGTCAACCGTTCCAGCTTGGAGCCCCCACGCCTAGCAAAATAAACAAAAAAAGTGGTGTCCAGTGGCTCGGTGGTTCGATCCACGGCATGGATGGAAATGTTGGGCATGTTTCCTCACACCTGCCGTCCTTGTTCACCTAGCAGCAAGTGGGTACCTGGGTGTTATTCAGCTGTCATGGGTTGTCTGGAAGTGGAACAATCTGGAGAGTGAAGTGGTAGAGGCGGGATCCATACATAACTTTAAGGAGAAGTACGATAAGCCTCTTGATGTCGGGAGAGTGTGAACCCAGTAGCGACCAGGAGGTGTGACTCGACTACGGCACCCAAATATAGGCGAGTACATGCACACACCACACACTAAAAAAAGCAACAGGCCAAGTGTCTATCGACAAGTGCCTTTGACAGCTAGTAACCACACACACACACACACACACACACACACACACACACACACACACACACACACACACACACACACACACACACACACACACACACTACATACGCTTCAAACAGTCGTAAAAACGAGCAGTAAGGTCACAGGCACTGAGAGAGAGACATGATACACATTCCTTCAAGACTGATAGTTCACACGTGTTGTTCTCACTCAACGGGACAAAGAAGAGTGGTGGGAATCATTACAAAAAAAAAAAAAAAGCTGTACTCCAGACATCAGTAAGCTGTTCGGATTTTACGAGGGATGAAAGTGAAGGATCGAAGGAGATAAGTGGGAATTTTGTTATGAGTACTGAGAGTTAAGGCGTTGTCTTTGTAACTGCAAATTCTAGACGATACCGACTTAGCTACTCGTACACAATTAATCCGCACATAGAAGCTTACGACGACGTTTCGGTTCGACTTGGACCATTTACAAAGTCTTTGTAAATGGCCCAAGTCGGACCGAAACGTCGTCGTAAGCTCCTCTCTCCTATGTGCGGGTTATTTGTGTATTGTTCCCGTCACGGTATTGTTCCCGTCATGGTATTCTACCTTTGTTCTCTAGCTACTCGTATGTCACTATAGTCGTGGAGTTGCAATTGGTAGTTCAGTACACGGTGTTACATAATTCCCTCCTGGTTCAGATTCATTAATTAATTTATCATAAATACTGTTTACGCTCTGAGGTTGAAACACAGTCTACCCCTATCAGGAGAACCTTTCCATGTCCGTTTTTACATAAATCTGAATAAATTCTCATTGTGACGCTGGTGAAGAGCTCTAAGTACGAAGAATTGAAGTTAAATTACCCTTCCTCGGATCTAACCTGATAGCCCCAGTGAATTTAGCGCTTCCCCTATGACTAAAATAATAATCTTCAGACAATTTGTTGCTGTCACATACAACTTAATTTACAGTAATTATAAAATTTTAGTTATAAAATCGTAGTCATTTTGTTTTTAATTTTTCAGGCCCATAACCTCATATTTGTCGACCTTTTTAATAAAATCAACGTGTTAATTTCCCGGCCCTATTTTCTCTTGTCTTCAGCTTGATACACCAGATAAGATAAAGTTGTTTTCGCAGCCACAGCTTTTTCAAGTCTGTACCGAGTACATGTCTACATAGTCATGAACAGTGTCCGGTACTGTAGACTTTTCTCTTATCACGAGTGAAAATGTTCACATTTGAACTTTGTTTTTCTTGGCAGCCTCGTTGACAAGAGATGTCGCAGTCGTTTTTATATATATTATTAATATGTAGGTTCATATAATCTACCCTAATCCAAACTATTGGAATAAAATTCACCGAAGTTAACCTACAGTGACTTAAAATAAAGTAAGATTTAAAAAAAACTGGATTTCAGAAATTTATTTTAAGTACCCCATCAAAAATATACGAAGCAAAATGGAAATATAATGTGCTGTTGGTGTCCCAACTGACAGATTTCTAGACTGTAGAAAACCCTGGAAGACAAGCAGACTTGGATTCTGGTCAGCTCGGACACTTTGTCGATACTAACAACGACGACGTCTGCCCAGCACCAGGCAGCTTGAAGCATTATACACATGTATCTGTAGACCAGCACAAACAGGCTGAAGGAACAGTGAATATTATGCAAAACGCAGTATTTGTTTGGAAACTGATTGATGCCTCACCTTGCAAACACAAATCTGTACCCAAACTAAAAGACGTGTTTGAGAAGTTACTCATTTTATGGTATGTGTTTTGATTTTTCAAACGCATTTGTATCTGTTGCGTAATTTGGAAAGCAGAGCTGAACATTCTATGTGAGGACTTACTAATATTGGATTTTGTGTGTTTAGCATAAAGTATATAAGCTTCACGCAGTTCAGTAAAGCTACAATTCACCTGAACATTAATAACTAATGGAAATAAGACAGTGTCCTCGATTACAAGTTGAATATCCTGGTCTACCTTGGGCTACTAACCCTCGGGGTTAACAATCGGAACAAAAATCTTCTTCTTTCTTCTTCCTGTTCTTTCTTCATTTAAATTGGAATTAAGGTAAACTGTCGACGTATAAACACTGCCAGATGCACACTTCAGTGTGTATACACTGAGAGATATACACAAAGCTCGGTGTATATACACTGAATTTTTGAGGCCGCTGGTGAAGAGCTCTTGATACAAAGAAATGGAGCCACTTTCCACTTCCTCGAATCAAGCTTAATTACCTCTCATTCCCTATGTGCTGTAGGACCCCGCAAAACAGGTTCAGAGGCATAATAATAATGATGGTAGTGTTTATATATTTTAACATTATGCCCGGCACCACCCTGAAGCAATTATGTAAATAGCAGAACGTTTTGGCTGGAAATCTCTCCCCAGGAAAAATTACGACCGATGCTTTAATCTTGTGTTTATAAACACGCTGAACTCCGCGATTATTTTGATTATAACATGTCTGCCGTTGTTATTTTCTGGGAAGGATTATCAGGTTTGTTTACGGAGAGCGAGATAGTGGAAGATGGGTGGGAGGAAAGTTAAGAGAGAGAGAGAGAGAGAGAGAGAGAGGAACAGAGACAGACAGACAGACAGACAGACAGACAGACAGAAGACCTTTCGCTAACCAGTGGTCCTTTTCCATTCAATACAGATAGTACACACTGGATTTTGTGGATGATTTAATCAGTCCCTGAGCTATAATAGAAGATGGGAAAAGAAAAAGGAGGAATAGATGAAGGAAGAGTACAGAGATAAACGTTAAATAAAAGGACAAAGAGTGGGAGCGAAGGAGTAAGAGAAGAGAGGGAGGGTGACCCTGGCATGGAGACAGTGCCATGTGGGGTAGTGAGTCTCACACACACACACACACACACGCACACACAAGGCAACTTGAGACACCCTGCAGGGACAATGTGCGTGAAAAAGTGCGTGAAAAAGTGCGTGAAAATTGGGGAAATTTAATATACGAAGAAAAAACGAGAAATTCAACCTTTAAGGATGTAAATGCTGGAAATTTGATCATAAAAAATGAAATGAAAAATATTACTCTCAGATTATTGCTTTGCGAGCAAATAAAAGACTATCGATGACAACAGTTGTTCGTCTACACTGGTTGGTAACTTTCTACAGTGCTCTGAAGCAGATGCACACTTCAGTGTGTATACACTGAGAGATATACACAAAGCTCGGTGTATATACACTGAATTTTTGAGGCCGCTGGTGAAGAGCTCTTGATACAAAGAAATGGAGCCACTTTCCACTTCCTCGAATCAAGCTTAATTACCTCTCATTATCCGCCAGTTTCAGGGAAACCCAGATCAACAAATACAGCGGTCTGGCAACGTGCTATAACTTCCTTCCAATAGAACTGGAGACCCCTGGCAGTGCTGGGTAAATGTGCACTCAGGTTTCTGAAAGAGTTGGGTGACAAACTCATCACGGAAACCAAGGACACCAAAGGACAGAGTCTACCTCCGGGGAGCTGCATGAATTATTCGAGAAGCAGTTTCTGTAATGTCATGCAATGACGTGTAATTTTAAGATACAATTATTTTTGTGACCAAAGTTCAATAACATCGCATACACGGGGTGGTAGGGGAAGGAAATGTTCAAACAGCTTCAGGGAAAAGCCTGCAGATTTTTTTTTTCCTGAAGATTATTTATTCTCCGTGTGGGTCTCCGGTCAGTACTAGAGGTAGTACTCCCCTATCAAGCACAGAAACAGGTATACTTCTTGGTATAGAAATATTCACACGGATAGAGGCTGCTACCTAAATTACTGGGAACGGTTGAAGTCCCTGGATTTGTATTCCCTGGAACCCAGGCGAGAGAGTTACATGATAATATACACTTGGAAAATCCTAGAGAGATTAGTAAAAAACTTGCACTCCCTATGAAAGCAAAAGACTCGGCAGGAGATGCAACATTTCCCCAATGAAAAGCAGGGGCGCCACGAGTACGTGAGAGACAACACAATAAGTGTCCGGGGCCCAAGACTGTTCAACTGCCTCCCAACATGCGTAAGGTGGATTATCAATAAACCCCTGGCTGTCTTCAAGAAGGCATGGACAGGCACCTAAAGTCAATACCTGACCACCTGGGCTGTGGTTCGTACGTCAGTTTGCGTGCGGCCAGTCAGTAACAGCCTGGTTGATCAAACCCTGATCCACCACGAGGCTTGGTCTCGGACAGAGCCGCGGGGGCGTTGACCCCCGAAATCCCCTCTAGGTATACTCCAGGTAATAGATGTGCAGATGAAGGTACTCGCACATGAATATGAGAAGATATAGGTATACTACAGGTACCGACATATTAGAATATATACGACAGGTTTTGAACTTTTTCAGTCCTCACATGACTCTTCAACGCCCTACCATTATGCATAAATGAGATTACCAACAAATCCTTAGCTGCTTTCAAGAGGGAAATAGACAGATTCCTCAAAACAGTTCCTGATCAGCTGGGTTGTGGTGCATACGTAGGGCTACGGGTGGTGGGCATTAACAGCTTGATAGATCAGGCTAGCAACCACGAAGCCTGGTCCAGGACCAGACCGCAGGCGCGGTGACCTCCAGAAGCGACTTCAGGTAGACCCCAGGTAGAACCAGAGTCAAGCTTTACCTGTTGACCGCCTAATAAGAGAGGCTATTGCTGTCCTCGGCCAGGAGGGTCCCATATGAATCGGAACACAGCCCCCTTCAGAAACTCGTGATTTTTTCATCTTAAATACATCTATTCATTTGCAGCGAAATTTCTTTTATTTACGGATAAAAACTGAAGAAATATTGACCTCGGATACTGACACGTGTTTTCTAATTAAATTTCAGATTTTGCTGCTGAAACGACTAGTTTATTTTGCCCCCATGTCAGTCCTGTGGACGGCAACGGCAGGTATATTGTGCGCCCCCATTTTTATGATGTGAACGGTAGCTGCTAGATTGTTGTGCACCCCATATCCATCCTGTGCATTGGTGCACGAGAGCACTTATGGATACGCAGAAGTCGGGAAACTACGGCTGATATCAGTATGTAATTTTATTTGCTGTTGATCGGAGTCTTAATCAAAGAATGACCTTCCAATATTTTATTAAAAACATCTTCAAAGCCGCGTCAGTGTTTACATAACTGTTTGAGGTCACAGATTTATTGCCAGTGGTGGATTACATTGACTACATTGGTTGCACTTGTCCCTTTTACCCAACATATTGTTGGTAATTCTACCAACTTTAATACAACCCACACATGAGTGAAAGAAACGTCGTCACAAGCTTCTTTCTGCTATACGCGGGTTATTTGTATATAGAGGACGTTTAGGTTCTTCCTGTACAATTTTCAAGTTAGTTACTCCATCCTCTTCATTTTCCGTCTCATTACTTAATACAACTACAACTGCTTTCGGTCTGTTTTCTGGTATTTTCATTCATTGGTCTGTTTTCTGATGTTCTCAACCAGTCTTTCCCACTTGTCTTGTGGTTTTTCTCGCTACTTTTTCTCTTAGTCGATATTTGATAATGGTCTAGGACGGTCCGAAATGTCTAAAATGTCCTCTTCACAGTTGATATACATTTGCATTGTTATATTCTATAACTATACTAGTTTAATCTCAATATATTCTTAGATTATAGCAACACTAAATGACCCACATGGGTTTAACACTAATGTAATTTGATTACTTTCCCTTTCCCTTTTTTCCCCTTTCTTTCCCGTAAGTGTAGCAACAGTGTAGACAGCACAGAGTCCATTACAACAAACGTGGCAACACTGGGGCAAGCACCTTGGCAGAGTCCATTATAGTAACTGTAGAAACACTTTGGATTGCGTTTAAGCTTAGTCCATCATTTATTCAGATCATACTGAAATGAAACAGAATAAAAGAACAGATGCGTAGAGCTTGGTGAAAGAGTTTGGTATAAGAGCAAAACCTTTCTTTGATCAGCTTTTGGTGGCTACGAAGCATACAAAGAGGCTCAAGGGATTCACATCCCCCACAACACTTTGCCCAAGCCAAATCACAGGAGCTGGAGCTAAAGACGCAGAGAGAGAGAGAGAGAGAGAGAGAGAGAGAGAGAGAGAGAGAGAGAGAGAGGGAGGGAGGAGAGAGAGAGAGGAGAGAGAGAGAGAGAGAGAGCAAGAACGTGAGTGTCTCACGAAAAATCCTCTGCAAGAGGAGCTTAGTGCTGGAGAACCCAACTGGCGGTTCTCACATTGCGCGACCAGCACCATAAACAAACACTGGGTGCCCAGCATGTGTGTCGTCTCCCATGGCAAAAGGCGCTACGACCACGACGATGATTCCGGGGACACCGATGATAACGGCGACGATGATTATAACGACGACGATGATGACAAGGGCAACGAGACTCAAGAGCTGTGATTGCTGCTGACTTACGGCTAGTTCATGGGCAAAGACACTTCGAGGAATTGGATCTGCGTTTTCCTTCCTTGGAGCAAATCCATTTTCATTTCCAAACATTTCTGTTTTCATTTCAGGAAACAGGACATTTCCTGACGCGGGTCTTAGTCATATGATGAACAGCAGTTGAAGCTTTTGGTCATCTGACAGAGGCCTTCCGCTGGATTACCGGTCCACCCCTTTAAAAATTATGGTTATGATTACGTGGGTATCAGTGAGTTGGGCAATATCAGAGTTTTTTAATGAATGAGATGACTCTAGTGTCTAGGCTTCTCCGTAGAATATTTATGACAAAAAGGACGTCTTGAAGTTATTAATGAATATCGAGTTCCACGAGTCTGGGTCTGGGACTGAGTGTATGGGTACGCAATCAATGGTTACTTCGAATTCAAGTGAAGGAGGAGTTATATGGTGAAGAGCTGGTTTGGGTCGTCAATCTCAAGGTCGATTAGTGGCTCACTGAACGCTGAGTCATACTGAAAATCGTGCATTTCCCTCATTTTTGTTGTTGTCAGCGTAAGTCACATCTCCTTTAATCAAACGCTCGACACTAGATGTTGTTTTTGACCTGGAGTTTGCATACGAGAAGAAGTGTTTTGGAATTCTCTCATTTTTACTTACGGTTTTTAGGTTGCGCTGCCTCTACTGGTCAGTGAATCCTTCACACAAAGAAAAACTACAATAGACAAATGCAAGTTTTATGGAAGTTATTTATCAATTTTGCGTCCTAACTAATCACGCAACCTAAAATAACTTTGTCAAAATTTACGAAGCATAAATTAGCGTAATGTTCCTTTACTATCTAAGAATCTGCACAACTAGAATAAAAATCTAGATAATGGTTCACGATAGACGGAAACTTAGACTGAAGATTTCTTTCCGAACTGTGGGGTCATTGTGAATTGTAAAAATATCTTTCAGTAAATCAGTGTTTTTTTTTATTTAGGTTTTGGGTACATAACTTACCATTTTTTTTACAAGAATTTTAAGAGCAGCCATCTTCACCTGGTGAGTTCTGAATATTGTGTGTTACTGTAGGCGGATACTCGGTCATGCTAAATAGATAAGAGCCGTTTGTAGAATATATATATTATCCATATCTGAACTATATATACCTACCCTTCCTGTTGTCATATATAACTGAAGCCCATTCCACAGGCACTGTATGGTCCGTGAGTGTAATATTTGTTTTACAATGTTCTTGAAGTCGCACAGATATATTATGAGCACATACGATGTACAGTTATAATAATATCTTTATTTCTACAAGTACAAGGTATACAGACCTGGCTGACATCAATGACATACTGCTATATAGAAAGCCGCTTGTTATGCTGAGAATTTCGGGCAAATTAGGTCAGTTTTGTCACAGGATGCGACCCACACCAGTCAACTAACACCCAGGTACCCATTTTATACTAATGGGTGAACAGGAACAGCAGGTGTCTTATGGAAACACGTCCCTAATATTTTCCAGCCGTACCGGAGATTCGAACTCCGGAGACCTCAGTGTGTGAGCTGAGTGTGCTACCGATCTAGCTACGGGACACCCCG
The DNA here is from genome assembly GCA_009830355.1 of Cherax destructor. Lineage (NCBI taxonomy): Eukaryota > Metazoa > Arthropoda > Malacostraca > Decapoda > Parastacidae > Cherax > Cherax destructor. The sequence continues at coordinate 435,411 of WNWK01000145.1, forward strand.
TAGATTTAGCCTAATATCACCCAGAAAAATCAAATAATGTAATTAATTACTGTTGTTTTTTCTATGAGATAGGTATATGTTCAACCGATCAGTAGACTCTGGCGCTCCAAACAAAGAAATTCACCTTATCTGGCGAAAATAAACAGGTCCACTAAGACGACAACAGGCGGCCTCTACACATGGCACTGAACTTCAACTCAAGACTCAGTTTTGCCAGCTCCACCGAGCCCTTGATCCCTCCGTAATCCACTTTTATATCTCAAGCAGACACACAACACACTGGTAGACACAGTTGCTCTAGCCAGATTAGCAGCAGAGAAAAACAGGGAGAACATTGTGACTCGGTAATCAGGGCTTAGTCTGGCACCAGTTGTGGTTAATAAGGGACGGATTAAACTAGACGAAACAAGAGGGTCTCTGGGCATTGTGTGTTGGCACCACTGGCGGCCTGGGAACTACAGGGTGCCTCGGTATTGGGGAAGTAGTAGCCATTTTTTCTCTTTATGGCTGATGAAGGGCTCCTGATCCAAGGTGTTCGTGCAGTTCTTCCATTACTTGGATCAAACTTAATTACCTCCCATGCTCTAAGCGCTATATGACTCCTAAATACATTCACTTTGTGATGTCATCTCGATTTATTTAAATTCGTTATTTTAGAAGGAACGTCCCCTTCATGGGGTTGTAGTAATACTGGTGCTGGGCTCTTCATCAAAGAAACTGTAGCTTTCCTCTCCTTCCTTGGATCATACCATTCTCCAGGCGCTGAATTATTTTCCCAGGATTTGACCTCCCTAATTTCCGACAGGTTCAAATTTCCCTTTTTCTCCACCTAATCATTGCTTTCTATAACAAGTAAATTTTCATGTGAAAACATACAAATACATGTGGAAATACAATTATTACATTAATGAACGAATGGTTAATACACTGTACTGTACCCAGAAAGGGGTACCCAGAAAGGGGTACAGTGCAATGGTATGGAGGGGGGCGGATCTTACAATGAAATATTGCACTTCTGCTAGTAAAAGGTACACTTTGAAAACGTCTTCTACAGTTCAGTTGTAAACTTCATTCCTGTTGGTCCATCCATGACCAAGCCTCCGTAATCAAGGAACATCATCGCAGTTTGACTCTTACGGGTTTACAGGCACACCTTGAAGTCAGGTGAGTGGGAATCAAGGACGTGGCCTCCGTTAATAATAAGCAAATATGCTTCAGTTAATTAAAAATACATAAACCAATAATAACTCACCGGGCCTCAGCTAATACAATTCACAAGCACTCAACAAATAACAATTTACAATGTCTCAGCTAATAATTCACAAGCTCTCAACAAATAATTCAGTGCCTCAACTAATGACAGTTCTGAGTACCCCAACAATTCAGTTCCACTCTTCATATACACAAATAATAATTGTCATTGTGTATTCTCCTAATTAAGTGTACTTTTAATAAATATATAAACTTCAGTCATAATGCTATGTCCAGCTACATTTAATTTAATTAGTTATTAATTTTTATTACAATTATAATAATTGTGAACCTCTGCTTTTTCTAATCAACATTGATGCAATTGCTATTATAATGTAAATGAAAATATTTTAGTCTTCAAAACCAATTTACATTATTTAATCCCGCTTTCAGCATCTTAAGTTTAATCCATAAAGACTTAATGAGTTTTAATTTTACTTTAAAAATGACACACATCATATGAAGGTAATACTTTGCATAATCGTGTATAAAAAATAGGAGAGGTAATAATGATTGATGCTTAGAGAATAAAGGTATAGTTTTTGTCAGGTTAATAATTGGATGGGTCACCTTAATGACCCCATTTATTTAATGTCCTCTGTATACTGCAAACTTGAATAAATTTACTCCACTGATAAGTTTGAGAAGCGCTTCTCATCTTGTAAGTGACATTACGCGAGTACCACTCATCCTGTGAGTAAACACACTGCCATAAAGAGTACCACCACTCGTCGAGTGAGTGAACACACCACCATAAAGCCAATACATGTCAGCGCAAATAGTTGACACGCCATTTGCAATATCAAGGCCATGCTGTAAGACAGGAGCATAAGGCAGACTGTGAGAGAGGAGACCCCATGCTGAGCCCCAACTTGGTACACACGCTTTGGGAGAGTAGCAGGAGGAAGGGGTGACCGGGAGAGAGAGAGAGAGAGAGAGAGAGAGAGAGAGAGAGAGAGAGAGAGAGAGAGAGAGAGAGAGAGAGAGAGAATATATAATAGGAGGGAAAGATGAAAATAACGATTTAGGGAGAGAGTGATGAGGGAGATGAGAGGAAAAAATGTGAGATAGCGAGGAGGAAGAAAGAGGAGGGAGGGAGAGAATGACAGATACAAAATAAACAATGAATCATCAAGATCGATGACGGACTTTTTTTTTCTAAGGGAGTGTACATCGAGGGAGAATATAGTAGGGACGGGCGAGGTATGTGGTAGAGGATACAAAAAAAAAACAAGAGGAAGAAAAGAAGAAAGGGGAGAGAGAGAGAGTTGGGAGGGAAAGTATGAAGCTCATTCATATGATTAACGCAACATGGGCCCAATAATTCAATTAATTCTTATCAGAAGTGGCAACAAGAGCAGATATAGTCTCACCAGCTGACTGCGACTAAATCTCTAAATATTTTATGATATTTTACTTTTACATTACGAACTCAAATGTTTGTCATCCTAATGACTTTAGCTGACCTATAACAATGAACTTGACTCCCTAGATCACTAATGATTCTGTCATCACATATTCTATCTGAGCTGCGTTGCCAGGTGTATAAATATTGTATGCAAAACTCAGAAATTTGTTAATTTCCTAAAGAGTCACTCTCACAATGAATTATTCAAAGGTAATAAGGCTAATAAATTATCCTTCCTAAAAAAGAATGTTACATAGCAGCATATGTGTTGATTATCTAGGATAACCCAGGAGGTTATCCTAGGTATACAATCTAGATAAGAAAGTCAGACAGTGACTTATTTTTCATTGGGGTCCTTTCATAATATGCTAACTGCTTCGGAGGCAAAAGCTGCTTCAATTAAAAAAAAATTATATTTATAACGTCGTGTTCACTAGCACGATGAGTGGCACTGCCCTGTAAACCCGCTCCTTGGGGAAAAATCTCCAGGCTTTGACGTGAGCCCAGGCAAACTAACATCTCTCAGCTTGTAAAATAAATGCAAGAACTTTACACTCTCTCTCTCTTTACACTTAAGAACCTCTTAGTGTACGGGGAGAGAGAGAGGGAGGGAGAGACGGTGAGAAACCTCGGGTTAAAAAAAAGGGTAAACGGAGAGAAATGTTAGTAAGAAAAATAGGTAAGATGTTTCGGGGTTGGTTGCTATGGGGGTGGAATATGAGTGGGGGGGGAGGAAGATGAGGGGATGGTACAGAGGGAGAAAAAGGGGCGAGGGAGAGGATACTAAGAAGAGATAAAATGACAGAAGGGTTCCTGGGAGGGTAAAGCGAGTGTAGGGTATGGGGAGGTCAGGTTATGGGAAGGTATGGGTGAGGTGAGGGGTATGGAGAGGGAAGCGTGAGGGGATTGTATAACAAATGTAAAGTATATATAACGCCTGTAAATTATATATATTTAATCTAGCACACGACTTATGTCGGTATGATTCGTCTAAAGCCGAGGCAATAATTTATTTGTTTTTCATTCGTAATTAATTGATTGCGTGGTTTCATAACGAGAAGTACCAGCAACTTCAACAGTTTGTTTGTAGGAGATTTAATAAACTATTTTATGTGATTTTGAAACAGTATTAACTATGAATATTAAATATGTTTTCGTATACACTGTTTTTTTTTTTTAAGTAATTGTAATCACCAGCGTTGCTGACGTCATATTTACTGTTGAAAAGGTACAGATCCATGAAAAAAAGCTCCCATTGCGACAGTGTTTCGCTCTGTATAGAGCTTTATCAAGTCAATAGTTAAGCTCTACATAGGGAAAAAGTTCGTGATCTGCATTTTTGCTGCGATAATGTCGGAAATGAGCATTTGGCTCCAGTTATTGTAACTGATGAGTAAAAATGGTTTAGAACAAGTAGGCTCTGCCTCACTTGGCTCAGTGGGTTTGTGTTCTTTATTGATCTTATGTACAAGTTTGAGATGGGAGAAGGGTACGGGAGAGAAGAAAAGGAAAGAGAGAGCAAATGACAAGAGAGGAGGGGGGAGGAGGAAGGGAGGGTAAGAGAGCACTTGGGTGGGAAGTGTTGATTGGATGTGATAGCTTTATTATGCGCCCTGTACTCACCCTGTGGGCGGTAGTCGAAATATTAGACACTTGTAATGGGTTCAGGGGCTGTGCCCCAGCGTTCTTTTGATTAAATACGTTTCAGTCAAAAACATTTACTTATTATAGGCGATGTTGGTATACTTGCCTAGAATTTTTTTAAAGAAAGGGAGCGGGATATATGATTTACTGTGGATTAATATTTGAATATTTCTTAAACATATGCGAAAGAAAATCCTTCAAGTAAATCTTGATCAGCTGAACTTCGTTCAACTAGCACCGATAAATACTGTAAAATCTGACCTAGACATCAACTAGGAAGTTCAACCTGAGAAGGGGCAATTAGGGAGATTATACGCTGAATCACCAGCATCAATGACTCGAAATTTCTTTTTCTGAATGTTGCGGTTATCAATCCAGTCATTTTTCCTTGTACCTATATTATTAATTGTGGCGTTCGCCGAGTGCAAATATTACATTCCTGTATTTCGTCATGAACCGGCTTTTTTTATTCCATTTTAGCGGACTATGGTTTATTGCCTACTCTCATTGATTGCACAATTGGAATGGAGGTAACTGCTAGTTGTGTTGGAAATTCTGCTTGTTCGGGGTGAGGGACGGGTCCAGAGGAAGCTATCTCACACGCAGGACAGCCATGGATCCCCAGACACACTCGAGCCTCGAGTTGGTTAACACTGTACAAGAATCTGTCGTCTGTATGGGTGTTTAAAGCTGTAACAGTGAGAGTTTTTACACTGAGGCATCTTCTCTCTTCAAACTTTCTTAGAATATGGTATTTGTTATATCCATAGAGTAAAAGTTTGCATTTAAGTTTGGTGTTGTGTACATATGGAAAATCCAAAGCTAACATTTAGTGTATACTTTCTTCCTTATTTTCCATATTGCTCTAACTGCATGTATTGAAGCTGTTATCTTGCATGGCCAGGTACAGTAGGTCTTGGAAATTACTTGAACTCATGACGGTAACATTGTTGCGAACATTGAAAGTGAGAACCCCTTATACTGTCATTGGCATTGTTCCCTGGCAGAACTAGAATGTGAGAAATAGCACTCTAAGACTCCTATCTTCACAAAAAAATTTATAGGGCATTCACTCGTATTTTTACAAACAAGAAATTGGAGACTCAGCTTCATTATCTCTCTCAGTATTTTAACCATTTATTTGTTAACACAGGTGTAAGTTCCATCTGACTGTGAAAGTGGTTTTACTTGGAATTTTCCGAATAAAAAAAAATATTTTGTTTCTTCAGATCTCATTTCTGGCTCTTTAACCTTGTCTCTCCTGGTCTCTCTGTGACACATTCAGTTTGAACTTGACATTCTTCATTTTTCTAACTAGCATTCCCTTCTACTCTACATAAAGTTTTCAGCCTTTGAGAACCTCTGTCGTGCGCCCCATCTCTTTCCCTAATTTGCATCTTCTCTTCCTTTGTCATAAAGGTACATGTTTGGAACATATTTCGAGTGCCAATGAGCTCAGCCTCCTTAGATAATAATGCTTTAGATTTGTTAGTCATATCGTCTTACTAGCATATCTCAGCAAGGTCATAACTGACTAGGTCCCAGTTGATGTGAAATTTAATATGTTCAGTTTCCCCATGTGAGTGATTGTGCTAAATGTTCCAGACAAATTTTCTGATATGCAGGTTAAAACCTCGAACAGGTTGTGATCAGAGTTTGTAGTTTTCGACGCCATTATGTCCCGGACCAGGTCTTAATTATTTGAGAGTATAAAGTCGAGGGAATTTTCGATTCTGGTCTATTTTGCTGTCTGCTGGCTTTAGGCGATTTTATTGCAGAAAGCTTAATAAATCACATGGGCTTTTCTTTGCTTTTACAGCTGGTGTTTCAGACTTCCAATTTAATTGCTTTAAGTCACCAAGCATAGAGAAAGTGAAGAAATGAAAGAATGCAATAGAAAGTGAGGGTAGAGAAGAGGGAGTGGGAAGTAGATATGAGGGAAGGTGAGAGATGGAAAAGTGAGATGGAGTAAGAGGATCGAGAACGTCGTGGGTGAACTGGAACTGTGGGAAGTAGACATGAACGAATGGAAGAGACTGACAAAAGAGAGTGAGCGATTAAGCGGCGAGATAATAGTGAGATATGAAGTAATTATAAGTGAAGGGACGAAAGGGCGAGGGGAGGAGTGAGGGATTGAGAGGGTAAAGGAAGTGAGGAGAAGGGGTACTAGTGATGAAGGGGTGAGGAGAGAGGACAGGTGATGAATGAAAGTGGTGAGGAGAGGGTACGTTGAAGAGGGGAGGGGAACAAAGGAGGGGGTGATGGGAGAGTTCGCGGGATGGGAGACACTGAAAAATGGCGACAGGTTGAGAAATTTGACATGTGTTGTTGTTGATGTTATCTCATGGAGAGGGCGGGGGTGAGTGATACATGTAAGGGAGGGAAATAAGAAAGAGAGAGAGAGAGAGAGAGAGAGAGAGAGAGAGAGAGAGAGAGAGAGAGAGAGAGAGAGAGAGAGAGAGAGAGAGAGAGAAGTAGGGAGGGAGAGGAGCATTTAAACATGTGATAATTATTAGGGTCTCAAGCCTAAGTTAAGATGTTATCGTGTTGGGGTTGTAGCTCTTTGCGGCTCTTTTTGTGTCGTTCTTGAGTTTGTTAATTGTGCTACTGCAAGTATCTCTGTTATTATTTTTATAACTACATGTGTTACGACTCATGAAATCTCAATAACACCATTGCAAACAAATGACGGTACGGGTGAGGTTTGAACCCATGACAAGTGAATCGTAAAACTCCAGGCCAGTGCTTAAGCCTGGAGTATTACGACTCACTCGCCATGGGTTCTAACCTCTCCCATACCGAGGTTTGTTTACATGAGTTACAGTCGATACCCGATTCGAGAGGTATTTCCCATATCCCGTCACCCAGGCCCCATGTATCGCACTGCATAGCTGTATCTAATGTATCTAAAGTCTCTCAAGAAATCAGGAACTAGAGGTGAATACCCTCAATAGGCCCTTAAGCTTTAGATCAGCACTCTTCAATAACCTAGCTGGAGCTCAACCCAGTAAAATGAAATTTCTGTGCAATAACACACTAAAAATCAAGGTTGTGCAGATATATAAGGTATTGCTCTAAGATGAGTGCCAATGAGCATTTTCGGTCACTTTACGAGACTTTACCAAATTTGAAAATTTTCACCATGCCATATGAACAATTTTGTAAAAATAGAATTATTTTTTTTACACAAGATAAAAAAAATTTGGCCGCATCAGGGTTGCAATTGCTACCAATATGACACAGAATACGGAATAAAATTAATTTGAAAAACAAAATCAGTACTGTCAGAAACCAATTTATATTTTTCCTCTTAAATTTTCAGCTGTTTTAAGATTGAAACCGACCGTAAAAAGCATTATCAAATTAATTCACTAAAATTTAGAAATTGAAACTTTTTTGGGCCCCGAAACTTATCCAAACCTTCAAAGTAAGATACGCATGCATTACAATTTTAAAGACGATCAAAATAAAACACTATCGCAGTTTAAGAATGTGAACTTTCCATCGAGCAAAGTATATCAATACTGAAAGTTTCAAATCGATCAGAAAAGGCATTCTTCCGTAGCCACATAATCCAATAATCCCCTTTTTTTATTTGTTAGAATATTATCATATTTCTGTATACACAGCCTGAAACTATGGCGAACTGTCCTTTGAGCTACACACGTCTGGGCTCAAAGTTTGAAGCCGTTCGAAAGAGGAGTTTTTCAAACTAACACACATAAATTACTATAAAATTTTGAAAATAAAACTTATAAATTGATATCTGTATAGTCTAACAACAATAAAAAAAATCATTGTCTAAGTAGGTTACACAAGAATAAAATTGACAACCTGATCAACCTTTTAAAATGACCATAAGATGTATTTTCAAGTTTTACCCACAGAAAATCTTACAAGAAAGAAGAAATTAAAAAAATAATATTTTGGAGATAAGTTTTTGCTTTACTCAAAATAAAAAAAAATCATGAATGGTGTTTTAAATTTGTTTACACAGAAAAAAAAGTTTATATGTACTAAAAATTAATATTGTATATCTTTTGTCTGAATATTAATGTCTTATTGGATAAAATTTCTGACATATTGAACGTGAATAGGGGTTTTATCCTGTGCTAATAAGTTACTTTTAAAGTGATTTAGTTATAATGATTTCCTGGAGAGACATTTTCATTTTTTCTCCTGTATGAATCCTCAAGCTCTGTATTATTACTGATATATCCGAAAAGGCCTTTGGAACACCGAGTACAGTTATCGTTTCTAATCTCTATAAACTCTCAAGTGCTACTGACTTCACTAATGAGCTTTTAGGCACACTGATATAGTTTCTCCTCTGTATAAACTCTCAAATGTTGTAATTGTGCTGATTTATTTTAATAAAATGGTCATTAGCGACATGGGACACTGATATGGTTTATAAACTGATCAAACTCTTAAATATTGGGTTAGATCAACTATCACTGACAACTCATTGAGACACCTAACACTGATAGTGTGTTAGCTCCTCTACAAATTAATAGATGTTCGATGTATCGTTATGTATTACTGTATGTCACTGAATGTATCAGTGTATCACTGTTCATGCCACAGTGTCCTGTTTCACTTTGTATCACACTTAAATATGTACCAATATATATATATATATATATATATATATATATATATATATATATATAGTCGTGCCGAACGCGTTTAAAATTAAGTTCTTTCTAAACTTTTCTCTTACACGTTTGAAGATATATTTTTTTTCATTTATGTTAATGTAAAAATTAATAATTTTGTACCAAAAGAACCTTAGAAAACTTACCTAACCTTATTATAACAAGCGCAATTTAATTTAGCCTAATCCAACTAAATATATTTTTAGTAAAGTTTACAATAATTTAATAAACAAACACAATGAAATGATTTTTGCGAAATTATTGCATACACAAATTTTCGCTTGCCTCATTCGCCAAGAAGAGCGTTGCTATTTAAAGCCAAAATCTCAAGTTTTATCTATTCGGCACGACATATATACCACACAATATGTATTATTGCACAGTATATATCACAGCATCACTATGACTTGCCATTTATTATTGTATAACTGTATTTCTGTTTATATTTCTGTATCGTTCTGTGTGCTACCATAGTTTTCACTGTGTATACCATAGTACATGTCACTGTGAGTGCTACTCATTGTAATCAGTATTTGTATCACTGTACTACTGTATCATTGTACTTATTGTATGACTGTGTATCGCTGTATCTATCACAAGGCAATTATGCAACTGCAACATCCGTATATAATAAAATGGATCGTGCACTTTGCCAGCAGGCAATGTTTAGCGAGTCAACAGCGGTATTTGTAGTCTAACAACCCAGTTAACTGATCAACTTGGCACTCCATATTTATAGAAAATGGCAAACAATTATGGCTAAAATGATCAGTTACCCATGATTCCTCGATTTTTATTTTATTGGGCTAGGCTATTTGGCCGGCAGCCGGTCGCTCAAATATAAACACGTGTTAAACCATTGTTTTTTTTTTCAGTTTGCTTATTTGTGGATGATTGATAGTGCCTTTTTTTTTAGGGTTTTAAGTAACCTAATCAAAGCAAGCTTAAACTAATCTATAAACAGGTCGCTACCTCACTGCCGTTTACTAACTGCTAAACGGTTGCCGGTTAAACAGACATTTTCTATATTTTTTTTCTTTTATGGTTTCCCATGGCCGAAACACACACGTACACACACACACACACACACACACACACACACACACACACACACACACACACACACACACACATTGCGGCCAGTGAAGAGGCGGGGCCAGGAGCTGTGATCGACCCCTGCAACCGCAACTAGGTGAGTACAACTAGGTGAGTACACACACACACACACACACTGCCATTCCACTTTCATCAACTTCATCAGCGATTTCTACGGAAATGTCCATCTCAATCACGCTCCCAAAGCGGCTGGGTATAGCCCTCATCAACACTGCTCAACAGTGTTGATGTTGTCGACACTGTTGATGTTCTTATACCGTTGATGTCCTCGACACTGTTGATCTTCTCAGCACCGCTGATACTGTTATATGCTTTCTAGCATCTGGAACCTGTTATTCATAGTACTGAATTCTACAACACACACATTTTCCATTTATTATAATTTTCTTAATCGTCTTTATTCACAATGGTTTTAACAAGGGCAGAGTCGATGTCTGAGGCAAAAAAAAAATGCAACGAGCGTGTGTAAAATTAAGCATTAAGCTTGCAAAGTCTTTGTTAGAAAACCTTTCACTTTGAGGTCTGTATAATCCTACGGGCTTAGCGCTTCCCCCTTGATTATAATAATAATTCACTTTGAAGTGTGCGTTGTCAAGTGTGATACATAAGCTTTATCAAGCATGAAAAATACTGGATTAAGCTTTAACAAATCTGATAAAAAAATTACATGGCTTTATCAAGTCTGACAACTGAATGATAAAGCTTTATCAAGTCTGACACTGAATGATAAAGCTTTATAATGTCTGACAATTGCGTTATAAAACTCAATCCTGAGTTCTGTTTTTTTTATATTATTCGCTAGCTCTCGAGTCACTCCCACACGCAAAGTATTCCCCTCCAAAGCAGCTGCTCGGAGTTTCTCCAAACATTCAATCAAATTGTCGAAACTTGAGCCAAACTTGAAGCTTTCCAGGAGGACTCTGCACGTTTGGCTTCCTCGTTCGTACACGACTTGAACCTTGCTTTAAGAAAATTCATTTTAAAGACATTTTCTCTATGTTCGCTTTTAAGTGAAGGTGGCACTGTTCATATATAGTGAAAATTGTTAAATTACGATAGCACTGTTTGTCTAAGGTGTCACTGCTCGCTTGAGATGGCACTGTTCGTGTTTCAGAAAGTTGGCACTTTTGGAAAAGCGAGAACGATGATTTGTGTAACTATAGAGAAAAACTCGTATATGATGCTGCCGCTGTTGTCGATGGTGGAGTACTGAGGATGGTAAGTGCCGCCCATCCCAACCCATCCCCGCCCACAACCACCAACGTGTTTAGACTTGTTCAACTCTACAAAGCGCGCCAAGCTTGTGTTTCTCTCCCCTCAATCTCTCTCAACACACACACACACACACACACACACACACACACACACACACACACACACACAGGGCACAGCTGGATGCTGAAACACACATGAGTCATAGGGATGTTAGAAAGTATTCCTTAAACCTTAGACTAGTCTGGAAGTGGAACGCCTTGGAGAAAGAAGTGGTCAAGATCCATACATGGCGTTAAGAAGAGGTACGATAAGGCTCTCGAAGCCAGCAGAGAGAGAACCTAGTAGCGATTCATCCTTATCTCTCTCTTTCTACACTCATCCTTCTCTCATCCTCTCACTCTCACCCCTACTCTCTACTCATCCTCCCTTCACTCTCATCCCTCTCTACACTCGTCTTCCCCTCACTCTCACCCCACTCTCCACTCACTCATCCTCCCCTCACTCTCCACCTGCTGCCGCCCCTCAACACGGAAAGTAATAAGTTAGAGAGAAAATTACTGTGAAGGACCTTTGGATGGTCGGCTTCCGTGTGTGTTGTGTTGTCTTGTGAGGGAGGGGGATTAAGGGAGTGGGGAAGGGGGTGGGGAGATGGGGGAGGGTGAGGGAAGATGGGGAGGGTGATGGGATTTTGAAGGAGTGGGGGGAGGGTGAGGAGTGTGTGAAAGGTGTGTGAGGGTAGCATGAGAGGAGAGTGAGGGGTGTGTGAGGGTAGTATGGGGGTGAGGGGAGTGAGTTGTGTCGTGGGGAAGGGCAGAGGCATGTGGCATCATGAAGGAAGGGGGAGGGAAGTGTAAGGTGAAGAATGGAGGGGAAATATTAAGAGAGAGAGAAGTAGAAGAAATGAAAATCACACTGGAAGGGGTACAAAGCGAGGAGAAAATATTAATGGGGGAAAGAGGAAGGAAGGAGGGTGAGAAATACAAGAGAGAGAGAAGAAATGGGAAAGTAATGGAAAAATGCTGTGAAAGGGAGGTAGAAGAGGGAACAACGACGAGGGAGAAAAAGAAAAATAATGTTTTACTTCTGACGGTGGTATTGGTGACTTGTGGTGGCGGCGGCGGCAGGGGCGGCGATGGCGGCGGCGGCAGGGGCGGCGGCGGCTGCTGCTCTAGCTCTAGCTCTCTTGTGTCGATCTTAATAATCTCGCCAGTGAGCGAAACTCAAACGACAAATTTATGTAGACGACAAAATAAACATCATAGGTGGAAGTGGTAATGGTGTTTACTGCAGAAGAGAGTATAACAGAGACCTGGTAATTAGGTGGCAAGGTTGCCACCTAATGTGGGTGTGGAAGGTGTCGTGTTACGATGAAAAGGAGGTAGGCAGGCAAGCAGGAAGACAGGCTTCATTATTTTTATTTCAAAACAGAATAAATATTAAAGTAACATTTACTAATGTATTTTAATCATGACGTTGTCTGCAAGATATATGCTGAAGAGGACCTCAGTTTGTGACCGAAATGTACGGCGGCTCCTCCTTCATGTTCGTGTTTACTGTGGTAAACTCCCCCTTTCCTTTTCTTAATTTTTCTACCGCCTTACTCTTTTCCCCTCTCTCCTTTCTTACCACCCCTGTCCTCTCGTCCATCTCTCCCTTTCTCCCCACTTTTTCACTTTTTCTTATTTTTTTCTCTTCCTTCTCCCTCCTTCTCTCCCCTCTCAACACGCAGGGCTCAGAAAATGCTTGAAACACCTCACGTTAAACAAAGCGGACATTTATTCCTGGCACTGGATCTTTCTCGCTAAGTGGCCCCTCACGGGAGACATTTTTAAGACTTTGTTAAAAGTGAAATGTAAAATTCAGTTTTAATACTTATGGAAATATTGGAAAGCTTTTGAGTTAACTTTTTTTATGCCTTCAGAACCCCCCTCTATCTCTCTCTCTCTCTCTCTCTCTCTCTCTCTCTCTCTCTCTCGTAAGAAAGTACCCTGAAAAAATGTAGAATATATCTTTGGTATGTCTGTGTCTAACATTAGGAAGAGAAGTAAATATGAAATTGAATATTATATTAATGCAGCTAGAAGCCTAAGTAGATCTGTCACTTACTAGTTTAACATGAACGCAGTATTTTTTTTTTATGGAGTAACTTGCAATGTGAGACTGACTGATGTTGCAGTAGCCAGACTTTGGCTTGGTTACAAGTGCTTCTGGCAGTTTGGCAGACACACAGGTGATGTGGTCAGCATTATGGCCACTTTCTGGATTGTTCACTTGTGGAATAAAGAAATAGTATAATCAATTTGAAATGTCAAGATATTAATGAAAATAAGATACCAGAGATATTAAGCAAATATCCTATCTTTGCTTTCAACTGAGAAATCAAGTGTAGCTATAAACTCAGTTGTACACCTGTTTATCCGCTTGGGGCCTAGTTTCTAGCCTTTTGTGAATCCATATGCTCTGTTGCTATCGTCCACAGGATAGATATGGGGTACATAATAAACTATCCGTTTCGACGAAGTAACGAATCTAAACTTATCAACAAGTAGTAGTTCAAAAGCAGACAGACACATGATAACAGCAGAGCATGCAGCAGCAGCTGCGTATCCGTGCAACAATATACAGCTGCTGCATGCACGTCCATGCAACAGCTGTTAATTAAATGTTGATACGCATGGGAATATTTAATTGACTTACCCTTTACCCAGATTTGGTACTTTGATGCAGTTATATAGTGACGCAGTGACAGTGATGTAGTTATACAGTGAAGCAATGACTGATGTAGTTATACAGTGAAGCAGTTATACAGTGAAGCAGTGACAGTGATGTAGTTAAATATTAAATACAGTGACGTAGTTATACTGCTGCACATTAACAGCCCCTTCTAAGGAAAGCGAAATTACTGGTCTAGAGAATGCACAGAGAACCTTCACTATACGTATAAGTTAACTCAAACACCTTAATTAATGGGAATGTTCGAAGTATTTCCACCTGTACCCCATGAAATGCAGGCGAGAAAACTGAATCATAATTTACACCTGGAAAATCCTAGAGGGACTGGTCATAAATCTGCACAGAGAAATCACTCCCTACGAAACCCAGAGGTTCGGCAGACGGTGCAACATATCGCCAGTGAAAAGTAGGGGTGTCAGCAGTACATTAAGTGTAAAAGGCACTAGACAATTCAACAGCCTGCCACCATACATTAGTGGGATTACGAATAGATCCCTAGGTGTCCTCAAGAGAGAAATAAGTTTTTAAAGTAAGTTCCTGATCAACTGTGCTGTTTGTCGTAAGTTCGACTGAGTACGGCCAGTATTAACAGCCTGGTTGATCAGGCCTTGATCCACCAAGAGGAATGATCATGGACCAGACCGCGAGAGCGTTGACCCACGGAACATTCTCCATATAGACTTCATACGAATTGTGCCTTCCTTAATGGTGATAATGCCTTAATGGTGATAATGCCTTAATGATGATAATCATAACCATGTTTTTTAAAGAGGTGGACTGGTAAGCCTGCGGAAGGCCTCAGTCAGATGACCAAAGGCTCCAGCAGCGAGTCCCCATATCACTAAGATCCGCGTCAGGAAACACTTGTCCTGTTTCCTGACAAATATTAAACCTGCAGCGTTTCTTCATTATTTTTCTTTGCTCAGAATTTTATCTTTGTAAATCCTAATATATTAAATGTGTTGTATAATGAAGACTGTTATATTTAATGCCTATAATGATTTTTTTTATTTTGGTAAAAAAAATGTATAACCTAATCTAGAATTTAACTTATAATTTAGACTAGGCTATAGAGTTTAATTCAAAATTTACGTTACATTAGGTTCTTTTGACCTTTTTGAGTTGCCCTCCCCCCAAAAAAAAAAAAAAAAAACTATTTTATCATAGGTCCGAATTAGAACTGTTACCATTGCATAACCCAGGTAATGTTGGCGAATTTTCATAGTAACCCATATTTATCCGTGTAACTCAAATATATTCACGGGGCAACGCTAAGCTCGAAGAGGTCTTAAGAGTGCCCGGAGAATGGGAGGTAATCAGGTTTGATTCGAGGAAGAGGAGTGTAACTGCAAGGAAGACAGTGATAAAGCAGAGCTGAGGAACGTAGCAATAACATGTGAAATGGCAGTGAATTACGACAGGAAGTAACGGTGGTTTACGTTTGGGAGTCCACGACATAGTCCTTCACAACCGTAGTTTCCTTACGTACTCCATTTTAAGTTAGAGACTAGGCTGTATAGAGTTAAACCAGGTGACTTCAGTAATAACATTTAATCTTATAGGCTAAATACCTCCAGAAATTCGCCGTGAGTAGGATGCGAAGATTTCAAGGGATACGGGAATGAGCATTCAGCGAGAGTTATATAAGAGTATATAAGAGTTCAGAGACAAGACTGTTTTGATGTCTGATGCGCTGTTACATTGTGACCAACGTAATATTTACAATAGGATTCAGAGAAACCGGCTAGCTGGGCTCGATTCCTGGAGGTGGGAAGTATAGTGTTTGCCAGATGCCAGGGAATATTGCTGGTGGAAGTGAAGACAAAACTTCGCTTCCGAGAAAGCTTGTATCGCTTTATATAGTGATTTATGAAGTCCATAGATAATTAACTTCATGATGCTCTACAATGGGCGAAATGTTGCTATTGTAAATGCTTTGCAGATGTCTGTTTTCTCCATCCAAATAAGTTCACTTTGAAAGACAGATGTGCAAGTTAAAAGATATCCCGGTCATTTGTATCGTGATGTATGCAGTGCACACACTCAATATTTATTAACTCTCACTAATCCTTGAACTCTAAGTATTCCTATACTCTCATACTATTCCAGGATCCCTCGCTAACATCGGACACTCACTCTCTCTGGGCATTCTCATTATCCTTATTTCTCTCACACAGTTCTTTCCCTGAGGATAAATTAACAAGTCTTCTCTGAAGATGTTTAATTTGCCCTAAAATATATATTATAGGTATTTATATTCATGTGTAGGTATATATTTGCAGATATATATATGGGTGCAGGAACACGTAGAGGTGCAGAAACGAGTAAATGTGCATGTACACGAATAAATGCACAGATCTATTACAGACTGACTCTTGAACATTCCGGCACATTCGATGTGTTGGTCCTCATTGCTCTTTCACTTACTTTTATATTCAGTGAACTGGGGAGTTTGTGTGTGTGTGTGTGCTGGTTTACGTGGTAAGCAAGCGTAACGTAACCCAAATATTAAATTTATTTTAATGTGTCAAAGTTAACAATATAGATTTTTTTTTTATGCGAGTTTGAGTTGTATTCTCTCTGCATACTACAAATGTGTGTGCACTCTGCGTATACATCTTCACTCTACAAACCAGTGTGCACTATTTAAAATGTGTCTCCGCTTTGCAAATCTGCGTGGATCACGTTCCTGGTGCATTATTGTGGCAGGAAAAAAAAATAGCAACTTTCCCTCAACAGAAACAAAACACACAAACGTCACCTTATTCTCCTGTTAATTACTGCTGAAATAATTGATAAATTAATTAGCATATAAATGAGCCCGAGAGCTGTTGGTTATGTTATCGTTGAGGTCAGGTTCATTAAAGTGTATTTAATTTATTCATGTTTTTCTTCATTAATGAAAAATGGGTTGTCTTGTTAATCCCCATCGTTCTCGCCTCAGCAGTCATTTTTTACATTTTAAAAAATTGTGATTATTTACTAAAAATATTGTACACAATCCTTTATAGTTTGTATATATATATATATATATATATATATATATATATATATATATATATATATATATATTAAACGCAGTTGTTGATTTTTTTTTGTGTGTGTGTTCAGGGAAGACAAGTGTCCGGGATACTTAAGTTTAACCCCTTCAGAGCGGCATGTTAGTGAGTCTTGTAAATATTTATAAACATTCATATTTTGTTGGAAAAGAGAAGGGGGAGAGAGAGGGAGAGAAGGAGGGAGAGAGACAGACAGACAGACACAGACAATATTCATTTTTAGCGAGTCTTTCATCTCTCTCTCTCTCTCTCTCTCTCTCTCTCTCTCTCTCTCTCTCTCTCTCTCTCTCTCTCTCTCTCTCTCTCTCTCTCTTGTTCCCCGTCTGTTTCGACAACCTAACTAAACATCCTTCGGTGATTTGGTTAAATTTGCATTTATTTGTGAATAACTGTCGACATAATAGAACCACCACTGGGTCGAGACACTGATTAGTCGATTAGAGTGTGGGTTCATGCGGTGAGGTTGTTATGGGTCGCTGCTGTACCCTCGTTATCTTGTTTGTTTAGTCGCTTCTTCAACAATTATGGGATGTTATTGCTGTCGTGTGAGTGGGCTCATGCTTCTGTTTGTTTTGTCTTCCCTGAGGTTTCCCAGAGCATGGCTGTGTTTTTCTGTGTGTGTGTGTGTGTGTGTGTGTGTGTGTGTGTGTGTGTGTGTGTGTATTGCACTCGCCTATATGTACTTATCTGTATGTGGTTGCAGGTGTCGATTCACAGCTCCTGGCCCTGCCTCTTTGCTAGCCGCTACTAGGTTCACTTCCGGCTCCAAGAGTTTCATCATACCTCTTCTTAAAGCTATGTATGGATTCTACCTCTACTACTTCACTCTGCAGATTGTTCCACTTCCTGACAACTCTAAGGCTGAAGAAATACTTCGTACCATCTGTGACTTATCGGAGTTTTCAGCTTCCAATTGTGTCCCCTTGTTCCTGTGACCCATCTCTGAAACATTACGCCTCTGTTCACCATGTAAATTCTTCTCAGTATTTTCTACGTCGTTATTATATTCCACTATAGATTCCCTGTCCTCCAGTGACATCAGGTTGAGTTCCCTTAACTTCTCCTCATAGGATACAGCTCCAGGACTAGTCTTGGTGCAAACCTCTGCACTTTCTCCAATTTCTGGAGGTGCTTCACCAGGTGTGGTTTCCATACTGTGAACTGGACAGATTCCTCAAAACAGTTCCTGATCATCTGGGTTGTGGTACATGCGCTGGATTGCGGTCAGTGGGCGCTAACAGCTTGATCGATCAGGTCTGGGACTGTGCCGCGGAGGCGGAGATCTCTTGAAGCGACTCCTGGTAAACTCTGGTATATCTATGTGGTACACAGGTGGAGTTCCACCTCCTGGCCCCACCTATTCGCTGGTCGATACTAGGGTCACTCTCTCCTGGCTTCGAGAGCCTTATCGTATCTCTTCTTAAAGCTATGTATGGATCCTGTCCCTATAACTTTAATCTCCAGGTCGTTCCACTTCCTGACTTCTCTGAGAGTGAAGAAATACTTCCTAACATCATGTATGTCTCGGACCAAGAGTAACACACCTAGCGTCGCTTGGTGCTTGGTTCCTGTAGGATTGGGCAGTCCTGTGATATATATATATATATATATATATATATATATATATATATATATATATATATATATAGTGAAACAGAGCTATAACAAAGACGCAAGCGAGGATGCGAGAGGAGACAAGGAAGTGCCGCTGCAGCAGGTGGAGGGTGATGCCATGGAGTGCCGGTGCCAAGCTAAGACGCCATCACATGATATGTGTGTGAACGCGACCTCAGGAATGAAACCCACTTGTCACCGGGCCCGAGGAGACGCCAGGCAGTGCATGGGAAGGGATGGGAGGGGAGGTGGATTCTGAGGGGAAGGGATGAGAAGGAGGCTAGTAGTATAAGCTGGGTAGAGACTTGCTGACAGTGGAGGTCTGGCGCTAGGAGAGAGAGAGAGAGAGAGAGAGAGAGAGAGAGAGAGAGAGAGAGAGAGAGAGAGAGAGAGAGAGAGAGTGAGTGGTGGAATAGCAGAGAAATGATCATATCTATTGCCTTGCTCTCATCATTCACATATATTATGTCATGCAATAAGATCACAGTAAACAGGTGATATCACAACATGCAAAATAACCATAGTGAAAAAATAGTGAAATTCCAAGCGCTTTCGTGATTTCACACAATATCATTATCCATGATAATGTGAGCAAGTGCCTGGAATTATAACTTTTTCGCTGTGCATATTATGTCATCTGAAAAAATCTAACGAGAATTGTTCAAAGTGAACCATATCTCCATAAGCATTGTTGTGATTTCTGAAAAAAAGGCTCCAGATGCCTTTCACTGACCGTGACGTCAAACATTCTGACACACGATGCACAAGCAAGATATAAAAAAGGATAAAAAAGTTAACCTGACTAGTGAACAAAGACTCTCTTCGCTAGTCCTTAAATGATTCAACAGTGAATTAGCCTTTTAACTATTCATCTTTGTTATTAGTGCTAGTTAATTAAGTGGGCCGGTACTTAATTATGGTGAGGAGCTGTCGATAAATGGAATTGTAGCTACTTACCCCTTTCTTGGATCTAACCTGATTGCCTCCTATTCCCCCAGGCTCCGTATGGCCCCATAGGATGTCCCGTAGCTATGTTAACTCAGCTCACATACTGAGGTCCGTGGTTTGATCCCTAGTACGGGTGGAAACATTGGGGCATGTTTCCTTGAGACACCTGCTGTCCCTGTTCAACTAGTAATAAATAGGTACCTGGGTGTTAGTCGACTGGTGTGAGTCGCATCCTGGGGACGAAATTGACCTAATTTGCCCGAAATGTTATCAGAACTGCAAAAAATTGATAGGATGGATAACTAGAACCTTCAAAACAAGAGATGCCAAGCTAATGGTTATATGCTTCAGGTCACTCGTTCGCTCTGGCTGGAATATTGCTGTGTTGTAAAGGCCTCTTCAAGGCGAAACTGTTGAGCTGGAAAACACAGAGAACCTTAACAACTCCTATAAACTCAGTGAAGCACCTAAATAACTGGGAGCACTTGAAAGTCTCTAGAACTGGACTCCTTAGAACGTAGGCGAGAAAGTTACACCATAATCTACATCTGGAAGATACTGGAGGGATTGGTCCAAAACTTGTACACCAAAATTACTACTTATGAACAGACGTAGTTTAGTAGACGGTGCAGGATACTTCCAGTGAGAAGCAGGGGAGCGATGAGTACACTGAGAGAAACCAGTAAGTGTTAAGGGACCACAACTCTTAAACACCTTCCCTTCATGATTAAGAAAGATTACAATCAAAATAGTTCCTGATCAACCGGGATGTGGTGTATATGTTGGAATGCGGGCGGCGGGCACTAATAGCTTGGTCGATCAGGCCAGCAACCAGGAGGCCAGGTTTGGGACCGGGCAACGGAGACAGTGATCTCTGGAAGCGACTCCAGGTGAGCGTAACCTAACTTAACCTAACCTATTCTAATCAATCCAAGAACAATAGATACCGAAATTTTACTGAAATTTCAAACACGTAGGAATAAACGCCCGACAATATCTGCGAGACTCGTTGCTCTAATTGGAGGACAGGTTGAATAATAACACTGGTCAACAAAGGTTTCGGTTCACGTTTAAAAACATTTGTTTCCTACTAATTTTGGGACGCTGAATTAAAATCAGAACTTAGTTTGGCTCCACGTACAATTTCTGTGATATAGAAGCTCACTCTCACCCCAGTCACCTTTTCCACTATATTATTGTCTACTGAGTACCTGGATTATTTAATGGAAGATTTTTTTCTTGGATTTTTTTGCGGATTTATGTTTATGACTGCATTGTATTTTTTCTCTTTTTCAAAAAAGCTATTTTCAACTTAAGATATAAGCCTACAATGCATACTGGTTGCTTAAACGACACTAATATTCTTTCTTAGTTTTGTATGTTTAGGTTTTATTCCAATAAAACATAGACAAAACATCGTTTCTTGTGGAAAAAACTTTTCTCACTACTTGGTTGTTAAGGTCGGAGTTGAGGACAAGTTGTTGGCACCTCATCGCTGTTACGCGACTTGCTCTAACTCCTTAACGAGTGACTTGCTGGAAGGAAGGTAGGCATGCCACATTACGATTTCGTGAGTCAGTCTCGATGGTATGAAGAGAGCCAAAGGATCACACTAGTTTTAATCATTTTAAAATTATAATTAAGACTTAACTGAAGCTAAAGCTACGAATGTATCTGGAGGGAGATTGTACTGTAAAGCTATCAATAGTATAGAAAACATCAGATTACAGCAGGAGCGGAAGATACAAAGTATGTAAGTTAGACTAAATGAAGACCAGAAGTCACAATAATCTAATTATCGTGAAATGAAGTCTGTTGCGGTTCTACTCGATAATGAACCCAAAAGGTCTAAATTATCTCCTTAAAATTGATCTCCAATTTGTGGGTCATATATAAGATTAAATTCATATACAGGACACACGTTACTAAAGAGACGCAGTTTAATAGAAGATTTGGGACTACCCTACAGAATGCCATATATATACACTATTCTGTATTATACGAGCAAGGTATGGTACATAGACATTTATAAGAGGAAGAACTGCTACATCAAGTGTAATATAACGACTTGAGGGAACATAAACTATTTGTGAAATTATTTAAAAGACCTGACAACGTGGTGTAAAGCTTGATATACCGACCATTCAACCTCAAATAGTTTTGCATGCATCTTTACAGAGAAACTGCAAGGGAATCTTGTCATATATTTGTAGTTATAACCATTTCAATTTTAGTCAAATTAAATATAGTATTGTGGCTGGGAATCTAGAGCATTGTGAGAGAAAATATGGATTTTTGCAACTTGAAATCAGGAGCATTGCAACATTCAATTTTGCAACCTGAAGTCGGGAGAGTTGCAACATTCAATTTTGCAACCTGAAGTCAGGAGAGTTGCAACATTCAATTTGAAGTATTACGACATCTGGAGGTGAGTGCCTGGTAATCCAGAGTCCTGCATCTGTAATATAGTTAAGCATTGCTTCCTAAATCAAATGGTGAATGATCCAACGAGAAGGAATAAAATGCTTAACCTGGTTACGACTGGATAGTGAATTTATACGTCAATATTAACGTTTCCCGGTAAAATTTACAATAACGATAATACAGAGTAGGTTACAAAATTTCGCTTGTAGACTGTAATTAAGAGATGGCTTAATTACAGTCTAGAAAGAGATATCAGTGTTTAAATAAATTTTGATAAGAGAAATCAAATAAAATCTTGGCATTAAAGAAAATAATTAGTAGAAATAACTTCGGTATTACTCTGTTATTTCTACTGATAACCTGATAACCACGTATTTACCACACACAGATAATGTATTTAATTATTTTAAATACGAACCTGATAAACTCAAATTCCTTACGTGCTGTATAACCCCTACGGGTTTATCTTTTCCCCCGTGAATGTAATAATTTGCAAGGCTCTTCTAAACGGATGTCGTGAGAACAACTTAGAAGATCGACCTCCGCTCAGGGCGCTGCTAACTCACTCTCTTATTATTCATCAAAATTGGGTACAAATGTGATAGTTACATTGTAGAAATAAAAGCTAGCTCTTGCGAGTCACACACACACTAAACAAACTCCTCCACCTCATAAACTAAATTTCGTAATTATAAATAGGAAATTTTATACCACACACACGATATCTAACTCTCTCTCTTACACACACACACACACACACACACACACACACACACACACACACACACACACACACACTCACACTCACACTCACACTCTCTCGTGTATCTACGGAAGACTAATATAAAACAGCTACTGAAACACCTTTCTTGATAAAATAAGTCAGTGTGTCCATGTTATTGCCTGGGCCACAGAGTGGCGTCACGGGGGAGGATAAGAGCATCAAGTCGTGAGCAAGGCAACCTCATTTGCATACATTGTATCAAATTACCTGTAAAATAGCTAATGCTGAGCCAGTGCGCTAAGTGCATCGTAATCATCATTAGGGAAAGAAATAAAAATGACATAAATACTGGCTAGAGAATAGGAACAGGATGACGAAGGAAAAAATATCGGGTTGAATATATTACAATTTTTTTTTTTTCGTTATTTTCTAATCGGTGTTTACAGGAAATAATTAATGTTTGGTGGTGATGTTACGGGGAAGGATGATCATGTAATATTAAAACTAAATACACACACACACACACACACACATCAGATAACTGCTGCAGCATACGGGCGACTGGCAAACCTAAGAATAGCGTTCCAATACCTCACCAAGGAATCATTCAAGACTCTGTATACCATATACGTCAGGCCCATACTGGAGTATGCAGCACCAGTTTGGAACCCACACCTGGTCAAGCACGTCAAGAAATTAGAGAAAGTGCAAAGGTTTGCAACAAGACTAGTCCCAGAGCTAAGGGGATTGTCCTACGAAGAAAGGTTAAGGGAAATCGGCCTGACGACACTAGAGGACAGGAGGGTTAGGGGAGACATGATAACGACATATAAAATACTGCGAGGAATAGATAAGGTGGACAGAGACAAGATGTTCCAGAGAGGGGACACAGAAACAAGGGGTCACAATTGGAAGTTGAAGACTCCTATGAGTCAAAGGGATGTTAGGAAGTATTTCTTCAGTCATAGAGTTGTCAGGAAGTGGAATAGCTTGGAAAGCGACATAGTGGAGGCAGGAACCATACATAGTTTTAAGACTAGGTTTGATAAAGCTCATGGAGCAGGGAGAGAGAGGACCTAGTAGCAATCAGTGAAGAGGCGGGGCCAGGAGCTATGAATCGACCCCTGCAACCACAAATAGGTGAGTACAAATAGGTGAGTACACCAAAAAAAACTAGGTAGCGTTTGTCGCCGTTCATGTTTGATGTGAGGAAAATCGGCGACGAAACTAATACCAACAAGCGTTGGATTATTCAAGCTTTGTAATGTTATCTATATTATTATAGGGCTGTGGTTCGCACGTCAGTTTGCGTGCGGCCAGCAGTAACAGCCTGGTTGATCAGAACCTGATCCACCACGAGGCCTGGTGTCAGACCGAGC
The DNA here is from genome assembly GCA_009830355.1 of Cherax destructor. NCBI lineage: Eukaryota > Metazoa > Arthropoda > Malacostraca > Decapoda > Parastacidae > Cherax > Cherax destructor. Next base: position 459,584 of record WNWK01000145.1, read on the forward strand.
TGCGGGGGCGTTGACCCCCGAAACCCCCTCCAGGTATACCTTGTAATAGTGAGAGTACCTGGAGTCTACCTGGAGGGTATTCCGGAGATCAACGCCCCCGCGGCCCGGTCCACGACCAGGCCTCCCGGTGGATCAGGGCCTGATCAACCAGGCTGTTACTGCTGGCCACACGTAGTCCAACGTACGAACCACAGCCCGGTTGATCCGGCACCGACTTTAAGTATCTGTTTAGCTCCCTCTTGAAGGTAACCAACGTACTCACCTAATTGTGGTTGCAGGGGTCGAGACTCAGCTCTTGGCCCCGCCTCTTCACCATTTTCTGTGTTTATTGTCCATCTGTTCTTTTTCTCCGTTATCCCTCCTCAGTATTAGGGTGTATTAATATGTATGCACGTGTGTAATAACCTTGTATTCATGTGTATCTAACTATCATATAGAATAATTGCAGCACATTGTTCATGTATCTAATTTTGCTAAATAAATAAATATAAATACAGATAACCTTCTTATACCTTACAGTCCCCTGTAATCTTTCTTGTGTGTTTTACACAATAGTATTCATTACTGCCTTTGATTTTGTACCACCAGACATATTGCCACCACAACTAGCCACTAACACCTCCACCACCACCACTAGCCACTAACACCTCCACAACCACCACCACTAGCCACTAACACCACCACCACCATTAGCCACTAACACCACCACCACTAACTACTAACACCACCACCAGTAACTACTAACACTAGCCACTGACCAACACCACTAGCCACTAACACCACCACCACCACCACCATTAGCCACTAACACGACCACCACTAACTAATACCACCACTAACTAATACCACCACTAACTACTAACACCACCACTAACTACTAACACCACCACTAGCTACTAACACCACCACTAACTACTAACACCACCATTACCACCACAGGCAATAACATGACCACCATTACCACTGTTACAGTTAATATGACCATCACCATCAATACTACATCCATTGCCTTCCCAACTATCTCCAACCACCACGCATACCTTCCAACACCACCACCACCTATCCTTCCCTCTTATTCTCTCTCAGAATTCCCCCACCTCCTCCTCCTCCTCCTCCTCCTCCTCCTCCTCCTATTCCTGCCTGCCCTCAGCTGTTGTTTTTCCCTCCCTTTCTGCTAACTCGTCTTCCCTTCCTCTGACTCGTCTTTCAACCATTTCCTTCTCCCTTTAACCTGCCTCTTTCCTGCCCCTCCCCGTCTCCCTCCATATCTCCTCTCTCTTCTTTATCTTTCTTTTCCATCCTTTTTGCTTCCACATTCCTCCATCCTCTTCCTCCTCTCTTCTCTCAGTCTCCCTCTCCTCTCCTCCCTCCCCCCATTCTTCCCTCCCCTCCCCTCTCATTTCACTACCCTCCCCTCTCATCTCACTTCCCTCCCCTCCCTCTTTCTTCACTACTCGAGGCTGAAGTCAGCACTGTTTTCCTTCTTCCTCTGTGCTTTGTGTTGTCTCCATCTTTTAGCTGTTTTTTTTTTTTGTGCCTCCTATTCGCCTCCTGTTTCTTTGTTGTTGACATTTCTATTGTGGTTGGCTGCGCTTTTGTTGTTGTTTGTTACTGTTGTTGCTGTTTGTTGTTCTTGTTGCTGTTTCTGTTGCTATTGTTGCTGCTGTTTTGGGTGTTGTTCTTTTCAGTGTTGCCGTTGTTCCTGTTGCTATTGTTTCCACTGCTGATGTTCCCATTAGATACTTCCGTTGATGTTACCGTTGTTGTAATTGCCGTTGATGCCGTGTTGCCGTGATTGTTTCCGCTGTTGTTACCGTTGTTGTGGGTCTTGTCATTGATGCCAATGTTCTTGTCATTTTAATTGTTATTGTTGCTGTGTTTGTAATTGTTGATAATGTAAGCCACTGGGCCAGCTGGCCCAGTGGCTTACGCGACGGTCTGGAGTTTTGAGACTCTCTGATCGCGGGTTCGAACCCCACCCGTGGTATGGTTTGTTTGCAATCGTGTCATTACTATTTCGTGAGTCACACACACACACACACACACTGTCTGTCGGCAGGTGCCTTTAACAACTAGTAACTACTACTATTACTACTACACAACCAAATCCCCACCACCACCACAAACATCTGCATATCGTATATCATCAACTCGTCAGTGTACTTTACATCGCTTCCCTTTCCCCTTCCCCATCTCCCACAGCTCTTAACTTTTCTTTCCCCTTTTATGGCAGCGAAGAAACAAGAGAAAAATTATTTTGTCAAAATCATCGGGAATTTTAAAAATGTATCATCAGTTCTCAGCGGCAGATCCCGGAGCTAAATCAGTAATGTGATGAATCAGTCCAGTGATTCAGCCATATCACTAAATTAGAAGCGTACATTACCGACAGGTTGATGAACATGACACACGAGCTGCTCCTGGCTATGTTTATTGATGTGACGTATCGCTTACGCAAAAGATTTTTTTTTTTCAAAATACAGCAGAGGTCTGGTCATGGACCGGATCGCGGGGGGCGTCGAGTTCCAGGAACACCCTCCAGGCGGCCTCTGATACGGAGACATTGGAAAAAGTGGTAACTTGCAGAGGTAATTTTGATATGTTCAGTCCCTTAGTCTTGTTCAGTCCCTTAGTCTTGATCAGTCCCTTAGTCTTGATCAGTCCCTTAGTCTTGATCAGTCCCTTAGTCTTGATCAGTCCCTTAGTCTTGATCAGTCCCTTAGTCTTGATCAGTCCCTTACTCTTGATCAGTCCCTTACTCTTGATCAGTCCCTTAGTCTTGATCTATTCATTCTGTATGAGTATCCCACAAGTAGATTTAGAAAAACAAAACAAAATGGATTCAGCTGTATACCCTGATCTCAGGTGAGGTCCTGGTCAGTAGAATGTGCATGGGAGAAAAGTAGCATGATGTTTAGGTAGAAAGACAGACCTTTGATTAGCAAACGTTTCGGTCCCAGAAACGTTGCCAAATCGTTGTAAAAATATATTCACGTGTCCTTTTCCTCGTATTGAGTAGAATTAAAAATAGGTTAAAAAAATATGCGAGTGAGAAGGATTGATGTTGAGAAGAGCCTGGGCATGGGCAATTAGGCCTACTAATTGTCCATGCTAGTAAAGGCCCTAGCTGCAACTGGGTCACAGTTAGGGGCCCATTCTAACCTTCACAGTGTTCATAGGTACCTCGTTTGTAAATTCATTAATGTATATGTGATGCAATAATCGCAAATGAGTGATAACAGATGCAAAACATCCACAAAGGAGAGTTGCGTGATAGCTCTAGGTCTCTCGTGTTGCAGCCCATGCTTTTTCAAGAGCTTGCAATAGCAAATAGGAATGGAAATCATCCCAAGTAGGTGTGTCTATGAAAGCATCCTACGAGGGATGACTTCAAAGTCACACCTACTTAGGATGATCTCCATTCCCTTCAAGGCACTTGTGTGTTCCTCACGTCCCATCCAACACGACGTTCTTAAGAGAGAGGGGTTACCTTATACTCACTGTCCTGTAAACCTAATAGTAAATAGGTACCTGAATCACATCTCGGGGATGGTCAAATGCTTGGCTAGGGAGACCTTCATACGCCATTCCAGGACAAGATAAAAGTAATCTTTTGTGCGTAAATGGGAGCGAAAACCTAACTACGGTAAGCCAGAGAGTCTTTAACCACGTGTATTTAGCACTGATAAACCATTCGTTGCTTAAACACTGACATCCAACACCGCTACTACAGCCTTTATTTAATCACTGAGCAGGTTACCATCTGACAAGGACTCTCGTCAGGAAACACTGACTCGCAAAACAATCCCAGTGATAAACCAAGAGCTTTCTTGTCCTCGTCTCGAGTACAAAAAAAAATGACGTGCAAACAAAAGGATAAAAATGTTTATAATGCCGGTCCATTATTAGTCTCAGTTGATTTAATACTTACAGTAAATCAATAAATGCCGCAGAATAATGAAATAGATATTTATAAACACAAAATAAAACTAAGTGCTACACATACGATAGCCGACCAGCAGCGGCAGTTTATTAATTTTGAGTGAGTTTTCCCCCAAGAATGTAAACAAGAGGAGGATGTGGTTGGAGACTCTTCCTAACCATGTTGCGTAAAGACTGTTTCCTGAAGGCAGCCATGAGGAGAATGTTCCCAGTGTCGCTCTTCCGATCAAGCCGGATATTGGTGAGAGTGAGGGATCGAAAGAGGGAGGGAATGGGAGGTAGGGTGAAGCAAGAAAGGGAAGGAGAGGAAGAGAAAGTGGGAGGGAGTGAGACATGGGGTGGTTAGGTGAGGCCAAAATGGAAAATTCATGATGTATTAACCTAATGAAGGGAGACGAATACTGTAAATGAGAATATATACTGAACTTTACACACACCTACCTACCTTGAAATAACCTCATTCCATTTACCTTCAAGTAAATCTCCCTTGCTATAGTAAGAAGTGACAGATATATGATATTCAAGATGTTTCGCCACCCAATAGGCTTTATCAAGTCTCAAACAGATTTCGTTTATTTAATAAAGTCCTTTTCGCGAGCATAAAGCCGTCAGTAAAAGTTCCATATAATAGTTTGTTTGTTTCATACTTTAGCAACCCTCTCACATGCTATTCTGAAATTTTAATTGACTTTGGAACAAATTATTACAATGAAATTAAAGTGTTTCTCAGACAGATTATAAAACTGATGCATAGCATTTAATTTAAAAAAAAAAAAAAAAAATATATATATATATATATATATATATATTTAATATAATTATCAGCTATAGGGAAGAGTTTCCAAATAAAACTGTCTTTATTGTAGATACAATGGATACAAGACTGAAGAATCCACTTCTGGCCCTACAGTCCCTCAAATAAAACAAGCAAACTTCTTTGTGAGGTTTACAAAATCTAGTTTACATGTAATGCTGTAAAGCACAAAAAAAAAAGCCAGTAGCATGCAGTACATTTCTTGATATGTGCAAATGTGTGTTTATTTACAGACAGGATACGGGAAACTTGCTGCCTCCTCCAGACCTTCCACTCCGATAACTTGAGTAAAACTTCTGACTGATTCTCGTCAGAGAATCGGCCAGGAGACATTTTTAATTAGAGTAGTATTGTATTTTGGGATATTGGTCTATGTGCGATAATTATAGAATGGCTCTTCATTTTGGAAGTTGTCGCATCTTAGTGGAAGGTGCGAATTAGTTTTGGGTTGTTTAGATGCCAGGTTGCTATTTTTATTGTTGAGATTTGTTTAAAAGTTTTCCTGGGATAATTTGGGAATGCCTTTTCTGATTGCATTTAAGTTTTCAATGCTGATATCTAGCTGTATTAGAAACTTAGGGCGCACTTTACTATTCCTGTTGAGTGCATTAAGGCAGAAGGGGCTGGACTTAAGGGATACGTGTATACCTTTCTTATTTAACGCAGCGACCGAAACTCCTCTAGCTTCTCATCTTTTTAATTGGGATAACACCCAGGTATAGTAAAAAAAAATAACACATTGAAGAATAAGTCTTGATGGAGACAAGATTTAGCTCATTTAGAACTAAAACAGAGCAAAATCTTGTCATATTAAAAGTACGATCAATAACTTTTTGTCGCCTTCTCCATTCGGATCCATACACGTTTCGCTCATAGCAACGGTAATTTACTTGTTCATGACTTGGAAAGTGGATTATGTATGCGTTCGATTGCGCTTCAGTTTGCAAGTGAATTCGCCTGAAAGCAATACGTGAGAGGAAGCCTTTGTCATATGGGTCAATGAGCATTGCCGTGTGTACGACGGGGGCGTGTCAAGCGATAGTGTCAGGCCCAAGGTATTGCAGACGTTGGTGTCTCCTACCACATTTGAGAATGTGGTAGCTATTAGACCTTTGGTGGTTCTTGGGAGCATCGACCACTGGTTAACTAGTATGGCTCTGCGATCGTGTGTCTTGTGCTTTCTATATTCTGTCGCAATTATTCGTAAATTCGCAATGAGACGTTAGTAAACAAATCATTGAAGGGATAGCAATAGAATCCACAGCAAACCATTGCAGTTTATATATATATATATATATATATAAAAATATATATATATATATATATATATATATATATATATATATATATATATATATATATATATATATATATATATATATATATATATATATATATATATATATATATATATATATATATATATATATATATATATATATATATATATATATATATATATATATATATATATATATATATATATATATATATATATATATATATATATATATATATATATACTATATATATATATATATATATATATATATATATATATATATATACTATTATATATATATGTATATATATATACTATATATATATAATATATATATATATATATATATATATATATATATATATATATATATATATATATATATATATATATATATATATATATATATATATATATATATATATTTATATATATATATATATATATATATATATATATATATATATATATATATATATATATATATATATATATAAACAGTTCCACACAAATGTATTTGCAGCAAAATCTGTCAAGTCCTTACTACGCAGATACCTAATTGGACTAAGCTCATTAGTCCAACATGGTGTAGTGGTTAGAGTACGGGCTTCCTAATTTTAGGACTAGCTTGCCGTGGATTTGAATGGTGTCAGTTCTGTGAGTTTTGTCATAATATAAAAAAAATAATTTTTCTAGAAAACCAACAATGGAGTTGGCCTTCAGTTTCCCCATCCAATTTGAATTTGAAGGACTGCGAATTATTTGCTTCATACTCAGGCTCAAATCGTCCTTTTGCCCACACAGAAATGATGTCATTTATAAAGCTTTGTCAGATTCGTTAGGCATGGATAATTATTCAGTCTAAAGTGTTGTATAAATAAATTGGTGAAGATTAAGTACAGTAGATTTTTCATTGTTATTCTTGTGCGTATTTATAGACTGCATCATCTACTGAAAACACTTTCCCATAACAGTCTCACTAAGTCATTAAGTTTGTTTACGTCTACCTACATGGAGGGTATTCCGGGGATCAACGCCCCAGCGGCCCGGGCCATGACCAGGCCTCCCGGTGGATCACAGCCTGATCAACTAGGCTGTTAAAGCTGGCCGCACTTATACCTGGGGTATACCTGGAGAGGGTTTCGGGGCTCAACGTCCCCGCGGCCCGGTCTGAGACCAAGGCTCGGGGGCCTGGTCTCAGATTCGTGAGAAACTAAAACTTTGGGGATCATTCAGTGCATGGGATTGGTAGTCAGTCAAGTTCAATCCAAAGAAATAGAAAATAGCTTAAAACCCTTGGATCCAGAGCATTTTACCGACATCAATGCACCGCCCTTTAATGGATGTGACTGGATAGATCAAGTTTAAGATCCAACAAGACTCTGGGAAAGTTTGTCTCTTCAGCCGGAAAATTTGTAAACAGTAAGTTAAACTTTCCCTCTTGGGAAGTTTAAGCTGTTTAGTCCTTCATTGAAGACGACGAAGACTTCATTCAGGTTGACTCCAGAGGACCAGTAACCCAGGGTAACCCAGGGTAACCCAGGGTAACCCAGGGTAACCAGGCAGTGTGGCTTGTTTCTTTAGGGTCCCGTAATCCCTTTCCCTAGAATGAGAGTTTCAACAGTCTGCTGACAGCCAGGTGCCCATTTATTGCTACGTATATAGTGGCAGTAGGTACTAGGAGACTTGCACCAGCCTCAGGTGACAGGTGTCAGCCACAGGTAACAGGTGCCAGCAACAGGAGACAGGTGCCAGCAACAGGAGACAGGTGCCAACTGCAGGAAAGCTTCATAACAGATTATTTTTGACTATTCACTGAATTACGTAACATAAGGGGGGGGGAGATACCGTGATGATAAAGGGCTCTTAATCTAAGGCAATGGAACTATTCCTCCAAATCCTTGGATTAAACCTGATCGCCTCCCATTCCCCAGGCACTGTACGACCCCTATGGATTACGCGCTTGCTAACAAAAGAAATTATTTAAACAGACATAGAAATCATCCATTCTTATGTATTTTGGTTTAAATTTAAACGTAAGTTTAGAAAAGTACTTATTGTTTTGAAGTCTTCGTTTAGATAAAATTTCCATACAATTTTGTTTAAAGATTTGTCGAGACATTTCACTTTTGTTTTACTTTACCATTTTAAAAGTAAAATATTGCAAATTGGCACTTAAACATTCCATTAACAACCCTAAATTTTGTAGGATACATCAGCGTCAAAAGTTTGAAATAGATCGGAAGAAGCTTTCTCAAGCTACCACAAGACAAAATCCAGGAACTGGTTATATAACATTCCCCTTAGGGAACCTGTACATGCCAGTAGTTTTGTGAACCTATCGCTAGTTACAGCACACTAGCAGTGAAAAATTTGAAGCCGATTGGATGAGGCATTCTCAAGTTACAAACGAAAACTTTAGAGGAAGAGAAAAGATTCAGGTATCCACTTAAAGGTACCCTTTAAGATTCAAAATAAAAAAAAATATCTCGCTTAGACGAAAATGAAAGGCTGTCCCCTGAAGCTAATTTATCATCCTTTCCCAAATTTTATGACGCAGGATTAAAAAAGTTTTCCTGAGCTCGATACGTTAATCCATAAACTCTGAATACAGACAATTTAATTTTAAGTTCCATCCCTGACGTGTTTAGTCGTATTACTTTGTACGTAGCTATCATAGTGAAATGTTATAATGTTATAATGTAAGTGTCCGTATTGAACAGTTGTTTCACTGTTTTATGATCGCATAAAAAAATTATTTGGTGTTCAGACAATTTGGCTTCATTACTTTATATGATATTTCAGTGTACTGTTCGATATGCTCTTTGATAAAACTCTTTGTGAGAGGTTAATGAATAGGTCAGTGGGATTTACTCATGTGTGCGTCAAATGATTTCACATTTTTATACTGCAGGACATTTACCGTATACCACGTCAGCACAAATCTATTTCCAGCAAATATCTGAACTTTCTAAAACAATACCAAAGAAAAAATATAAGCCGCTGACTAGGGAAGTTTTTTTTTTTTCCCCCACCAAAGTTGGCCAAGAAAGACGCTTCTCATGGACGTATATGGAATGATCACAGAACAGTTTCCGATGACAGGGATGAAATACTCTGAAAGTCTCATGGCAGAGGTATTGCAGAAGGCACTCTCGCCCAGTGGATACAAGCAATGCCAGCTTGTACACAGCTAAGCTAAACTATAGAGAAATTTTCTCGTGTCTTCTCCACATCAGCAGTATAATTTCTACTGTGGAAATTACTTCACTATCTGCTTCAGATGGCCACTTATTTTATGAATGATTTTATCAGGATTAGGTGTGTTTGTATTTTTATTATTAAGAAGAACTTCTGAGTAAGTCCTGTTTTAATCTGGTGGTGAGGATGGCGTCGATAACTTTTTGTCTGCATTTATAAACTCGTGTGGGACTGGTTCGTCTATACCTGGAGGTGTGGTCACAAGTGTGGCAGCAAGCAGACTGGTGGCTCCATGTGTCCTAGCAGAGAGGTGGCTGATCCACCACTTCCAGCGGCAGTGGTGGAAGAGATATGCTAGTGACAGACTGACCAGCCATATCTTCTGTTATCGTTAACAGATTTTTGAATAGCTTAGGTCGGAGGTTGTTTGGATTGTTTTTACAGTTACCTTACCAAACTTTTACTTCAGTTGTCTAACAGGTAATACAGCGTGAGTTAAATAAGATGGTAAATAGTACCTATTAAAGTTACAGGCTACTGATGATTTATTTTTATGGTTTCTCGGAAAAGTGCTGGGAAAATTAATAAATCCAATAGCTCGTCTCTAAACCAATGTACAGGGGAATAGTGTGGGTAAAGTAGACGATATGTAATGTAATATATCGGTCTACAAACCAGAAGATAGATCCTAAAGAGTAATTGCCATCCACGCAGCATGATCTTAGTGGTTGGAAAATTACGGGAATCGATAGTTGCGGAAATATTAGAAAGTCATGAAGAATATAATTTAATTCATGAATCTCAAGTTCTGTAAAGGGATCGCCATTGCGTCACAAATTTACTTACCTTTTTTTTTCACGAAGATTCACACAGCTGTAAAACATGATGAGTACAACGTCGTTTATATGGACTTCAGTGAAGCCTTTGAAAGAGTTCCACAAAGGAAACTGATGAAAGAAACTAGCGAAACACGCTGTTACTCTCTCCCCTCCTCTCACTCTCTCTCTCTCTCTCTCTCTCTCTCTCTCTCTCTCTCTCTCTCTCTCTCTCTCTCTCTCATAAAATGCGTCATTCGGTGAAGAAGTAATTTTTATTCTGCCGCTTTGCGTGAGATTTTGATGCGGTGCCAAACTATTGATTAAAAACAAAAAACTTCTGATACGTTTTCCTTCTATTTTTTTTCTTCCTTGGCTACTAACCAACTGTCATGAACACGGCTGACATAACCTCCCATTCCCTCACACACACAAACGCCCCTCATTTCTCTCTCTCCTCTCCTCTCCTCTCCTCTCCTCTCCTCTCACGCACGCACACACTCATGTGACGTGAACAATATCAATTAAGGCTCCAGCAGTAACAGCTCTCTGTATATTTTGGCAGTTATTCCAACAGTATTCTTCACACGATCTGCCAGCTGATGGCGAAAAAATATTACGAATTCGTATTAGTTATCTAGTTTAGATTAGTCTATTTTTTATCCTTGAGGTAATTTCCCATTATATTTTTTTAAAGATTATTAACCAATAGTTATTTTGATCTTAACTATTGTTTAGATTGTTCCCTGTTATTCCTTTAATTCATGTTCTGATTATATGATATTAGCTCTTGTTGAGAAGACTCGCAATTATTTCAGTTTTGATTACTGGCTGTTAATAATTTTTGATATTAATAGCTGTTATTTTTGTTATTTCTGTTAACATTATTGCCAGATATTCCTGCTTCGATTCTATGTTATAATTCCATATTAGATCAATTATTATTCACGCAGTGAATAATTAATTAGATTATTAGCAATTATTCCAGCTGAAATATATGGTGACTGTTCTCGTGGAGATTATTATTGTTATGATGATTATTATGATTATTCTCTAGTTTATATATCTTACAAAAATACATTTATATTGTTGCTTACTTTTAGTTTATAGACAAAAATAATGTTGATTGATTCTCCTTATTTATTTATTATTATTCAATATCAGTTTATATCATTGTTTATAATGTAATCTTCATTTTCATCTATTTCAATTTCGTATCCTAGCATGAAGAAATACACGATTATTTTTACTTCTACTGCTAACACTACTACTACTATTACTACTGCTATTACTAATACTACTGCTGATAATAATAATAATAATAATAATAATAATAATAATAATAATCTTAGATATGACCCGCTTTAGATATTCTCTTTGCTTTAAACTTTTAATTCTGTGTTTTCTCGGTCACTAAAAATACTCTCTCAAGGGAATTCAAATTTTCTCAACTTTGAAAGTTCTGAACTTTCTTCTAAACTAAACCTGAGGAGTCCGTTCACCCCGAATAAATAATGTATTTTATGTAGAAAATATTTAAAAGAAAAATTTCTCAACTCTCGAAGACACGCCATTCTACTCACCTTACCGTGGATTAATTACTGAATTTGGGACACTACGAGCGTATTTCTGTTCTTGTAGATACAGAGAAGATGGGTCACTACGAGCGTACTGCTGTTCTTGTAGTTACAAACACTGAAGATAGAACACCTACGAACAACGCTCTATTCCTGTACATATAGGTAGTTACAAATAGGTAATCGATAACGAAAGTTCCTTGAATGCCTTTATTCTCAAGCGTTGTATTAGTCCTACGAGTTATGCCTCTCTTATTAATGTAATAGCTAACAATTATATTATTATTATTGTCTGGTTAAATTTATTTTTTCTACCTAGGGCGCACAGACTTAGGGCAGAGAGATCCAGCGTCGTATCACTGCCACTTGTGGTTACACTAGTCTTTGTCTGTGTACAATGAGTTGTCATGCAGATTCCACTGATTTGCATAGGAAGTTACTTCATGCCTGGAAATTCACTGAGAGTAATGATTCATGAAAGGCAATTCACATTTTCTCGAGGTATTGAAGAGTTCTCTCCGGAGTTACAGAACATATACTGTAATTATTACTATACAAATATCCAAGTGAACTACACTTGTATAACAATAATTTAACAGTTGTATAACAATAGTGTTCAGTACGGAAACTCGCTTTTACCTGTTCGTGGGTACAAGAGGGTACACCTAAGCAGAAAGGAGCACTTATCTTGTTGACTTCTCGAAGAAGGTTCCAGTTTACTGGATGCTGTGATAGGTCTCGTCACTTTCCATCTGATCCCCAGTTCCTAATTTGACCCTCGTTTTAGATGATGTAAATTCTCTTGTACTTGATGTGCGAGTTTCTGCTAATGGTGAGGACGATTTCTCTGGCGTATTCATCAGATGTCTTTGATGCCTTTTGTCTAGTTTGCTGACCGGTGCTGAATCATCAGTAATAATAACATACCTTTGGTGCTGTGTGTGGCAGCCACATTTTCCGGTAATCTCAGTTTACATCGTAAGACATTCGGTTATATATAATTCCAGGTTATGTTTTATTCATCTCTAACTCTTGCATTCTCTCCCCCTCCCCCCCTTCCCTCTCTCTCTCTCTCTCTCTCTCTTACTTTCATTCTCCCTCCTTCATGTATCCTCTTTCATCCGCGTTCTCTTTGTTCTTCTTCATTCGAGTTTCCTTTGATTGAAGTCTTTTATTTCGTTGGTAACCATTCACTCTGCTCTTGTTTTCTTGCTTTGTCTCTTATTTAATAATTATAATATTTAGTCCTTTGTTTGGTCCTCGTACTTTCTCCATAATTTACTCTTTCCCTTTTTTATTTTTAAATTCCATCGACTTGGCTTGTGCAGCCTTAGCTACCACATAAATTACTTCCAACAGTAGAATGTTCGGCTGACAGTCAAAATGATCCGGGTTTGATCCTTTGATGAGGCGAACTCTGGAAGTAAATATGGATAAGACGTAAAAGCAAATCTTGTGCTTCTGTGTATGTTATTGCTTTGCTTATGTGACTCGTAGGTAAATGGTTTTATATTCGCTCACTGTCGGCAGGACCCCGGTTCAATCCCAGTAGAGGGGCTTGAACTGGGAAAGGAATACCACCAAATGGTCACAGGTTGTCACAGTCCTTTGAAAGGATACGATTTCCTGGGAGTATATTAGGTGTCGTGGTATTAGACAGTCAATAAAGAGTTGGAGCCTCTGAAGAATAAACCTCGAAACTGGCCACAGGTATATCACAGCGCCACTCTCTCTTCTTATTCTTTCTACTGGGGTCCTGCCGACAGCGAGTCTTTGCCCACCCAGCAGTAGAGAGATAAGTATGAGTTAATCATGACTCAGAAATATTAATAACACGATTTGAAACAAACCACGAAACGGGTGTTTAAGCCACTGGTCCAGCTGGCCCAGTGGGTTGAAACCCCACCCGTTCCGTGGTTTGCTTGATTTCATCGGCTGTTGTGGGTTGCATCCTTTGGGTTAAAACCAGATATACATCGCACTACTTGATTTCCTCGGGTTATCCTGGGCTGTGATTCCTCCTGGCTTTCACAACAATAAACTCAACACCACTGACTTCGATGCCTTGAAAATTCTGCACCTCTAACTTCGACAGCCTTGATTTCAGCGCCGTGCCTCCACTCAGTCTTGCCCTAAAGACATCAGCTCTCTGAGTTTTGACTTCTTGTGTATTCTTTTGGCTTTCACCCCCATGGTGTCGTGCTGTTGGAGATGCGTTGTGGTGTGACCAACTGGTTGCAGCAGATGGTGCAGCGTGGAGTTCACAGCAGGCTACAGCAGGAGCTGAAGCAGGATGTTACAAGCAGACTGCAGTTGCTAATGCAACAGCTGGTGCTTTGTACCGTAACAGCTGGTTGCATCAGCTTGTGCAAGAGCTGGTGCAGCGTCTCGTGACTAGGTGGTTGCATCTGCTAGCACAGCAGGTGGTGCAGCGCATACTGAATAGCGTCTCGCAACAGTTGGTGTACGGTAGTGTATCGTGACTAGGTGGTTGGAGCAGTTAGTGCAACAGCTGGTGCAGTGTGCCGTGACCAGCGGTGATTCGTCCAAAGAACAGATAATCAGTGTTCATTAAGGTTATATATGACCTGTTAAGGGTCTCTCGACATGGTATGTTGAGACGTGGGAGGCAGGTTGAAATGCAGTGTGGTCTTTTGTATGGAAATGTTGGTAGACAATATCTCTCTCTCTCTCTCTCTCTCTCTCTCTCTCTCTCTCTCTCTCTCTCTCTCTCTCTCTCTCTCTCTCTCTCTCTCTCTCCCCTCTCCCTTCCAACCCTCTCTCTCCCAGTCCATGTCTTCTCAATATGTCTCGTTATTTTTTTCTCCACGCTCTCTTCTGTCCCTCTTCCCCATTATCTCCCTCTCTATATCTTTCCTTGTCATCTTTACCACATTTATCGAGTGCATTACCACCATAACATCCATGAGTGAGAGCCATAAAGTGCCTGGGGGAGAAACGGAAGGCAACCAGGCTCGAATCAAGGAATTGAAAGCGCAGGTTCTCCAGTTCCTTACATCAAGAGCCCTTCACCAGCATCAGGAACATCCCATGAGAGGGTTTTGTGAATAAAAAAAAATTGACACAATATTGGCTGTCGATAAAGCTGTTGTTAGACCACAACTCGAGTATGAATATGCGTATAACTGGAGACGGGATACAGAAGGACAATTAAATAACAAACATATTATATTGAAATATTTATGAACTATTTGAAATACATAAATTGAATTACTGGACTCAATGTAATGAAACTTCGAGGTAGGAGGTGCAAAACAAATGTGCATAATTTTTTTTGTTTTGTATAGTTATGCAAGATCGATGTAACAGACTTCTTATTGAAACTATAAGTGCAAGTACCATAGGTTTTTAGACAAACACCTTCCAGAAATCATAAGATAAGATAATCTTTCAACTAAATACTTTGTTAGGTCTGGTTGGGATCAATGAAAACATGAACTACTAATGGACGATCAGTTGACATAAAAGTGGTGATAGATGTAGTATTTCTAGCAGGAAAAATAAAACTCATTTATCAAAACAGAATTAGAAGTAGGTTAACTTGGTACTCTTTCTAAATAGCCTTGTTAGGGACTTTGGGACTCCTGCTCTTTATCTTTCCGGTCTACTCCGGTTTCTCTTATCTATATAATTCCCTCTCTCTCTCACTCTTTCTCTTCCATTTCTTCCATCTCTCTATATCTTTTAGCATTCTTCCATTAGCATTCTTTCCTTTACATTCTCTCTCTTTCCCGTTTTCTCCCTTACCCCTCATTCTCTTTCACCTATTCCTTATTTTTCCTCTTGAGTTCCCTTCCTGTCATTTACTCACTCACCCTTTCTTACACGTTCCTCCTCTACCATCCCCCCCCACTCCTTTCCTCTCTCTCGTTCTCCCTCTCCTTCCACTTTCTCATTTATATCTCTCATTCAGACTAACCTTCTCAGCCCTTGTTCCAAGAAGATTCACTCTACTCTGATCCAACGTGCTAGAGTTCCCAGAGATAATAGCAGCTCTTGCTCTTGGTGTAGGCGTGGGGCCCTTCTCTGTTGGTGTAGGCGTGGGGTCCTTCTCTGTTGGTGTAGGCGTGGGGCCCTTCTCTGCTGATTACTGGGTAGACGAGCCCTGATGCTAATGCTGATGAGCTCCTACTGATTTAATGATTATGCCTATGATGAAGCGCATGTGGAAGGTCTCCCTGGGTTCTTGTGTGTGTATAATGGCGAAGGAGATTGATGGGTTCAAGAGGTTTTCTCTCCCGTGGATGACGTGGGATACTGTGTGGTTAAGTGTTGGTAATTAATTATTTGTTAGATACCTGAATAAAGTGTGTTAGCAACTATGAGATAGAGAAGAAACTAAGCGACGTTTCGGCCCATTTTTGATCGAAGGGTTGGAAACATCATTCATGAGTCTAAATGACCCTCTTCCACCTCTACGAGGTTTAATGCTCCTCCTTCAAAGAGTTGGATGCCTCCCGACTCTCCTCGTAAAGGTCTGGATGTTTACCCTTCCTCCTTCACAGGTCTGAATGCTTCCTTCTCCTTTGCCTCCTCACGTCTCGATGCTTTCCTTAGGTTTGGATACCTCTTCCACAGCACTGGATACCTCAACAACAAAAAGGAGTGCTTCCCTTCTCTCCTTCACAGCTCTGGATGCCTCTCCCTCCCCTCAGGTCTGGATGCATTCTCCTCCAGAGATCACAGCATTGAATGCCTCCTCCTCCTCCACAGGTCTGGATGCCACAACCACTACCCTCCTTAATCACCACCACCTCCTCCTCCTCTGGTCGAACAAGAGTCATTTGTTGACTCAATGGTGTTGACCTTTTAAACCTGACTCTGGCTCCATCAAAGTCACTTCCGCAGGATCCTTCTGAAATAATAATAGGAAAAAACAAATTATCCTGCCATTTTTTTTATTCACTCGTTTGGTCAAAGAATTTAATTTTCGTAGGAAAAAAAGCCGGGATTATTATTTTTTATCAGTGTTCTCTTTTATTCTAGATTTAGCAAATAACTCTTTCAGAGCTTAGGAAAAAAAATGAGTTTAGAAAGTAATTTTCCTATGTGTAGCAAAGATTTTTTTTTTTTTCTTAAGTGTAAGTACGATTTTTTTTCCTGAGTGTAGCAAGAATTTTTTCCCCGAGAGTAATCGATTTTTTTTATTGTAGGTTGGTTCAGAGCGCAGGAAGGATTTTTTTTATAGGTATGAATTTTTTCTGGATGTAGCTAAGACTTCTGTGATGCAGCACAAAGTTTATTCTCAGTGTAGGAAAAAGTTTTTTTTCTATGTAGTAAAACAAGTTCTTTCCTGGTGTAGCAAAGAATTTTTTTTATTACAACGTAGTATAGATTTTCTTTTTGTTGGTGTGTATATAATTTTAATTCTCTCTCTCTCTCTCTCTCTCTCTCTCTCTCTCTCTCTCTCTCTCTCTCTCTCTCTCTCTCTCTCTTATTTTACTAATTTTCATTTCATTTCATGCTCTTTTATTCTCACTCATTTCGTTCTTATCCTAATTTCACTATCCCATTCCAGTATCTCACTCGTCATTTCACAATCTGAATTCTCTCTCATTTCTCTCTCATTTCACCCCTCGCATTTCTCTTTTCTTCCGCAGACTCCCACAAGACGGACCTGGATCCCTACCTCTTAAAACACTTCCTCCACCTCTATCAAGGATATATACGAAGCATGAATATCTGGATTATTGGCTATATGAGAGGAATATATTTTTTCCATATTTTTTATAAGACTTGGTTAAGCTCTTGAGTGTTAATGGAATATTCTGCCAGTATTTTACATTTATATTATATTTGCAGTTTTATTTTTCGACGATGGTTATTTGCATGGATTTTTTTTTCCAGCTGGGTAATTGGTGATGGTGAGGAGGGTGGGGAAGGGTTGGTTGATCACGTGTGGTCATGCAAACTGCATGTCACCAGCAGCAGTTCCTACCTAGCCTTGATCTTCAGTGCCAGAGCCAGAGATCTAACGGTCTGATCTTTAGTGCCAGAGTCATTGATCTGATTATTTGTTTTGATGATGGTTTTCAATTTTATTGTCAGTGTTTACCAGAGTACTTAAACCCTCTTGCGATTTTCCAATTGTTCCACTTTTGGTATTTTTATTTTGTAATTTATTTGGTATTTTTCAGGTTTTTTTTTCGTTTAGTTAGAGCATTATTTCATTTGGCAAATGGATTTTACTCATTTCTGTTCGTGGTGTATTTGCATATTTGCTCTGACTCCCCTTCTGTGGAATGACAATAAAAAACTGCAGCTGCCTGAGGTAGTAAGGCTGCCTGATACCTGTCACCACCACCACCACCACCACTGTATAAACACCTCTCCTCACTATCAATCCTTCATTTATATTTTTTTTACCCTTCTATCCCCGCACGATTGGAAATGCTGGGCATGTTTTCTTACAGCTGCTGCCCCTGTTCAGCCAGCAGTATGAAGGTACCAGAGTGTTAGTCAAGTGGTATGGATCGCATCCTAGGGGGTGATAATATGTCTTAGATAGGCAGGATAACAGCTCTTAACCTTTAAGATTGAACTACTTGTTGTTGCGCTGCTAAACATACACCTCCTCTATTTTTTCCGTTTCCTAATAGTGGTTAATTACGTATCCCCATTGGGGTACTTTTAAGAGGTTCCTTTATTTTTTTCTCTCCGCCTTTTATTATTTCGCTCGTAACTCGAGAATGCCTCATCCACTCAGCTTCAAATTTTCAACACTTATGCACGATAACGAGGACCAAATTCTTAGAAGAATTGGCATGTCCACGTACCTCATGACATGGCTGGGATAACTTTCAAAAACCTCAGCGGCAGAGCTTCAAACATTTATTTAATGTACCAATATATTCGACGACAGAGTGAAATTTAGAAGTGTTGGTGCAGATTTGAACATTATATGAAAAAGTGTGATATTTTTATTCCTGTTAAACCACGTTAAATAATTTTCAACTTACCTCTTCAGAGGGGCTTCAATATTTAATGGCTGATGCATCTTAGGGCCAGGATAGTTCCAATTAATTTCATTTGCGCTCAGCCAAATTTTTTGACGCAGTAAAAAATAAAAAGCTTTGAATTGTTAGAATCCTTTCCTTAGCTGGAGAATGACTTGTCTAATGGGTTTCAAACTTTCAACAGTGAGTACATGTCATTTTGCCACTTTTAATATCTATATGGTAATTATTATTTTACCTTATTGCATTATTTTACCTTGATGCAGATGAAGGCTCTTTATTCAAGGAACTGGATTTACCTTTCAGTTGTTGGGATCCAATTTGAAGGCTAAACCTTACCTGGTAAGTAACGCTCTCGCCTCATACACGGAATGTCCATGGTTCGATTCCTGGCCGGATTGAAACATGGGCGTGTTTCCTTACAAATGCTGTCCCCGTTCACCTAGCAAGCAAGTAGGTACCTGGGTGTTAGTCGACTGGTGTGGGTCGCAACCTGGGGCACAAGACTGAAGGACCCCAATGAAAACAGGACAGATAGTCCTCGGTGACTCATTGACTTTCTTGGGTTATCCTGGGTGGCTAACCCTCCGGGGTTAAAAATCCGAACAAAATCTTATCTTCCCTTGATCAAAATATAACAGTTTGTGAGCATTATCAATCTTAAATAGATGAGGCATCGTATGGCATGGATGGAATGTCTCACGGGTTTAGGCTGTGTATGCACAAACTTTGTTGGATTCTGGAATACTGGAAAATGGATCTTCCAGTCAACTTTAAACTGATGTATTTTCCTGAGATGAAACAATCTCTTGACGTTAGGTTGTGTAATTTATCATGTTTTAATTTTATTACACAAATTTACTGTTTATGAAGTATTTGGAGAATGTCTCTTTTGATCAGAAATATATCACAGTATTTGACTTTAACTGGTTATCCAAGATTAAATCAACTTAATGTTGTTATGTGTCTTTAACATCTGTGTGCTCTCACGACTCGCGAAATCGTAATGACACGATTGCAAACAAACCACACCACGGGCGGGGATAGAACCCGCGGTCAGAGAATCATAAAACTCCAGACCGACGCGTTAGCCACTGGGCCAGCTGGCCCAGAGGCTAACGCCTTGTACTCTAACCTTACATAAAACTTACTGTACTTTCTTAGAAGGTGGTCGGTCTTGGAAAAAAGTATGGATTGATTTTGGCCTTTGTAGGTTGTAATTTGCTATTTTGGAAACTGGAAAAATTTAAACACTGCTTTTCTTTACGATAGTTTCTGAGAGTCGCAATTGATTAGCTTCAACTCTTAAGTTAATAATGAAACTTCAGAGCAGCTTCAAGTTCAGTTAATGTGTGTTTCTTTATTTTAAGTTATTGGTCTTTTTTGGGCTGAAAGATTTGAATTGGATTTTTTTCTGTGTAATATCCTTATTTGTCATTTTCATGGAAGAAATTTGGATATTAGTTTCCATGTGATGACTTGTGAATGCCTCTTCAGATTTCTTTCAGATCTTCAACGCAAATATTTAACAGCATTATCAACTTACGCCGCTCTCTGCACGAGGCCAGTCGCGTTCATTGGGAGCACTGAAGAGCGAGTGTTATGGAATAAGGGGATACCTATATCGCGTAGCGCAGCGACCGAAATTTATATTAATTATACGTAATAGGTGGGGCTAGTCAATGGTCAGATCGGACCGAAACGTCGTAATCGGGGTTATTTGTATATTCCAGTCACAGTATTGCACCTTTCTGTTCTGTGTATCTTAACCTAGCCTAACCTAATTGAGAATTACACATTTCACAGCATGGTGCTCCTCGACGAATACAGAAATTCACGAGACGGCAAATCGGAGAAAAATCTCACGAGGTGGCCAAGGAGTAGGAGTTCTAATTTATATAATCCAGACTAAAGTCAATTAACAACATTCCAGTATATAATAAGTAGGACAGGTAAGCCAGAAGTTAGAAGTTGCCTTGCCCTGACCCACCAACGTTGCCTTTAGCTGTCACATTTACACCTGTAAGAGAAGACACTCCTAAGGTGTGAGCGGCTCTATAGTCACCACTGAACGAATTTTCATATAAAAAAGACGTGTCAAGTTACTGTCCTGAAAAAATGCAATACCGGCACCACCACCATCTTGCAAATCGCGAAAGTATAAAAGTCTTGTGTTGTCCTTTAAGTTTTGATCAGGATTACACTTGAAGAAGGCAACTTTGCCCAATAAAGGGCTCTCCTTGCTAAGTGTCTTAGTTTTATCACTCTTCTAAACATGTTTAATTTCAAGCAAGGTACTCTCTGTGGTGTTGTAGCGGTGGCGTCCTCTGCCAGCAGCTTAGTATTCCCCGCCTGGCCTGCCAACCTCACTCCGTTCTGTACACTTCCAGCTGGCAAGGTCATTCCTTATTCCAGAAGCCCCCTTGCTTACACAAGCAAGCACTTTAGAAAAGTCCTTGTGTACACACACACGCAAACACATGACGGTACACAAACTCGTGCATACATACACGCATGGAAATATATGCAGGAAAAACACACACAGTTATGTACATATATAAATACTCTAGGGATATGCATGAGAATGGTAGAGAGGAGATTTTATGATCTATATTGAGGCTGTCTGCTAAGAAGGTCTATCTATATTTGTTGTCTAGAAGCTGAAGTTAGGAAAATTCACGAAGAATCCACACTTCGGAGAGGAGCCTTATGACTAAGTTTCCCTTCATCCTGGACTATTGTCAGGTCACAAAAGGTTAAGAAAATGTAGCAGGAGGCTCTATTCTTGCCTCTTTCCCTCTGACCACACTGCCGGGTCGAAAACGTGGCATGAGAAAAACCATTGTGCTGGAGAAAATGTGCATGAATAATTAATAGCAGAGTTCGGACTTGCATTGCTACTGCTGCTGCTGCTACTACTATTGTTACTGTTGTTACTACTGCTACCTTTATACATATTACCCATATTTTTATGCCTTTGCAAGTGCTCGAATTAATGTAAGGGTTACGGTGTCTACAATCAACTCTTGAATTGTATATCGTCGAGTAAAAAAAATTCAACGTGTTTCTACGCCTGGTTGCTTAAACAATGACAATATATTCCAACATTCTCTGAGTGCAAATACACATCACCAAGAATTTTGATTTACCTCTCGTCTAGGAGTTACATAGAAGTATAATAACTTTGCAGTTCAAGGAGTTTCCAGTGCCTGAATGTGTCACATTTGTTCGCTACCTTAATTATTGGAATAAAAATCTCTTCGCCATTTCATATTAGTTCTGAAAGTGTGTGGAATTAATGGTAATCTGTTGAAAGCTATCAAAAACTTTTATGATGTAATGGGATGTATGATAGAGCTGGGGTTGTTAATTTTTTTAGGGACTGGGCTGTAAGTTTGCTTGATACATGTATAGTCTTAAAATATATTGAATCTGATATAAAATAATAATTATCGCAGTTATTGTTTTTTGATATAACAGTGAATTTTTGAGATTCAGAAGGAAAGCTGCAGAAGTTTGTTGAGAAAATTGATGACAGACAAAAGCAAAAAGATCATTGTAGATGTCTTAGGTATGAATGATTCTACACACACACACACACACACACACACACACACACACACACACACACACACACATGTATGTTCACGGCTTAATAAATAAATACCCAAACAGAATCGTAAACATAGATACTCTCATACATTGGGGCCAATATACAACCCCCGTAAACTGACAGAAATCAGTGAGTGCACTCGCCCACAAATCCAAATTCATCTCACACTCACTCGTGCACATATACACCCGTCCATACACCACGTATGACACCACCGTTACATCACAGAGAGAGAGAGAGAGAGAGAGAGAGAGAGAGAGAGAGAGAGAGAGAGAGAGAAAGGGGGGGGGAGATAGGGCAGAAACAGATAGACACAGACAACATTTTACCAATGAAAGTTACTTTAAGAGCTCAAGCTTTCTTTAAACTGTTTTGAAGGATACAAACTCTCAAACACTCCTATAATTTGTGTAAACCGCTTGCAAGTGTTTACTATTCATCTGGCATGATGCTGTACACCACTTGAGGATATTCTGATACGGTAAATAACGCCGTTTAAACACGTATGAAAAACGGGCAGTAAGCCACCACATTGAAAATCAAAAGCACATAGTCAGGGCCCATATTAAAAACGGCGTTTCGCTCAGAGATTTACCTAGTTAATGTTTTTTTTTAAGAAAGGCTTCGTAGCTTTGATTTACAGTCCGAAATGCTTTTTTTGTGTTGGGTTTGGGTTCGTTACTTTCTTCTTACCCTCTTTCCCCACCCCATCCCCAAAACACACTGTAAACAGTTTTAGAACTAATATTCGGTATTGGGTAAACTTCCTCGACTTTTCAAAGAACGGTTTACTGCATTGGATAATAATGAAAACAATCCACGAATATTTTCTTTCATTTTGTAACGAACAGCAGTTTGCAAAATTTTGTACTGAAGCGGGTGAGATAGTTGCTATAAAATTTACGTAGGAGAAACATCATGGAACATCGAGAAGAGTATCAGGGAACACACATACAGGACACAATACGTAAACAACCAGTGTTATTGATTGAATTGTTGCATAAAAAGAGGTATAAACATCGATGGATTAGACACTGATTCTGTGTGGGTAGAATTTGTAGGGCAAGGAAAATTTATTTTAAGTGTTATATACCAATCCCCTAACTTAGATTTCGACAGAGAGAGACTTTTTGGGGAAGAAATTGTTGCATGAAATGGGTAGAAGTTAAATTAATCAGCAAGGAAGGGGGCAAAATAAATGCCTATAAACTGGTTTAATTAGCACTTCCAACACCAGGCCTTCTGGTGTTGGATCAAGCTGTTGGTGCCCGCCGAGGTCTGCAGTCCAACGTATGCACTACAGCTTGGTTGATCAAGGCCTGCTTTTGAGGAATCTGTCGAGTTCCCTCTTGAAGACAGCTATGGATTAGTTGAACCCGCTTATGCATGAATGGAGGGCGTTGAAGAGTCTTGGTCCGTTATCACTTACTAAGTGTTTTCTCTTGTAACATAAACTCTGTACTATATGGATTCTTACACAACTACAATCTTCTCGTAGCCAACCTAACTAATTAGTCTAAATACACAATAACAACTTCCAGTAATCTAATCAAATTCAAGTTAACCAGAACGTGCATAACCGCAGCTTTTTCTCACTAGCTCACAACCCTTAACCATAAACAAAAACATCTAAAAGAGAAAATTTCAAATCAACACTGAGTAAAAACTAGTGAAGAGGCAAAGTGATGTTAGTTCTCTCTTTGTCAACAATCAGTTCTTTAAACACCATGTCTGGTGACGCAGTAGTAGCGGCGGCGGCAGTTGCAACAACAGAAATACCAATAGTAACAGAAGGAAGAGGACGAGGAGGCAGAGGAGCAGCAGTAGTAGCAGCAACAACGGGAACAGGAATAACAATATGATGAACTGCAGAATGTTATACAGTTACGAAAAAATTAAGTAGAGGATCAATAAAAACGGGAAAAGGAAGAGGAGATTGATTTGAAAGAAAATGAGGAAGTGAAGGAGAAAGATGAAGTGAAGAACTAAGAGGAGAATGCTGTAGAAGTGCAGGAGGATGAAGAAGAAGGCGTGGACGAGGTAAACTATGCAGCTCACGTTCACTGGAGACGCTCTCCGCTACACTGGGAGGAGAAAAAGAAGCCTGGAGACGTGGAATGTTTTAGAGTGAGCGCTGGGCTTGTCTTATGGAACTTCTTGGCTAATGTTCTGATTCTTACTATTATCCTTATTATTTTCACCCATAGCGTTATTGCAGTTATGTTTTTAATCTGTAGAATTTCCCCGCTAAGGAAGGCTGACCCCCCCAGTGAAGAAAACTCGTTGACCATCACTCGTTTTCTAGCAGTCTTCCCGTAAAGGTACAGATTTGATCCAGTGATGAACGGCCGAGGAACAACTGCTCAACGCCGTTTTAAAGTATTTACTCTAATGTCCATACCTAAAACTCCAAGCTAATTTCTCTTCATTTATTCATGGACATCACACTACTCGTATCCAAATAACACGTCAAAATATAAAATCTACTATCCTAAACTAAGATCCAACATGCTTACACACGTCTGTTGGATACTCAAACTTTTCTCTCTTTAAACCAACCCTTTTTTGGACGTACCCTATACCTATATTCCACACAAGATTTATATATCCTGGTAATCCCCTTATTTTGAGGTATCTTCCCCCCCAAAAAAATACCATTTAGAGAATATCACTAATAATGTCCACTAATTTCCTCCAATTATTTGCACAATATTCACTCCACACATTGATCTTGTCTATGATGATTTATGTCTCCTCGCTGCACATTTCAAGACAGCTTTTTTTGTATTCATAAAACTGCGCTATCATCCTCCGATAATTTCCCACTTTGGTATCCTACGAAATTTTTTTATTTCAATTGATTCTTCAATAGTTCTGCAGCATTTTTTTTCCTTCATCCATTCAAGGATTTACTTTCATTGTTCATAGAACCATCATCCGGTTGGACAAAATAATGGTAAAGGTTGGATGTGAATAGGATCGGCCTAATGTAGGTCAGTAAGCTTACTGCAGTGCTCCTCTGTTCTTACGTTCATATTTTAACGCGTTAATATAGCCACGCCACACAGTGCTTCCTTCACCGTGCCGTTTCTGTACAACAGAGGTCCAGGCCAGGCAACTGGATCCCACCAAATCTGAAACATGTCACGCGACTCCTAATTAAGTTTAGTCGAGTTCGGTCAAGTGGCTTTTGAACAAGTAATTAGCAAGTTTTAGGAGTTAAAAGAAACTAACTTTAGCTCGATTAATTTATTCTCTTTCTCTCTCTGTCTGTCTGTCTGTCTGTCTCTCTCTCTCTCTCTCTCTCTCTCTCTCTCTCTCTCTCTCTCTCTCTCTCTCTCTCTCTCTCTCTCTCTTTCTTTCTGTTAGAGAAAGAGAGAGAGATCTAGTTCCTGATCTATCCCTGGATCAGGAACTATTTAGACGATGTAATTTTGTTTGCAGATAAATTTGAGGACCTGGTATAAAGAGTATCTTTAACATTTACGAGGATGCAAGAGGTGGGACTGAAGTTAAATCAATCTCTCTCTCTCTCTCTCTCTCTCTCTTAGTTCAGTTTTTATTCATAAGAATGTTATTTGAAAATTAATATCTCAAATTGGATCAGCCCTTTAGATATATAAAGAGGGACAAAAAAATATGTTAATTTTTCCCGTGAGTTGATACCGTAGGGATTTAACACAAAAGAGAACACTTCTTGAGCAGTAAGCATATAATCTTTGAGGCTACTTTTCTCTCAAACTTTTCTCTCAAACTTTTCTTGAAACTTGTGAGGGGGGGGGGAGGTTCTTTAACCAAAGAAATTGAACCCGCTCGTTCCTTCCGTGGAATCGAACCCCTTTACCTCCCATTTCCCCAGGCGTTGCACGTCCCCCAAAAAACTTTAATGCTTACCAATAATAATAATTATAATAATGTTAGGTTAATGGGAAAATGTGTAACATTAAGATACATATTACAGCAACGTATGTCTTACCAGAAGCATTCCCACAGCACTCCAAACAATACACGGGAACAAATGGTATATTATATTGTTCGTATTGGCCTGATAATGCTACTGATGAGCGAAATGTTGCTGCTTTAAATGCTTTACTGTTGCACATGTGTTAATTTATCTGACATATTATCGGTGGTTTTACTAATAATAATAATTATTATTTTGAGGATGTTAGGTTTAATTATTCTGTATCATTATGACCTTATTTTCAATGCCTGAGTGTTTAAAAGAAATGGTATAAAATACAAAGACACTTTAAGTGAAAGACAGACTGGAAACTTTACCAACAGATGATAAAGCTTGGTGTCCAAGCGGGACGTCGTCTATTACTAAAGTTTTCCTAGGAAAGACACGTACGCCTTTCCAAGGTTAGCCGATAAATAGGTGTTTAGCAACCACCCGATCACTACTATCGGGCATTTAGATTCAGAACACTTTCAGTGAGACAGGATTTTGATCTGTGTGGCTTGCTAGAGGTCGTACAGTTGTAGCAATAGAGAGAATCTTGCGACGTGTGTTTTCTTCACTGTTGTAGACAGCACATCAGTTGCATCCAATAGTAGTAATAGCAGTAGTAATAGTAGTAAGGGAAACAGAAGTAATATTAGGGAAAAGCTTATTTCCAACCTTTATTCTTTCCTCTTAACTTTTTATCACGTTCTTCAACACAGCGTGGTGTTACCTCAGCTTTTTTCTCCCATGGAGGAGGGCGAGGCGCAGGGAAGTGCAAGTGAGCAGAGTTCTACTTTTCTCTTCTGATCTTCCCTCTGTAGACAGAATCTGTAGACACAGGCAAAGAGAAGCAAAATGCAGAAGAAATTTTCATTGGGACTACGTTTTGCTCAGGGTAGAGCTTCAAGTCATTACTTGATTAAAAAGCTACTCTGGGCGAAACGTAGTTCTAACAATAGATTGCTCAGTATGGTGTTTTCATACCCATGCCTGACAGAATAATTCCTGTTTATACTATACTAGTTTATTTATTCTGTGGATGTTTCTTGATAGGGTCATTGAACTTTCTAATTGGTTCCTCCACCTCCTGCATCTTGACTTCCAACTTTCATTCAAGGGCGTCTTGATGCTATGAATTGATCTTGATCCAAGAAATTATAGCTGCATTTCTCTTCCTCGGATCAAACCGGATCGCCTATCTTAAGAGTTCAACACATCACTTTATTACAGTGGAACTTTATCTCGACATTAAAGGAGTGTAATTGACTTTAAATGATAGTATTTGTACTATTGAGGGAGAGAACGACAGTAAATTAGGATGAGGGTGAGTATGCGTGCTATTAAGTCGGTGTTAGCGATCCACAAGGCGGCGTGCTTGGTCCATTGGTATGGAATGTCTACTTCAATAACCTTCAACTCATTCCAGAATCCATGGCCATACAGGTGACTGTACTCTTACATTCCGACGCAGGAGAGGAAATTCCAGTTGTTCTTAAGCACATTTACGATCATCTTACAACTATATCAACCTTGGGAAAAACAATGGCAGGTTACGTTTTCTAATGAGGAATGAATGGAAAAATGTTGGAACCCGCAATGACGTGGATATCCTAGGATTTAAATACGATTTCAGAATGTCTGTGAAGATTCATGTGATAAATTTTGCAAACCTGTCAGCCACGTAGCTAAGAGCACTAAGGCGCATCCATACCTGCTTGACAGCAGAGGTTACAAAATTCTGTACAAGGCACTAATGCCTTCTGACCACATTCTTGTACTGCCCTCCTCCAGCAATGCTACTACTAACTCTACATCCACTACTATTACCAGTCCCGCCTTTCCCTGTTTTGCTCTTCTATTGTTCACTGGAAGCCAAAGCGAAATTAGGCGCATTCTAGATCCACTCGTAGCTTTGTTGTTTTAATATTCTGAACGTCACAAAAAATTGGTGCTTCAGTCGGGGTGCTTAGAAAAAGAGGATCACTGCCATCACCCACTACACCACTACACCATCCACCATACCAACACCTAACACCTAACACCACCCACCACAAACTCAACCACCACCAATACCCCCACCTCAGCCTCTAGTGTCGCAGTCTCTGGACTTCCAAGTGTGCCCTAAACGAGGAATTTCTTCATTAAATATCTGCAGTGAGCTGAGCGGAGAGGTTATGAAGGATCTGAATTTAATTAAATGTCACCTGGAACACTCATTTGACAGAAGGTTAAAAATTACATTGTTGTTGTTGGTGATATATGTATAAGATATATATATATATATATATATATATATATATATATATATATATATATATATATATATATATATATATATATATATTACACACACACACACAACATATTGTATGTATGTGTACAAGACAAGCCACGGGAACGGAAATCTTCAGCTCAAGATCCTTCATAAGTCTCGCACCATACATGTTCTACTCATATTGCTTCAATAATAATAAATATGGATCAGTCGCAGCATGATAATGGAGGCAAGGCGGATCCCATGCCTTGTGCACCAGTGATACACAAAACAATATTGTTTCAGAAATATTAATTAGAGAAATAGATGCCTCGCTACCTCTTCCTGAGCCCTTCTCCATTCCTCTTCCATTCTTCCTCTTCCATTCTTCCTCTCCCATTCTTCCTCTCCCATTCTTCCTCTTCCATTCTTCCTCTCCCATTCTTCCTATCCTCCATACCACGTTCTCTCTCTCCATTTTCATTTTGTTTTGTCTACTTCGAATTTTTAAAAAACATTACAAACTTATTTGAAATAAATAATACCGCTTAAAAATACATGTAACTCTTTAGTAGATCAAAAAATTTTGAACGTAAACCAGCGCAAAGAACATTAACTCTTAAGAGTTGTCATACCGTTTTAAATCCGCTTATGTTTAACGAGGTTAGAAATATTGTAGATTTTACATTTCTCAATGAAGGTGAAAATACCTAGATGTACCAAAACACTTCAGTGTGTTGCTTAACGAGGGATGGTGAGGAGATTTTGGCTTTTGCAAATGATTTTTACTTGTTATTTGTTATTACTAATCACTCGCTCCCTATTGAACTTTAGTCTCTCGCACACACCCATCTTGAGACAACGATGACCCCCTCACAAAAGCAATCTTATCTCCCATCCTAATAATTTATATACTGTGCTGGCTCTATACGACTGTAAATAATCTTTGAATGTGGTTCAACCTCTTGCAGGTTTCAATAATAATTTTTTTTATTATCCTTCAGCCTACAGTTACTGTATTTCTTACATACAAAATTCAAATCCGATTGAATCCCGTTGTAGATATTATCTTGGTCACTGTCAATAAAATAATTAAGATAAAAATTGCCTACATTTCGATCTAACATGCTAACACATACCTACTGTAGGCTGTAGCAACAACCTTCCCACCGTTTTTTCAACTCTTTATTGGACTTTCCTGTGTCTCCATTTGGTCTATTCTTGATTAATAAACCAGTCAATTTTGCCTTTTGTTTTCTTTTACTAGAGTAAATCGTCTCGAAACAACTCATTCACTACTTGATTTGACCCCCCCCCCTTCATTCAATAACAGTCTTCTAAGGAGTTCACTCTCATACTCTCTGCAACAGAGGACACATCTGCACTGCCTCTAAGCCCCTCTTTACTGTATCATACGAAGACTGAATATTTCTCACTTATACAAAATTATGAACACCGTTGCAATGCTTACTTTTTTTTTTTTGCCCTCACTGACAAACTTTTTTCCTTTATAAAGAATCCCGATGACAATTGCAATTGATTTTCTCTCAGAATTTACCTCAGTCTAGAAGAGATGCAACTACCGATGTCTTCTACAGTGTGTCTGGGTAATAATATCTACCTGGGTTGGTGTGTATACGTGGTGATTTTTTGACTAAAAGCGCTTGGGCTGGTGTGTGTAGTTGCAAGTTATCAGAGGCACTTGTCGAGACACTTTATTTGTTTTGTGTGTGTGAAATATGGTAGACCCAAGCAAGTACAGCAATATGATCAACAGCAACGGTATATTCCATTTGCGCTTGTTATTCTGTTTTCCAGGAAGAGCTAAACTCTTAGGTGTCATGCAGCGTCTGGGGGAATGAGGTGCTTTCATTAGTACTAGTGACGAAGATTCGGTACTTTCTCTCTCTCTCTCTCTCTCTCTCTCTCTCTCTCTCTCTCTCTCTCTCTCTCTCTCTGGCTACACATAA
The DNA here is from genome assembly GCA_009830355.1 of Cherax destructor. Classification (NCBI taxonomy): domain Eukaryota; kingdom Metazoa; phylum Arthropoda; class Malacostraca; order Decapoda; family Parastacidae; genus Cherax; species Cherax destructor. The sequence goes on from WNWK01000145.1 coordinate 489,978, forward strand.
ACCCCATCCACAAACTTAGTCCAACACCTAATAAAAATTAAGAAGACACAACACCGTGGCTGGAACAATACACAAATAACCCTCGCTTATTAGACTGGAACTTATAACGACGTTTCGGTCCGACCTGGACCATTATTAGGCAGTCACACAGAAGACTGAATGTCGGTCCGAAGCGCTGTTATAAGTCTGTCTCCTACGTACGGACTATTTGTGTTCTGTTTCTGTACTTCACTCTGATAAAAGAAACCCCCCAAAAATTATGTTATTCTTATTAGTTAAAAAAAAAACTATTTACAAAGTAAAACTATAAGTGCGAATAATAAAGATATTTAAAATATAATTTGTAAAATAAAAAAAATATAGACTGAAAATATTGCAGTAAAGTGAAATGATACGAGGCAGCTAATAATTACTGTTCCATTCTTTTCACTGTGAAATGTTTCGCTCACTTGAAGCCCCGGTGGTGTGATGTTTCCCTCACTTGAAACCTTTCATTACTCTCATCATCAACTCATTAATGAAAACTACTTTTCATATATATTTTTTTTTTAATTTTCATATGAAATTAATGATTTTTTTAAATGTTTTAATTTTTTTTATAAATATTTTTTACTTTATTATTAAACTGAATATCCTTTTATCGTTTTTATTATTTTTAATTTACTTAAAAATTATTCGTCAGTAACAGTAATTAAATTATTTTTAGATTCATGAATCATCAATAAGTTCAAATTTTTGTAATGGATTGTTAAATTATGAGAATCAATAAAGTAAACATGAATTTTCGAATTTTGTATTTTTTTTTAATTATGAGAATCATTCAGTTATATATTTTACTATTACCAAACCAATTACGAAATTTACGAAAAAAAATTAAAATGCGTTATGAAAATTATTTGTTGATGAAATATTGTTTGTGGTCAATTAGTTAATGGGAAATAATTACTATTAAATGTCCATTATGAAATGTTTTCTCGTGTTGAAGTTGAAATGGCGTGCCATTGTTATGTTGAGAAACCTATGTCTTTCTTACGGCACTAAATAAACTTACACAATGGTAAAAAACAGACGTTTGTCAGCTTCATGATAATCTTCATGAAATGATTAAAGCTATGAGCAATGCAATGATTAAAGCTATGAGCAATGCAATGATTAAAGCTATGAGCAATGCAATGATTAAAGCTATGAGAAATGCAATGATTAAAGCTATGAGCAATGCAATGATTAAAGCTATGAGCAATGCAATGATTAAAGCTATGTGCAATGCAATGATTAAAGCTGTGTGGATCGATGGGTCACCTTTTCAATGTGTGTCTTAACGTCGACGTGAAATCAGATGCCTATTACTGTATGGTGCTACTCAGGTAGATCATTGAAAATTACTGATGGAGTGATGGTACGGGACTGCATTAGTGAATTAAAGGCTCGGGGGGGATTACACATTCTGCCAAAAACACAAAAATAAACGTAGTTATGAAGATGTGCTAAAGGAATGTTTATTTACATTATACAAGATTCGTGTCACAAGACTAAAAATTTATGCATGACAGTGTCACGTATCACATGACAAAGCAGGTCAAGAAATGGTTAAAAGCAGACACTATCAGTGTTATCCAGTGACCAGGAAAAACACATAATCTGAATCCCATCGGAAATTGTAGAAATGAAATTAAAATCTTTGTTCCATTCCAAAAACACATCATCAGCGCCACCCTTGACAGTTTTTTTTATCCTTTATCTATGTTACCAGAAAATCATTTTCAATTTGGCTGTAGGCCATATATATATATATATATATATATATATATATATATATATATATGTCGTGCCGATTAGGTAAAACTGGTCAATTAGCAAGAACTCATTTAAAATTAAGTCCTTTCTAAAAAAAATTCTTATACGTTTAAAGATATATTTTTTTCATTTATGTTAATGTAAAAATTTATAATTTTGTACCAAGAGAAACTTTGAAAACCTACCTAACCTTATTACAACAAGCGCAATTTAATTTAGCCTAACCCAATTAAATATATTTTAGATACGTTAACATTAATTTAATAATAAACAAACACAATGAAATTTATTTTTTTCGTTATGTTCAGAATGATTTTTGCGAAATTATTGCATACACAAATTTTCGCTTGTCTTATATAGCAAGAAGAGCGTTGCTATTTAAGACAAAATCGCAAGTTTTACCTAATCGGCACGACATATATATATATACACACACGGAACAGGAAATATAATATTGCCAGATGCTGTACTGTATTTACATAATCAGAGTATTTTATTACTGTGTGGCAAAAAATAAAATATTATTATAAAAATGTTCCGAAGGAATCTCTTACAAATAAAAACCGACCGTTTTAACCTAGATCTTTCCCTTATTACAAAACGTCGCTGGAAAGTTTAAGCTGTAGTAGAGGTTGACTTTTATATATTAGTAAGAAATTAATAAGGTTATCTTCCCCCCCCCCCCATCCCGTTAAGCCTCTTCAACGGGGCGTTGGTCCTTGATGCCGGCGAATGGCTCTTGATTCAGGGAACTAGATCTACGTTTCGCTTTCTAGGATGAAATATAAATGTCCCCCATTCCCCATGCGCTATATGATCCATGCGGGTTTAGCTCTTCCCTATGAGTATCATCATCATTATCGTCATCATCATCATCATTATCGTCATCATTATCGTCACATGTTTGATCCAGGCATCACACCCCTTCTCTTTCAAGGCGGCCGGGGGGTACACACTATATCCTGGACAACTGGACCAGCGGATATTAACTGTCCTTGAAAATATTTATCCTTAAAACGCAGCTCCTGGGTTCAGTTAGCAGCAGCAGTAGTAGCAGCAACAGCAGCAGCAGCAGTAGCAGCAGCAGTAGCAGCAGTAGCAGCAGTAGCAGCAGCAGCAGCAGTAGCAGTACACAAACTTAAAGTTTTCCTAAAAATATAATGGTGTTTTTAAACCTCAGCTCTCTTATATCCATCACCACACCCTTCCCCATCACCACATCACACCCCCACCACTACAAAACAGCCTTCCCCATTACCACATCACACCCTTCCCCATCACCACACCACACCCTTCCCCATCACCACACCACACCCTTCCCCATCACCAAACCCCACTCCATATATCCCAGTGACTACTCCCCTTCTGTGTCCACACCACTACATCCCTCGCATTCCAGTTGTCACACCACTTTCATATCCATCACCAGTCGCTTTCCAACCCATCACCACGCACGATACAACCCATCACCACGCACGATACAACCCATCACCACGCACGATACAACCCATCACCACGCACGATACAACCCATCACCACGCACGATACAACCCATCACCACGCACGATACAACCCATCACCAGGCACGATACAACCCATCACCACGCACGATACAACCCATCACCACGCACGATACAACCCATCACCACGCACGATACAACCCATCACCACGCACGATACAACCCATCACCACGCACGATACAACCCATCACCAGGCACGATACAACACCTCTCCCACTATCACTGCACCCCTTCCACCTCTAATTTTATATGTATGTATGTATGTTAGTTATATATTTTTTTTTATTAGCACATCGGCCGTTTCCAACCGAGGCAGGATGACCTGAAAAAGAAGAAACACTTTCATCATTCACTCAATCACTGTCTTGCCAGAAGCGCGCCTCCACTACAGTTAAAAAACTGCAACATATATCCACCCCTTCTATATATATATATATACCGAACTGCCATAAAAATTAACTTTAATATTTTTTTTATTGGTCAATAGATATGTTTTATGGATTAATAGATATAGAAAAAATATTATATTTTATTAATAGAAAAATTATGTATATTTTTATTTTTGCACGAAACTTGACTTAGTTGCCTCATCTAACCTAAACTATCCTAATGTAATTTACTTTAGCGTAATTTTGCTAAATGTATCACAGATTAGCAATAATTAACACCAGTGATACATATTTTTTCATTATATTCAAAACTCTCATACATTTATTGCGCGAACAAATTTGCACTCTGCTTATTCGGCAAAAATGACCGTTCCTATGAGGCTAAACTCTCCGATTCGAATTATTCGGCACTACACGTACCCCCAATCCCCTTTACACACAGCAGACCAGACCCCAGATGTAAACCATCATGGAAGATAATGCTAGACGTCAAGTGAAATGACTAGACATGTTTACTTCTAGCGACGGTCCCATTTGAGGGAAGGTAAGCCATGAGGCTAATTTCACCCTGGTCCCATTATTACAGCACCCTCACCAGCAGCTCAAATATCGATGCTCCCTCGGAAACCAATGGTTTCATAGCAAAGAAAAATACTGTAGCTGGCAAAGGATCAATCATCCCCCCCTCTCTCTGTCACTTCAGTTTTTAATTCAAATAATTGGATCAATCCTTTATATATATATATATATATATATATATATATATATATATATATATATATATATATATATATATATATATATATATATATATATATCCTTCCTATATTATAGAATGTGGCAGCTTGCCTAGCAGGTGGGCCATAAGGAGCTCATTAAGATGATAACAGCAGACTTAAAGTACCCTACTTAAGAGAGTTTTGTTGGGAGGAACACCAGTGTTTATCGTGTCGTTAACGGGTTTGTTCGACAAGTTGCTACATGGGGAGTTGCCACTGAATGGGGTGCTGGTGGTGGGGTGGTAGTTGTGGTGGTTATAATGGTGGTGCTGGGGACGGTGGTGGTGGTAGTGGTGGTGGTTTCAATGGTGGTGCTGGGAACGGTGGTGCTGGATGAAGTAATGATATATTACATAACACTTATATAAACAGTCCCTCTTGAGCTCCATTTCTACTCTTGTCTCGAAAATTAGACATTTGATGGAATGAAACCACTTTGCATATACATAAGTTTAAGTATTATCCCAAAATGTAGAATATTTGTGAAAGAGTTAATGATGAAATCCCAAACTTCCTCACAATTACATTAGTGATGAATTCCCAGGCTCCATCACAATTACGTTCATTGATAACCCTAGTGGATTCTTTAAAGAGGATGAAGGTAAAAAGAATATTGTGAGATGGAACATAACTCTGATACAAATTGAATGAAATTCGAAAAAAATGTCAGCTGCAGAAATGCGAGGTGGAGAAAAATTCTTCCTCCGTAAGCCTTATCGTAAGAGGCGATTAAAATACCAGGATCAAGGGGCTATTAATCCCTTCTCCTGTATAAATTACTAAATATAAAAAGAAAGAAAGCTGAAAGTGTTTCTTTTTTCCGGGTCATGACGCCTCGGTGAGACCGCCGGTGTGTTAACAAATAATCCTTAGGGTCTTAGATATGTCATATACAACCCCACACCTAATATAAGAAGATATTGGCAATAATATGACAGAACAAAAAACAGCAGCAATAAACTTAGTTAAATAATGACATATAATTATATAAAATGTTAGGAGATTTCAACAATGCAGAAATAGATAACAAAAAAGGCATAATACCGTGACTGGAACAATACACACACAACCCGCACATAGAAGAGAGGAGCTTACGACGACGTTTCGGTCCGACTTGGACCATTTACAGAGTCACACGGTGTGACTTTGTAAATAGTCCAAGTCGGACCGAAACGTCGTCGTAAGCTCCTCTCTTCTATGTGCGGGTTGTGTGTGCATAATCAGAAATAGATGTGACGAACTGGGAGCCACACGGGTCCAGAGATACGAAAGTGCAGCCTCCTTGAATCAGTGGTGCAGAAATTTCCAAGGTAACATGTTACAGCACAGTCAGAAGTAAATGGGACTACAAAACTTATTTTGACAAACTCTGTAATGCCTCGTCTAGCCAAGCAATTTGTATTTATCTTTTCCAATCTGGACATAACACTGAAGGTACGAGGGGGAAATTACAGAATCAAGGGAATTGATGTAGTTAATTTTTTACATAGCTTGGAAACTAGTAATCCACTCCAGTAAAAATGACAAACTAACACCAACACAAACCAAAACTAATTCGAGCCTTCCACTAGGAAACGCCAGCTTTGTAAGCTTTAAAGTCAATCAGAAGAGTTTAAAACTGTTCAACAGCTGCATTCACAGTAATCCGTACTGAAGGTTCGAAGCTGAATGGATGAGGCAGTCACAGATTTCATTCAAACTAGCATTTCACAGTTTCCATTTTTTAATAAAATTGGCAAATTGACGCCTGTTCAAACCAAAACCAATTAAAATATTTCTCCAAATCAGATACACCACCACTCAGGCTTTATCGCCAGTCAGAAAATGCATTCTCTAATTATAATACAGTAACCAATTTTTTAAATAAAATTGACAAATTCAAACTTAGGCAACCCAAAATCAAAGTGAGGTATGCTTCGAGGAACACACACCAGCACTACAACTGGCATTGACAATTAATTTGAAAACGCTAATTGACAAATTAGAACCTACACAGACCAATCCCCTCAAAATATTATATTTTTCATAAGAGGCTTCAGCTATTAAAGTTGAAGCCACTCAAGAGAGAGAAAAGTTGTTGCACTGAAAACAAAAATACGCCATTTTGTAAATTGAAAAAATGGCACCAGTAACTATCCAGATCTTCTAAGTTAGATACACTAGATTTGAAAGCACTCATAAAAATCTTCATCAAGTGACTGCATGGCCATGAGTGTCGGGAATGGTGTTTATAAAATAGACCAGAGAGCACCTTCACTTGTTAACAGTTGCGTGAACAAATTCCTAGTTGCATTACACCAGCGTTGAACACCGATAGCCAATCGGATGATGTAAACCTATCAGTATAGTTTTTTAATATCTCTTGCCACAGGCAAGAGATATTAAAAACTAACAACGGCCGATAGAGTCGTTGGTGGAGTCTATCAGCCGTTCGTGAACATGTAAGCAGTTTGTAGCCATTTGGGTCGTCTGAGCTAGGCTTCTCCCTCATTCAGTTTATGCACAGCCTGTTGGGCTAGACAGGCTGCTGTCGTCTCACCCTCTTATTCCCTGTCGTACGTGGTAAAGAAACGACAGACATACTAAAATCTATCAGTGAAGCCTTATAAGCGTACTGCTGCCTTAGCACTGCATGATAGAACACAAATCAACATTTGGTGACAGCAGTGGTGAGACTGATGTTTTAGGTTGAATAATATATATCGTAATCTGGTGGTATATCTGTGAATAATTGTCTGCGAAAACGTGTCTTGGAGAATTAGTGATGAGCTGAACATGTATTGCGTACACTTACGAATTATTGTAATTTATAACCAATTATTGTGGATGCATGCTGTAAATTGTGACAATGTTATTTATGGATGTTGTCACCACCTGGTAGGTAAATATGAAGGAGGGTATGACGTAACCAAAGAATCCTTGTGGATAAAGTCTTCCCAGAGATTCAAAGGTATCTTCTCTTGTTGATTCGTTCAATTTAACGTCCCTGGAAATATAAATTTGTGATTTATTGTACTGCCTTTACTGCTACATAGAAACAATGAAAAATTATCAGGTTATGAACGTAAAGTTTAGAGCAAAAAAATAAAAATCTGGTAACCACTGACTTTTTTTTAGGTTATCCTAGGTTCTCTACACATATGCTGATATGTATGATAATCTATGTAACTGTATTTGTGTATACCTGAATAAACTTACTTATATACACTTAATATAGCTCTTCGGAATACGTAATATAAGATGAAATTGTCTAAAACATTTCTATTAAGAGAATTCAGGCTGACCGCTGCGACAAAAAGCACGAATTATATATGTATAATAGCCAGTGGGGGCTCACGGCGCTCTGAGCACCATTTATAACAATGGTATAATATCGTGGGAGTGAAGGCCTGGGTAACCACCTCGGAAGCTGCCTCGACCAGAATAAATAAAGACCCTCCATTGACCCGAGGCGATGTATGCCCCCTCCCCAACCCACTCCATCCTCCTCCAAGGACTAAAAATATATGTATAAATGTAACAAAGGAGTTTGAGTCTTTGCGTTAGGGCTGGAAGGTTGGGAATGGCTGGTTATACAGAATGTGCTTCAAGGGCTTAGAATTTGTTGCAAGGGAGTTTTAGTCTTATAATTCCTTGGTCGAGCGACGGGACTTGTGAATTACACTCTTGAGTTTAGAAAGCTTGGAATATGCAGGATTATAGTTTTAACCAAAGTGTTAGCGATGGGAAGTGTAGATTTGTAAATTTTAGTATTGGTTTTGGTGTCTTAAAAAGCAGAAAAGAAATTGTATTTTTTCTGACCATTGAGGAAGGTAGAGAATATTGATTTAAGAGAGGTTTTGAAACCTTCGAAAACTCAGCCAGTTAAATTTAAATCTATACTTAAGTTGTCGCGTGAAAAGTTGGACATCATCCCTCGGGCCCGAGAGCAAGAAGTACGCGAATTTCACTTTAATATTACTACCGAGAAAGGCCAAGATTTCTTTGCTTTATATAGATTTGCATACACTTAAAGCAAGAAACTTTACATTTTCGCTGACTGAGGATCGAGCAGGCATGTTTTGGTGGGTATACTGAGGACTTAATGAACACAGCAAAGAATCTTCAGCCTTATTTCCGACTCTGGAAAGATGAAAATTTATGGTATTAATTGCATTTCGCAAATACGAAAACGTTTAGCGAAGAAGTTTTATCCTTACGTGTATCTAGCCGAGGGTCGGGATTAAAGTCCAGCTCATGACCAACTTGAGGCTCGAGAATATTATTTGTTTCCTCTCTACCTCTTTCTCTCATCCCCTTCAGATTCCCTCAGAGTAAATGGAAGGAGTTTAAATCATATTTTGCAGACGAAGTATTATTATTATTGCAATCAAAACAAGCGCTAAGCCCACAAGGCTCACACAGCACTGCAGGTTAGAATGTTGAATGGCTATGCCCTTGCCTGTAGTCACAGGCGTCCGGAAATCACTCCTCAAGTGAATATCCCAGTAAAAAAAATTACCCCAAAAAATAGACGAAGTATAAAATGAAATATTAAGGGAGAACTATAATCCACATACAGAAAACGTACCCTTATATTATACTAGTTAATACCAAATCTCGTGTGTGTGTGTGTGTGTGTGTGTGTGTGTGTGTGTGTGTGTGTGTGTGTGTGTGTGTGTGTGTGTGTGTGTGTGGTGTGTGTGTGTGTGTATATATATATATATATATATATATATATATATATATATATATATATATATATATATATATATATATATATATATATATATATATATATATATATATATATAGAGAGAGAGAGAAGCTTGAATTTTGTTATAGTTTATTAAAAGAAAATACTTGTCGGATCAGTTCTGTTATGACATGTGGTTAAAAAACTACGTTTTCCTGATAATACCCAGAGAGTTTCAATTATGCGGAACAGTTTAAAGCCTTGTAACATCTAATCAGAAGTTAACTCCGTGCCTAGGGGGTAATACCCCGATACCTATCAAACACGGGAGAAGATTTAGTCATTTCTGTGTGTATAGTTGAGGTCAGGTATTACCTCTTCTTTGCGTTTTACTGGAATTTTTAAAAGATACACAATTTTAAGCGAACAAGCCCACCATACGACACTATACATGGATTTTCTAATTGAACGCTAATTTAAAAGTCACTGTTTAACTATAATACATTATACACTATTCAATGTCTCTTTAATCGATATATATATTTCATGGTAGATGGTTCTCCTACTCAGCTAAACGTTCCCACACCCCCACTGTACGTTCTCAGGCCCCATTATATGTTCCAACTTCCCTGCTGTACATTCCCACTCCCCACTGTATGTTCCAACACTGCTGCTGTACGTTCCCCCACACACTGGTCCCCATACCACACTGCGCGTCTCGTTCCCACACCCCGCTATAAGTTCCCACGCCCCACTGTACGTTCCAACATGTTCCTATCAAAACAATGCGGCAGTACTAAGCGTCAGTTTTAGTATAGTTTGTGAGACATGATTGGCTTGGAAGACTGCAGTGGTCTGAGGTCTAGCTATAAAGGTGAAATTATATCTTTGACCTTCCTCCTCTACCATTGTTTTCGTGTGATGATAAAGATGACTTAGGAGGAGCTCAGAAGGATGTAGATAAGTATGTATGTGTGTGTGTACTCAGTTGTACTCGCCAAGCTGTGTTTGAGGGGGACGAGTCTCTGTACCAAGCCCATCCTCTCGACTCCTCACGAATGTTTACACACCGTTCCTGGCCTCATGGAATCTTTCGTACCCACTCTTAAAACTATGATCTATTCTTCCTCCAGTTCCTCGTCCAGTTCGTTCAACAGTTTAACTCTCAGACTGAGGTACTTTGTCATTCTTGCGACTTATCTGCGTCTATAAATATATGTGCCCTATTGTTGTCGGTCTCCTAGTATCAAACTCTCTGAACCCTGTCGAATCCACTTAGTTTTTTATAACATCGTAATCATGTCTTCGTTGCTTCTCCTCTTCCAGTAACGTACGATTAATTTGGTCATTCCTCGTAGTTCTCAGGTAGGGAATCCGTGCAAGGGCTGCAAAATCTATAATTTGTCTCGTATGCGTCGTATATACTGTCCTGGAGTACTGGTGTTGAATCTAAATGCCGTTCTTAGGTTTGCCTCTGTTATTCGGCTGTTGTGCGCCTCCGGTGACAAGTTTGGTATTATGCCTACCCCTTGATGCTTCTCCTTTGCATAGGTTTGTATCCTTATTTCCCCTGCCCCTTCTGTATTCTGCATTTGGCCTTCTGTCTCCTTTCCTTATTTTCATAATTTGACTTTTTCCAGTTTTAAGTGTGCGCGTGAGTGCCTGCGTGTGTGTGCGTGAGTGCCTGCGTGTGTGTGCCTGCGTGTGTGCGCGTGAGTGCCTGCGTGTGTGCGCGTGAGTGCCTGCGTGTGTGCGCGTGAGTGCCTGCGTGTGTGCGCGTGAGTGCCTGCGTGTGTGCGCGTGAAATCTATATTTGTTAATGTGTGTATTTATGTGTTTGGAGCTGTGTGTATGCATTCACGTCAGGCTCAAGTATTGTTAACTCTTATCAAATATACTTACAGTAAAATATTTTAGCCCCCCTTTAATAGAAAGCATATTTATTTAGTACCAAAACAAATAACGAGTGAATAACTAATTATTCTATTATATTCTCCGCGCAAATAATCTGAATACATACGCTTTGGCCAGGCTTTAAAGGGATCAAAAGCAATGACTCCGGCGTCCTTCCCGAATGCATAAACAAGATTGGATCCCATTGTGTGCAATAGAGATTGTATATGACCCCTAATATCACGTAATATAAAGGATTAAATCCATATTTACACACATGGAAATGGGTTTGGTTATACATATCTGCAAAATGAGGGGGAAAGGATCGTATTTAATACAGGGGAAAGAGTTTATGGCGCCTTTTGCTGTTCAGGAAATAAAGGTTTATTGTTTACGGGTGTCATATGAAGGGGTTTTATAAGTTCCATAAAAGGAATCACTCGGCGGGTTACAGAGTATTCCAATGCTATTATATATGTTGAATGATCTAATATCGACGGCCACTTAGGATTGGGTTTCTCTTATTTTCTTGTGGTTTTTGTATTTATCGAATTCTTCTCACTAGGTTATACTGACTGAGTTGCACTTAGCAAGATGTACTGATTTTGTTTTCACCGAATTGCACTTACAAAGTTGTACTTAGCAATTTGGGGGGTGATGGATAAGAGAGACCTTGGGGTTGGCATACTACCGAATATGTTGCCGCATTTCTGAATTGTTTTTGTCGTTAATATGCGACTGTTTCAGGAAAGCAGTCATTCATGACACTATATATAAATCTATTCAGATGGGCAGACAGTGAGTCATACAGACATACACACTGATACACATGCAGAAAGACAGACACAGGCAGACAGACACCGGCTGATATGTAGACACAGGTAGTGAGAGACAGTAAATGTGGGTATAGGAAGTAACCTTGCCAAAGCCAGGACGCTCTACGAGGTCCTCCCGTGCCAAGTCTTCGTAGCGCATTATATAACATTTATGATAGTCTTGAGAAAATCATTAACTTAGGATGCACTGTAACGTGACAATTTTTTTAAAACTAGATGAGCCTGGGAGGACCAGTAAGTGCTTAACCATTTTAGGCGTCATCATCAGATTATGACCCTTGTTTGGAAAGAACTCTGTTTGCTGAGAAACAAAACACCACAACCTTTGAAAAATGGTCTGGTGATACCGACAAGATGTGGAAAAAGACAAATATGTACAATTCAAGACATTAGAGGAAAAATTCCCTCTAATAAATGTCCTGACCTGTAAATAAATGTCTTTCTCTACACCAAATATATAACAAAAAAGGCACAATACCGTGACTGGAACAATACACACACAACCCGCACATATAAAAGGGAGGAGCTTACGACGACGTTTCGGCCCGACTTGGACCATTTACAAAGTCATACTAACCGTCTCTGTGTGTTAGTGTGACTTTGTAAATGGTCAAGTCGGCCAACTCGTCGTAAGCTCCTCCCTTTTATATGTGCGGGTTGTGTGTGTATTTCTCTACACCACTTTTATCCAGTGTAATTTTTCTAGAGAACAAAAAAAAAAGTGTCATTATTAAAGAATTGTGTCAGAAAGTATAAAAATGGGGGGAAAATGTTGATTTCTTGAACGCAAAATATCGAGAATGAAAAATGGGAAATAGCCAATCATTTTTTTTAAGTTTGGCCGAAACTTCAGGAAATTGCTGACGTAAATGTGTCTTTTACGAGCGGCCTGACGGCTCTTGGAGAAGTATGGACGTTCTGTGATGAACCCCACAGCCTCCCCCACCTCCACAGTGGTACCCACTTCTCCTGTCCTTCTCCTCTTACCCCTCCCCTCCAACCCCCACCTACTTTGCTATATTTAATAATAATAATCTTTATTTCTACAAGTACATGATACAACTTACACAGACCATAGCTGACACCAGTGACATGCTATACAGAAAGCTCCTTGCTATGCAGAGTATTTCGGGCAAATTACGTTTAATTTGTCCCCAGGATGCGACCCACACCAGTCGGCTAACATCCAGGTACATATTTACTGCTAAGTGAACATGGAGAGCAGGTGTCTTAAGGAAACACGCCCAGTTTCCACCCGTACCGGGGATCATGAGAAGTCAGCATTATTTTTCATGAAGCAGGAATGGTGTTATGGAATGGTATCCCTGGAATATTTGTCATGGGGTTGGAATTGTCACTGGAATATATGTCGTGGGGCTAGAATGGCATTTCTGGAATGTCACTGGAAACGCTTTAATAGGGCTGGAATTGTGTTTCTGGAATATCTATTGTGGGGTTAAATGTCACTGGAATATCTATTGTGAGGATGAAAGTGTGTCACTGGAATATCTATCGTGGGGTTGGAATAGTGTCACTGGAATATCTATCGTGGGGTTGGAATAGTGTCACTAGAATATCTATCGTTAGGTTGGAATAATGGCACTGGAATATGTATCATGGGGGTTGGAATAGTTTCACTTGAATATTTCTCGTGGGGTGGAACAATCACTGGAATATCTATCGTCTACCTACCTGGAGGGTATTCCGGAGGTCAACGCCCCCGCGTCCCGGCCTACGACCAGGCCTCCCGGGGCTGGAATTATCTGTTGCGAGGCATGAATTATACTTCTGGAATGTTGCGTTCCTGGATTTTTTGTTGGCTGGAATGGTCTCACTGGCACAGCTGTCAAGGGGCTGGAATAGTGTCCCTGGAACGTGCCTGTCCAGTGACTGGAAGAACGATCCATTATACATCTCCCTAATCCGGCCGTCACTTAGCCGGATATATTGACAGTAGTGCACAATCTGATTTGTGGGGGATTCCAAATATCTGAAAACAAAACCAACAGAGAGAAAAAAAAGACTTATTTTCCTTGTGGGAATTAGGATGATATGCAGTCCTCATATTTGTGTTCCTTATTAGTGTGGTCTTTATATGAATGGTACTTATATCTGTTTCCTTAGATCTGTTGTTCGTATATATGTGTTACGTGTATTTCTGGTAGTTATATCAGTTGTTCTTAAATCGGTTGGCCTCTTATCTGTAATTTTCATATCTGGTCTTTATATGTGTAATACACTTGTGGTCCTAATATTTGAGGTCCTTATATCCGACATTCTTATATCTGAGTTGTTGCTCTGTAGATTTTTGTAGTTAATACAAGATAAACAAATTTCTTAATAAGTTTGACCCTATTTTATGGGGGGGAGGATGAAATACAGTTCAATTTCCAAATAAATAACTTGATTAGGGGAAAATTTTGACTTTCAATTTGAACCTCTGGCGCCGGCCGCCGCCCGTCATACAAAATCCCTCAATTAGTGTCGCGCAATTACCGCCTGCATCTTTAACCAATATATCGAAGATCATTTTTATTTATTCCTGTCGAAACTTTGAACAGAAGCGCTTGTTACCATGTCGAGTCACGTGTTCAATATGTAACTTGAACGGTATGATCCATCGTTGTGAAACTAACACCTAAGCCAGGTCAGCGGTGGCTTAGTTTTACTGACCCGTGTCCTCCTGGGACATCGGTTGGTTCATCATTGGTTCCACATTGTATTTGGAGCGCTAAACCAAGCATTAATTTCCCCGTGTTATTGTTGTGAGGCTCGTGGGTTAAGCTGGCTTGCCGGCCCTGGTGGTGTCGAAGCTTCACGCTTTATCCGGCTCTTTTTTTTTTTTTTTAACCAGCAGCGTCCTTTTGTCACCAGTTTGTTCCCTCGTAAGCCCAGATTGTGCGACTTTTTCATTATGAACAACAGGAAGCACTAGAGAGGCTACGAGAAGATGCAACTTAGGTGATCGCGAGGATCATTTTTGTATTCTATTATTTAAATAGGATACAAAAATCATCACTTAAGAACCACGTCTTAACCTGTACACAAATGAATATACTACGTGTAATTCATATATATATTATATATTAATCTATATATATATATATATATATATATATATATATATATATATATATATATATATATATTATATTACACCCTATGCAAAATTACTACTGTGAAAAAAATTGTAAATTTCCAGGTGCTCTCGTGATTTCTCACATCATCAAGGAACTGTGACAAATCAAACAGCGCCTGAAATTCACTATTTCTTCACAGTGGCTATTTGCATATTGTGATATCACCTGTTTACTATGATCTTATTGCATATATACCTGTGTGTCAGTGCTCGCATTGTTTAGAAATAACTATGAACAAATCTGTCTACTTAATCCTAAAGATGAGTTTGCATTTCGGTGTCGTATTTTATCAAGCTTAATCTCGTTTAATTGAAAAAGAAGTTATTTTTGTTGTATATCCTTTAGCTTTCATTTTGCGCTAAAATAAAAAATCATGGTAGAAACAAAAAGGATGGTAACTGGCCGGTCAGGAGTGAGTGAAACGTCGCCTAAAGCTCAAACTGGAGCGAAATGTCTAAAACATTGTCTTGCTCTGCACTATACGCTTGTCGCCTTGCTACTTCAGCCATCATCAGGAGTCAATCACTTCGCATGTGGGTTAGGTCCTTTGTCTCCGGTGTACTGGAATAGGGGATGTGACTGGCATGGCTTAGTGTTCCCATTCCTGAATATGTGGAACGTTACGTGAGATCTTATTTTAACGTCATAGATCATAACTTTGGTATTATGGCTTCTCTCCTCAGATAGTTTAAGTGCGTCTCGTCACATTATAGCTTGTGACTCAATGTGTCGTTACCTACACCTTGTGAGGCATTGTGCCTATTTACCATAAAGTTTGAGAGAGATTGAGAGTATATCGTCACTTTACAACCAGGGAGTGTTTTTTTTTTTTTGTTTTATAGGTTGAAACAAAAATTTGGCATTTTTTTATTGCAGCATCAAAATGGTTATTTGCTTAAGACCCCTGGAATGTCCTCTCTTTTCTCAGCCTGGAAATGGTTTCTTGACTAAGACCTTGCCAGGGTCTCTCCTTTCTCACCCGGGTCGTAGCCACTCGTCTAAATTGTTGAAATGGCTCCGCCTCTCCAAGCATTAAAGTGGTCTCTCATTTAATACTTGAAAATGCTCTCTGTTTCTCTGCTGGGGTGTGGCCAAATGTTCAAGATCCGGAGACCCTCCCCTCTCCTTTTACCCCGGTCTGGGAGTTGTTTTCCATCCCAAGACCTACAAAGGCTCCTCTATTCCTATCGGAAATGATCACACCTTCACCGGGAGTGAGAGGCAGTTCCACGCCTCAGGATCTGGAAATGTCCGTGCCTCAAGCTTTGAAATGTGAGAGAGAACAACGACGCTTCTAGCACCCCTCTCGTTGGCCATTCCAGTGGCATGTAAATTCTTCCCTCGCGTTGAGGCGCGCTGGAAAGTTTTGAGTCACAGGGGAAGAAGGTAAATTCGCCGGCGCTAGAGAGAGAAATAAAAATACTGGAAGTCTAGAATCGTGCCGCTGAAGCTGGAATGGCATTCTGAGACGCCCGAAGGAGAAGTAAAAATATTTGTACTCCAGAGCTGTGGACTCGCGAACGACCAAAGGCTCGATGGTATTCTATTGCTCTGGGAAAATATATATATATAAAACATCAGCAGTTGTTTCCATTCCAATATATACACGAATGACTGTTGTTCCGACTTTTCATGCGCGGAGAGAAATTACAATACATGAAATTCAGAAGACCAGGAGCATTAGTATGGGCGAGGGTGGGGCTTAATTTGCCCTGCGTTGGGATTCCAAAAATTTCCCGGAAACCGAGAATATCAAGGGGGGAAATTGTATACGAGTTGCGCTGGTGCTTAATTCGCTAGTGCTGCCCAGAAAAAGTTAGAGAGTGTCGGTGAGGCACTGACAGACCAGAGAGTGAGGGAAAAATAAAACAGGAAATTGTATACCTCTTACGATTTCCTTCCAAGAGTTGTGGCTTTTACACGTCGTGTTTTTTTTTCTCTCTTGGATACCCAGCATAGATATTTTTTGTTTGTTTGAGAGGCTGTTAGCGCATAGACGAGCCTATTCACATATCCCAGGAAAAAATAGTGTATTTGTTACATATCTAAAATCTTTCCTGGAAACGAGACATGACTATTACAGTGAATTTTGAAGACCATGTGAGAGAACTGCAAGAAAAAGACACGTTGCGGAACAAGCATTTATTAGGACATTTCGATATGTGTTGAGTTTTGATAAGTATTGTACAAGTTATATTCTCCCAATGAAAATTTGTTTTGCAATGCACGTCTTTTGCTCATTATTGTCGTCAATACACCGTTTGAATCCGTGTAAGAATATTAAGGTGGTGATGAGTTATAGTGAGCATCATGTAGTTTGCTTCTCTAATGTAAACAGAACATCAGTATTTTAAAACATATTACAGCTCATCTCCGGCTCCTCAAAAGCCGGACGAGAACCAAGGGTGTAGCAGTGATTGCTGGAACCAGGATGGTGGCAACCCCAGGGTCTTCAGTACTGTAGTATAGATAAGCCTGAAACCAGGATCACTAGAGAGACAAAATGGTACCGATGCCTAAAGTCGTAATACCTGTTTGAGTTAGCTTCTTCCCTATGATCAGCAGCACCGGTCTACAAAAACTTAAAGTTATTTGATGAACACTAAACTTCTCTCTGATAAAACTGTCTTTCCTATCTTCTTCCAGCTACTTTTTCCGTATTTTAAAACTTTAAGATTGAACAGGAATGGCTAATACAGTTTAGTGCTGAGACGTTTACTGAAACTATAACATTTCATCCACGTAAAAGAAAAAAATATATCGCATGATCTATTTTGATTGAGTTAGACTTAAGATAGCGTTAGCACTCCACTACCTGCAACAATGTTAAGAATGAGGAGCAGATTTCCTCGGATTTATTTTGAGAACTTTCATAATAAAGTGCCATGAATAATTGTGAAAATGGTACGCAGTACCGACAAGCTGATGGTTAAGACACACGTAAACCAGACGAGTATCATACTCGTATGTCTGACTCGTGTTTTTAATTCATTTGTCTTATTCATCAAGTGCGAGGGAGGAGGCGGCTTCCCCTCTATGGTAATAGGCTAATGCTACCTTGTCATGTGTCAGAAAGAGGAAATCTGGTGACTTCCTCAGAGAGAGAGAGAGAGAGAGAGAGAGAGAGAGAGAGGGAGAGAGAAAAAAAATGGGAAAAACTCCAAGCGTGGGTGAACGTCTCTGCTTCCCACTGGAGATTACTTAATTTATAGCCTTTCCATTTCCAGAATACCAACAGCTGGGTAATGAATAAATATTAATGGGGACAGAGAGTTCGAGTTCTAGGAGTAAATTTAAACTCCGAGATTCATGATCCACGTCTTGGTTTCCGACAGTGTTATAATGTGTACTGAAGCAGCTATCATATTTCAAAGGCTCTTGTTAGTGCACTTGGCCTGTGTTTGTTAGTTACCGATTGCCAAAGGCACTTGTCAATAGATAATTTGCCTGTGTGAGTTTTTTTTTTTCGTGCGTATGTGTGTGTGTATTTGCCGATTTGTTTCCGGGCCCGTCTGGCCCCGTCTCTTAGACCTTGATCGGCGTCATTTTTGGCTTCTTAAGCCTTATCATACGGTTACTTCTAACACAGCGGTACACATCCTGGCCTGGGTCTTCTCCATGTGGTGACCCGGTTAAAAAGACAATATATATAAGGCGGAGAGTGAGGTGCGAGTGACGCATGGTGACCTGAAGAATGCCATATTGGGATGAGGACAGGTAGACGATGAGGTCATGTGACTCCTGTGTTGTTGGGTAGGTGGTGTTTTGCCTGCTTACTCTTGAAGCTGTGTATTGTATGCCTCCACCACTGCCTCATTTAAGTAATTCCATTTTTCAACCTGAGACTAAAAAAATACTTCCTGACATACCTATCGCTCATCGCCTCATTAATCCTGACCCTTTCAATTCACACAGTCTGTCCCTATCATTCCAATCTGTCAATATATATATTCTTAACAATTCGCAAACAGGCGAAATTATTTACAAACATTGTCTCTACGTGTGTGTCTGTATCTGATGGGCACCTCTGTACATGGATCGCGCTGCCGATACTCAGCTGTATGTTAATGGAGCAAATAATTTTGCTAGGAAAATGAAATAAGTATATCAAATAAGCAAGTAAAATACGGCAGTAATGCATTTACTGAGAGAGTTGGGTAATAAAACCTCGATACGTTGATCTACACGTCCACGGAGTCTCTGTGCAAACTGTTCCCCTGGTAACTTTTCTCAGTAACTTTGTAGTTAGTTAGCGTTATGTTGCGTATCTCTGATGAATTACTGGGATGGTTATAATATACAATAATAATGATATAGTTGTTTCTACAAGTAGTATATGCTACAACGTATACAGACCATAACTGACATCAGTGACATACTATATAGAAAGCGCCTTGTTATGCAGAGCATTTCTGGCAAATTAGCTAAATTTTGTCGCTAGGATGCGACCCACACAAGTCGGCTAACACCCAGGTACCTATTTACTGCTAGGTGAACAGAGACAAAAGGTGTCTTAAGGAAACACGCTATAATGTTTCCACCCTTACTGAGGCCCGAACCACGGACCTCAATGTGTGAGCTGAGAGCGCTAGCCACCGAGCTGTTTGCGAGTATGTCTTTGTTCTGGATTGTCAGGTAACTAGTCAGTCTGGCGCTATCGAGTCCTCCAAGTATCTTGCATGACGTAATGATGTCTCCTCCAGTTGTCCTTTGTTTCATTGTTATACGGTTAGGTTCCTTTTAATCTTAACTGGCAAACAGTTTTGTTTTTCTTCGCTTTTGTTTAATAATTCTGTTAATTACTTCGCTGGTGAAGATCCTCGGAAAACCTTTGTTTACTTCTGTTTTACTCTCCCGTAAAGTGGTACTTTTTTTTTTTCAATCTTTCGCCACATTTTTCCCCTGTTACCTCAAGACTGTTTTTATCTGTGGAGATGCTTTTACTCAGGCTGTCATTTTTGAAGCACTTCGTTGCTTCTGCTATAGTTCTTAGTTTGGTCCGTATTCTTCTTCTCTGTCTCCCTGCTAATTCTTGACAAAATTTAGTGTTCTCTGTCTCCCTCCTAAATTCTTAACTATATGTTAACTGTTCTCCCTTCTCTTTCAGGGGTCTGGTGTAGGTTTTGTTTGTATTTTCTTATGATTTCTTGTGTCTGAGTTTAGTGCTGAAGGTGGAGAGAGGAGGAGGACGTGAGGAAGGGGAGAGGGAACGTGGAGAACATAAATAAAAGGATGTGAAGGAGATGGAGGATTAATAGTTACTCTTAATATGATTTCTGATCAGCTGTTAATGAATTCATTTTAAAGTCATATTCTTTGACGTTAAAATATTATAGTTTTCTCGAAGTGTAAATTTTGATCTAAAATCATTATTAACAGGATGACTGAATCCCCAGTCTGTAATTACTGGATCTGGTTGAAGTGCCCTTTTGGTTTTCTGTAATTGAATTAATATCCCCTTGCACAGCTCAGGGACAATATTATATACCGTTCGTCAGAAAATGTAAGCTCCTCAAGGTACGATATTCCCTGCGCTTCTTGTCGTAATTCGCTATTTTTTTAATGTAATTATTCTCGGATAATTATAAAGAAATTCCGGTTGATACACTTTAAATTAACCAAAACTAACCTATACGAAATTAAAAAATACTATTCCGATCCATTTCGTATGTGGAGAAATGCACGAAAGGCATTTCGTCTAATAATGCACGCTCTTATTGGGGAGCAAATTGCCCTGCAGTTCCTCCTTTGGAATATAGCAATGAATGTAAAGTGTATTCATCAAACGTGCTGAATTATGTAGCAATTTTTTTTAAATGACTTAATATAGACAAATGCAAAGTTCTAAACATTGGACAAGAAAATAAACATGCCACGTATAAACTAAATAATGTAGATCTTAATATTACGGATTGCGAAAAGGATTTGGGAGTTCTGGTTAGCAGTAATATGAAACCAAGGCAACAGTGCATAAGTGTTCGCAATAAATTGAACAGAATCCTTGGCTTCATATCAAGGAGCATAAATAATAGGAGTCCTGAGGCTGTTCTTCAATTCTATATATCTTTGGTTAGGCCTCATTTAGATTATGCTTCACAGTTCTGGTCACCGTATTACAGAATAGATTTTAATGCACTGGAAAACGTACAAATGAGGAAGACAAAGTTGATCCCAAGTATCAGAAATCTTCCCTATGAGGATAGACTGAGAACCTTGAATCTGCACTCTCTAGAAAGTCGTAGAATTAGGGGGGATATGACTGAGGTGTATAAATTGGAAAACAGGAATAAATAAAGGGGATGTAAATAGCCTGCTAAAAATATTTAGCCAAGACAAGACTCGAAGCAATGGTTTTAAGTTGGAAAAATTCAGATTCAGGAAGGATATAGGAAAGCACTGGTTTGGTAAAAAAGTTGTGGATGAGTGGAACAAACGCCCGAGTACCTTCATAGAAGCTAAGACGTTGTGTAGTTTTAAAAATAGGTTAGATAAATAAATGACTTGGTGTGGGTGGGTGTGAGTAGGACCTGACTAGCTTGTACTACTAGGTGTGATGCCGTGCTCCTTAAGTGGATGTGATCTGACCTGACTAGGTGGGTCATTGGTTTAAGCCGGGAGGTGACTTGGATCTGCCTCGCATGGGCCAGTAGGCCTGCTGCAGTGTTGCTTCTTTATGTTCTTAAGAAGTGGTTGTCTGAAAGATTTTTTTCCCAAATCTTTCTTTTATGACTTTAGAATTCCTCATCCGATCGCCTTCAAATTTTCAATGATGGTGTTTTCTTACTGAGGGAAAGATACAAGCAGCGAATGAGGTGTGCGGGGCACCTGTTATGTAATCCGCGTAATAACTTGAGAAAACCTCTTCTGCTCAGCTTCAAACTTTTCGCAATGGATTTGTATGTTGTGTAGGTTTTAATTTATTAAACAAATTGGTTTCAATACCATGACTGGAATTTTTTTTTTTTTTTTTTTTTTTTTTTTTTTTTTTGCTTCATCACATGTCCAGCCTCCACCACACGTCCAGCCTCCACCACACGTCCAGCCTCCACCACACGTCCAGCCTCCACCACACGTCCAGCCTCCACCACACGTCCAGCCTCCACCACACGTCCAGCCTCCACCACACGTCCAGCCTCCACCACACGTCCAGCCTCCACCACACGTCCAGCCTCCACCACACGTCCATCCTCCACCACACGTCCATCCTCCACCACACGTCCATCCTCCACCACTCGTCCATCCTCCACCACACGTCCAGCCTCCACCACACGTCCAGCCTCCACCACACGTCCAGCCTCCACCACACGTCCAGCCTCCACCACACGTCCAGCCTCCACCACACGTCCAGCCTCCACCACACGTCCAGCCTCCACCACACGTCCAGCCTCCACCACACGTCCATCCTCCACCACACGTCCATCCTCCACCACACGTCCAGTCCTCCACCACCGTCCAGCCTCCACCACACGTCCAGCCTCCACCACACGTCCAGCCTCCACCACACGTCCAGCCTCCACCACACGTCCAGCCTCCACCACACGTCCAGCCTCCACCACACGTCCACCTCCACCACACGTCCATCCTCCACCACACGTCCATCCTCCACCACCGTCCACCTCCACCACACGTCCAGCCTCCACCCACGTCCAGCCTCCACCACACGTCCAACCTCCACCACACGTCCAGCCTCCACCACACGTCCAGCCTCCACCACACGTCCACCCTCCACCACACGTCCACCCTCCACCACACGTCCACCCTCCACCACACGTCCACCTCCACCACGTCCAGCTCCACCACACGTCCAGCCTCCACACACGTCCAGCCTCCACCACACGTCCAGCCTCCACCACACGTCCAGCCTCCACCACACGTCCAGCCTCCACCACACGTCCAGCCTCCACCACACGTCCAGCCTCCACCACACGTCCAGCCTCCACCACACGTCCAGCCTCCACCACACGACCAGTCCAGCCTCCACCAACGTCAGCCTCCACCACACGTCCACCTCCACACGTCACCTCCACCACACGTCCACCCTCCACCACACGTCCACCCTCCACCACACGTCCACCCTCCACCACACGTCCATCCTCCACCACACGTCCATCCTCCACCACACGTCAGAGAGATAATACTTTGTGTGATAATTTTCTTCACACTTCAGCACAAAGTAGCCAATAAATTATAGAATCTCATCGAATGAAAGCTGCAAGAGATTTTGAACTACCAGATCCTTCGTTACAAAGAAGTTAAACTCAGTTTAAGGAAGAGTGAAGAGCGAGGCGAGATTTGAGTGACACTCCAGCCTCTCTCAGATAGATTATGAAGAAACGTATATTGTTTAGTGGTGCTGATGGGATATACTTAGACTCTGTCTGTCTCTATCTGTCTGTCTGTCTGTCTCTGTCTCTATCTGTCTGTCTGTCTGTCTCTCTCTCTGTCTCTGTCTGTCTGTCTCTGTCTCTCTCTCTCTCTCTCTCTCTCTCTCCCCAGCCTTCTGTAACCTACAAACTAACTCAATAAATGTCCCCTCTGTGTTATTGAAAACGTGAAGCGACCTGAAGGTAACTGGATCACCTTCTTAGGCTTGCTCCACCTTTAAATAATATACATTTCCTTTCTGTTCACAAACCTTATTTTTCCTATTGTACATGTTGCTTTCACACTTGTGAATTCATCTGGATAGATATCGATGGGACTTGAAAATATAGAAATTTAAGGTCCTACTTTCTTAACTGTTCCAGCGAAACGTCACCAACAATAACACTAAAATTTCGCATCATGTAAAAAAAAAATGGAAATTGTGTTAAAATATTATATTTCCAGTTTTACGGAGAGCCAGTAACTCTGTGACTTAGATCATTATGGCACTCAATCAAGAAGATTCTGCCTGACTTAAATAGAAGACAAGAATGATTAAATGCAAAAAAAAAAGCACTATAGGTAAATCACAATTTAGTTTATGTAAACATGAATTCTGTAAATGCTCTTTAACAAATGCAACGATGGAAAGCGAGGAAAGAGAGATACAGATTTTTAGTAGTCTGATCATATATATATATATATATATATATATATATATATATATATATATATATATATATATATATATATTTATATTAAAGATAAATCTGCTTTCAGCAAGGTAAAACTTTCGTTGCCGCCGTGTACAGAACTGCAACTTCTTCTAGTTCATATAACAAATATAGACAAACACTACATAGACAATTACTACATAAACAAACACTACACACTGATTTTTATAGTCATTTGAGGACGATACAACTGAAGAAAAACTACCAATTTCAGCTAAGTGTTCGTCATCATATGTAATAAGATCTTCAATAATGTCAAATACAAACTGCTCTGATTCAGAGCGAAAATTTCAGAACAAATACAGGTTGCAAACCTTTTCAGGGAATGAAGGGAACAAGTAAGGGACCCATGAATAATATTCTTAGACGATATATCGCATTGAGAACATAAAAATTAGTAAATTAGTATCTGGTCAGAAAAATAGCAAAATGGATTATGAGTATTTTCCAAACAGAAGCCACGCCAATGATAGTACTCTTAAAGTACTTGTAATATCTCGTGTATTAGTTGTTTTTTCTGTGCTTTCAACTCATAAAAAGAATCGAAGATTTCTTAGCCTGAAAATATAAATATCTTCCAATGACCTCATAGATGTGGTAAAACTGGGAGCTCTAAAGAGGAACTCAAGAGTCTTAAGATACTGAGAGATGAAGTACTCTCAGTATATCTCAATATCCTGGCACTAGCAGACCTACCTCTAGAATACAAAAATTGTATCCTCTCAATTCATAACATGAAGCCCTAATGCATAATTCTCAATAAATATTTCCCGAAGTGGATCTTTATTAAAAAAAAAAAAAAAAAGACTACGAGCTGACCTCCTTTTCATATATCATTCAAGAGATTTTTTTTTTCTATTTGTAAATATTATGCAGAATTCCCTCAGATGTCTCGCTGCTGCTCGAGCTAAAAGCGCCCTCCAGGAAAACTTTTTTTTTCTAACAAATAGATTAAGGATCTTCGATCCAGCTGAAGAACGTATACTTTCTCTTTGAATTATACATTTTTAATTCTTTCATTTGCGAGGAGGTTTGCTTTTAGCTCTCCCAGTATGCAGTTCATCAATTCTTTTATCCCTATCATATTGTTTATATTTTTTTTAATGTTTCACACTCCCTGGTCTCAGAGTCGTATATTAATTAAGTCTGTCTGCTGTAGTATGTGTGAGAGTGCGGTTCAGCTCTAGTTATCAATGTATCTGCTCTGTGAATTTGTTCTGTTTTGCGTTTCTTCTATGGATAATGTCTTCTGCTTTAGTTATTATGTTATATCAGAGGAGTTCAATGGCGACAACATCAGAATCAAATCAAGTATAGTTTAACATGAATACAATAAGAGACAAGAAAAAAGACACACAGAAAGACAGTTTTATAACTAACATAGGAAAATAGCTATAAAGCTAAGTTAGGTTACAGATAATCGATGAAGACACATGTCTGTCTCTTCGACAGACAGTGGAGAGGAAAGTCTGAGTTGTTTATTAAGTCCCTCAGTCTTCTAGGCTCCACTAAAGAGCATCAAAATAAAACAAAACAGCTGAAGTACTTACACAAACATTATTTTTCCAAAAGAATCTGTGGAGAAATTTAATTAATATATAAATGTCATTAGATTTCCCGAACAGGTTGAAAAAAATTGCATTTATTGAAGCTTGCCAATATAAAAAAAAATGATCCTCGAAGAATTTACGAAAATTTCATTGTATGAAAGAATGTAAAAATTCCCTAACACCCCTCTAGACCTTAAGGTGACGTCACAGCTCTCTCTATCACAGATATACAAAGTCATGTTATTCTTTCGGGGTCTGAGGAAGATACTTCAGTAGTCAATCCACGGTACCGGTGGGGTTAGAACTCATGGCAAGCGATTAGTTAGTCGTTTATTTACAATAATGGAATTACGATTTCGTGAGTACATATTATAGCAGTCTCTACAGGCTAAGAAAATATCTACAGAGTGCAAATTTACCTTGCCAAGAGCATGCAACAAGAGGAAGAAACAAGCCACATTACAGTGTTAGCCTTTATTAAAGCTGCTTTTTGCCCAAGAGGGTTTTGGGATATTTGCTGTTTGGAGTGACATCTGAACTGTCGTATTTGCGCGCCTATGGAAAAACAGTGATTATGTGTGAATGATGGTGAAAGTGCTTCTCGGTCATTCTTAATAAGGAGTGGTAGAAGCTCGATCCTCCGTCCGCTAACCTAGAGACAGTCACACTGCCTTGTTAGATGCGCTTAAATTCTCAAAACTGATTTTTTTTTATTGAAACGAGTGTTTGAAAGTGTCTGTAAACCGATCGTCAACAGCTTTCCTGATCAGCATCCGGGCCGATTACTGAGGATCGAGTCTGCACCACTCGGTTTAATTTTTTTTTGAAATGCTATGAAGTATTTCAGCATCAACAAGAATCTTCAAATAATTGTTTGGACCTCGAAAAACTTTAATACTTTTCTTTATATTCAAGAGCTTCCATTTTTGTTTTCATCTTGCAAACATGCCATTATTTTTTTATAAAGTTGTTACAAAATCTTTTGTATCTTTAAAAGTTTTCAAAAATGTTTTTTCTGCTAGAGATTGCAAAACATTTAGACTTAATGCCTGCAAAAAAATTTTGACTACAGAAGCTTTCAAAAGTTTTGTACACAAAAGCTTGCAAAACAATCTTCAAAAGCTTGCAAACATCGACTACAAAGGCTTGCAAAATTTGACCACAAAAGCTTTCAAAAAAGTCTTCAAGAACTTGCAAAAACGCTTAACATTTCCAACAGCTTGCGAAAACATCTCATGGAGTTTGGGAGAGGAAAAAGCAAGACAAGTTTATCATCCTGCTAGCGGTTGCGAAAATATTTTATGAGCACTTGTTCGCGTCCCTTGGCGAATGGCCGACCTGCGGATCCTGTTTAATGCAATATGTCGAGGGAGGAAGCGAGCCAGGAGGACATCCCATCTGTTGTACGGGATGTCGCGCAGAAAGAGTGAGGGTCGTCAGAAAGCTTGCTGGGGTCTTCAGTTGTCCCCCTTGTCCCTTGTGGTGGATAGTTCTTAGCAAAGATGTTTGGGGTCGTCAGGAGTCTTCATTTGCTGGATGGTTTTCAGCAAGGTTGGGGTGGGGGTCTTTAGGAGTCTTCCTATATGGAATAACATACCCTCCCTCCCCACACACTAGCTATGAATCGACCCGTGCAACCACAATTAGGTGAGTATACACACACAACTATCTAACTCAACAAGTGCCTTTGATAGCAAGTAACTACACATACACAAGACGGGTAAAGTATCTGTAGACAAACGCCTGTTGACAACAGATAATAATTACAAACAATAAGAGTTAAGGCGGAGGTAATTAGAAAACACCGTGTACCTAATATCTACCGTAATTTCTACTTGTGTCTAGGTATACTACATTCTACCTGAGTCACGGAAGATCACACAGTGTGGAAGATCCCAGTGTGCCTGTGGCGCGGAAGATACCAGTGTGGCTGTGGCGCGGAAGATCCCAGTGTGACTGTGTCGCGGAAGATCCCAGTGTGGCTGTGTCGCGGAAGATCCCAGTGTGGCTGTGTCGCGGAAGATCCCAGTGTGGCTGTGTCGCGGAAGATCCCAGTGTGGCTGTGTCGCGGAAGATCCCAGTGTGGCTGTGTCGCGGAAGATCCCAGTGTGGCTGTGTCGCGGAAGATCCCAGTGTGGCTGTGTCGCGGAAGATCCCAGTGTGGCTGTGTCGCGGAAGATCCCAGTGTGGCTGTGTCGCGGAAGATCCCAGTGTGGCTGTGTCGCGGAAGATCCCAGTGTGGCTGTGTCGCGGAAGATCCCAGTGGGGCTGTGTCGCGGAAGATCCCAGTGGGGCTGTGTCGCGGAAGATCCCAGTGTGCCTGTGGCGCGGAAGATCCCAGTGTGCCTGTGGCGCGGAAGATCCCAGTGTGCCTGTGGCGCGGAAGATCCCAGTGTGCCTGTGGCGCGGAAGATCCCAGTGTGCCTGTGGCGCGGAAGATCCCAGTGTGCCTGTGGCGCGGAAGATCCCAGTGTGCCTGTGGCGCGGAAAATCCCAGTGTGCCTGTGGCGCGGAAGATCCCAGTGTGCCTGTGGCGCGGAAGATCCCAGTGTGCCTGTGGCGCGGAAGATCCCAGTGTGCCTGTGGCGCGGAAGATCCCAGTGTGCCTGTGGCGCGGAAGATCCCAGTGTGCCTGTGGCGCGGAAGATCCCAGTGTGCCTGTGGCGCGGAAGATCCCAGTGTGCCTGTGGCGCGGAAGATCCCAGTGTGCCTGTGGCGCGGAAGATCCCAGTGTGCCTGTGGCGCGGAAGATCCCAGTGTGCCTGTGGCGCGGAAGATCCCAGTGTGCCTGTGGCGCGGAAGATCCCAGTGTGCCTGTGGCGCGGAAGATCCCAGTGTGCCTGTGGCGCGGAAGATCCCAGTGTGCCTGTGTCGCGGAAGATCCCAGTCTGCCTGTGTCGCGGAAGAGCATTATCTATTTGTGTCTTTGAGGATCACAATCTACCTGTATCGGTAGACCAAAATCTTCCTTAATCTGGGTTGACTATAGGGATGTATCGGATGTGAAAATTTAGATATCCGCAGATGCGGATGTGTATACGGATGTCTTACTTATTTTGCGGATGGGGATGCGGATGTAAGAAATTGTTCGGATGTTCAGCGGATGTTGATGCGGATGTAAGAAATTGTTCGGATGTTCCGCGGATGCGGATGCGGATATCCGATACATCAGTAGTCGACTACTACCTGTGTCTGGGATGACTACGGTTTACTTGTGAATCTTTTTTTTTTTTTAAGGAATTGGAGCTACCCTTTCCTCGTATCAAAGCTGATTGATTGTCTCCTTGATCCAAAGGTCCGCCAGATCCCTAAGGGTTTAGCGGTTTTTTTTTTTTTACATATTGCATAAAGATATCAATAATTATAATACAATATAAAAACAACAAATGTAAAAATATAAATAATACCAAAAAAAAACTACAAAAAAATAAAAATATAAAATAATCCTTGAGGCTTTACGGGAACTACTTAGGATTTTCTACCACTTTTCCCATCTTTAATTTTTTTCCTCGTTCGTCCGCTGTGTTTGCCTTGTTATCGGGCCATACATTGCGAGTGCTCGCTCGTCGTTGTTTGCCTCCGCCGCTGCTCGTCTGCCTCTTGTTTGTCTTCCCCTCGAGTTCAATGAGCTCGCATACACCTGGCCCAGGTGTTGTTTACCTGGCCAGATGTGCTCTTCCCTCGCTCAGGTGTGACGTTTGCTCTGCCAAGTGAGCTGTTTATTTGCTTAGGCGCGTAGCTTGTTTAGATGAGTTGTTTGTTTGTGTGGGTGGGTGTATTGTGTGTTCATTCATTCGTTTAGGGGCTTATTCGTTCGTGTATTTGGGCCGGTGATTACTTAATGGTTCGTACGGTGTTAATGATTTTGTTTATCTGTTTTAATGTGTGTTCGTGTTTTTCGTGTTTATCAAATGCAGTAATGCTCAGATATTGTTGGGGCATGTGTTTGTTCGTTTCTTTGTTTCTTGCATATTCTGGTGTTAATTTATATATATATATATATATATATATATATATATATATATATATATATATATATATATATATATATATATATATATATATAACTAGATCAATACAGGCATACTACATAGTTATATCTAAAATGGTAAACTCATAGCCTATACCATTGTTCGCTTTTTTATGCGTCAACTCCCTCCGTATTTACACAAACTGGGTCTGCTTTCTCCTGCTCATTCATCGTCTTTAACGAATGATATTTACAACGGTACTTGGCAGACAATGAACGACGTCTCCTTACACCGAGCAATGTATACCGCTCCGCCGTAGGGAATTCTCTCGTATTTTACATGCTGAATGACGGCCTGTATTTCTGTATGCAAATTACATATTGCTGACAATAATAATAATTGACAACTTTAAGCTGTTTCGCTCTACGCACAGTGTAACAATTTTCTAATGGATACTTGCTCTGCATCGTGTCTCTCAGCCTTAGAAAAAT
The DNA here is from genome assembly GCA_009830355.1 of Cherax destructor. Lineage (NCBI taxonomy): Eukaryota > Metazoa > Arthropoda > Malacostraca > Decapoda > Parastacidae > Cherax > Cherax destructor. Next base: position 520,115 of record WNWK01000145.1, read on the forward strand.
TGGCTGTCGTATGTATCACACAGCTGGCCTTCCTTTTAGGTAATGTTTCTGTTCCTTTTGGGGGAAATATCAATTACCTCTTTTCGTGAATAAAGTGTATGTTGTTTTGTGATTAGAGGTTAATTATTTTGAGTATATAATTTGCATTAAATGTCGGTCGTCTGTAGGATGTTATCGGAATGCCGGTTTTAATTATTTTTTTTTTAATTCATATTCGTTATTTCGGGGTTTAATGGTCTGTGGTATTATGCTTAGTATGTGACAGGCTTTTAGGTTTCAAGTACTAATCGGTACAGTAGTCCCTTTAATCTTCACAGCTCGAAATTCAATAAACTGTCCTAAATTTGCATAAAATATGTATTTTATACGTACTTTTGTATGTTCATCACTAAATAATTTTAATGAACATTAGTTTAGGTCTTATGAAAGTAGTGTAATGTTTTCTTATTCTCTCTTGATTGAACTTTTCTTACGAATTCCTTGTTTACAATAGAGCGCATGCTATATTTTTATTGACGTGAACACTAATTCTTTGGTGGTAGTACAGTGAACCTTGTAGCTTAGTGCTGCGCCATCAGCTTACACCCCTGCAGGATCCCCAACAGCCGACTGTTGGGGATCTTGCAGGGGTGATAGCATAACTTAAATTGGACTGGTCCTTGACACGATCTGAAGCAGGATAACAGCTTGAAAATCTCGAATAACAGTGAACCTCACACGAATTCTTCAAATCATTATGGTCCCTGGTCAAGGACCCATTGGGACTTAGAACCAATGACACAGTTCCACCAAATGGGACTACAGTCACCAAATACCAAGATAGAACTGAGTAGCAAACATTTTCGCTGACAAGAAACAGTTCCCAAGATAGTCAGCCTACATAGCTTGCTGCAAGAACCGAGCAAACGTTATCAGAGGTGATAATGAAGAAAAAAATTGTGGGACTGGAGCTGATAATCCCAAGACTGCAGCGAGTACCACCTGATGCGCAACTTTGCCAACTCTAACACATGTCAGTCTTTGTGGAATAACTGAGCGATTATTATTATTAACAACAGCAGACCAGGGATACCACTGTCAATCACTGGGAAAAAGATTCAGATAGTAAACTCGAAATATTTGACAGCATTATTTATCATCATTCGTTACTATGTGACTTTGAATATTCTTTAGGAAATGGTCAGTCTGCAGTTGATTTATTAAATCTGTCCCGGACATAGTGGGTGCCTTTGACCTAACAAGGTACTGTTTTATCGCATCAAGAAGTAGAAATCTCTGTCCTCACTTGGCCTCTTTATTGATTTATTGAAGGGAGAATGCTTGGTTTATTTCATTTGAATATCTCATTCTAATATCCCTCACCTCATTCTAATATCCCTTGCCAATGTAAACAAAGGTAGGCTACATTCTCTTCTGAGGAAATACAAACGATTATGATCACTCTAGTGATGGACTACTGCAGTTGATGTAAGAAATTTGCAGCTATAAGGAGTGCCTTGTATTTTCTTGACTTCAGAGAATGCAGAATAAAGCGAGTTATAAATTTTCTCGTACTTTGAGTATGTACAGCTTTCCAAGACTACCTCTCCCATCACAGCTCCAATTTTTAGCCAAAGCAGTGGACCATGTAGGGAGATTCATCTCGCCTCGATTTTCCCTGTTTGACTCTGTGATTTAAACAAAGCCATTTAAACATTGAGATGACAGTGGCCCTGTTGATTTGTATATGCCAGTTTCCTCAAGGTCATTCACCCGACTCAGTAAAGAGTCGGAATGTGGCCGTTACACTACACGACGGGCAGCCATCAGCAGTATACTTCTGTCTGTAGTTTCCTCCAGGATATCGCTTTAACAATTATATATTCTTCTAATATATCGCATTTTGGAACAAGTTCTCACAAAATGTAAAAGTTTTCATCCTGTGGCTCCACCGTGTTCACTATTTGTATGTTGCAAATATTTAATATGGGCCTATAAATGAACTGTAAAAATGTATTGTTCAGTTTAATCTATGAAATGAGCTGAAATAAGAGAACATTCCACAGGTCATAAAGCGCGCGAGAGAGAGACACACACACACACACACACACACACACACACACACACACACACACACACACACACATACACACACACACATACAGATCTTGCATCAAATAAACTGAGACCCTGTTCTAACACCAGGATCGTGTCTGAATAGCGATGGCTCCACGAACACGTACACCAAGCCTCCAATACTGAAGATGCAAAATTTCTCTCTCTCTCTCTCTCTCTCTCTCTCTCTCTCTCTCTCTCTCTCTCTCTCTCTCTCATATTCTTGGAGCATTCTTCTCCTGCTTTCATTTGTATATGCCAACAGGCGCAGGTGTGGGGAATCTGCAGACTATTAGGACTGAGGCCGAGTACAGGATGTTGCCCGTGGGAGGCGGGTGCTTCCATTATTATATGAGACCAACAACCTCGTTAGCGGCAATTATTGGGTGGGGTATTTTTGGTGGTTTGATCGTTACGGTCGTTTCCCGGCTTTGTTATGGAGACATTTAATATGATTGCGTTCGGAATTGGAAATATTCAAGAGCCTTGTGTTTGCTTATGTTGAAGGCTGTGTTCACGTTTCTCTGATTTTTTTTTTAATTGTAGTTGGGAAGACTAGCTGTGAGTGTTATCTGGCGTTAGGAGACGGAGGAAAGAGCCTCCAATACTCATTCGATGAATGGCCCCCACATTTTTAGCTCTTAGGATGGTTTCCTCAGGGAAGGTGTCTTGATGCCGGCGAGGGAGGAGGGCTGTTGATCAAAGAAACTGGTTTTATCTTTCCCTTCGATCGATTCTGTTTACCTACCATTTCCCAGGCGCTGTGTGGCACCTATAGGCTTGGCGCCTCTTCCTAATTTAAAAATTCAGATGGTGGTGGCGGGATTTAATTTATTCGTCAGGGAATTTGGCAAGTGTGTCCTGACGCGGAACTTAGTCACGTGATCTCTAACTAGAGCTTTCAATTGTAATTGCATTTTCCGTATGTAAAAACCATTTATCTGCGGCTATAAACAAAGGGATCGATTAAAGGAAATTAAAATATATAAAAGCGCAATTATTCCTTTTTTTTATGACTTCCAGATTTAAAATCATGAATACGGGAAAGTGCAGTTGAATTACACGAAGAAAAAGTGTATGTTAAAAGTAGATTAAGATGAGTAGACCTAGACAGAGGCACTGATAAATCAGTACCTCTATCTAGGTATAATGTTCCAAGCTGCACCGAGAAAGATATCAGCGTATAGAATAAAAAAGCAGCTATGTCGTGACTGGAACAATTCACAAATAACCCTCACATAGGTGAGAGGAGCTTACGACGACGTTTCGGTCCGACTTGGACCATTTACAAAGTCACACTAACAAAAAGGAGAGGAGGAGGGAGTAAATATAGGCCAGCAGACTGGGACGGGACAAGAGAGGTAGTAGGAAAGGAATAAGAGAGGTAGAGGTAGTAGTAGTAGTGGAGTCAGTCAAAGACTAAGAGGAGCACTGAGGCTAGGCACAAAGGTAGAACAAGAACAAGAGGAAAAATTACAGAATATAAATAAACAGAGAAATGTAGTGACACTGAGTATTGTGCAAAATGTGGTGTGTTTTGCCTAGTTGTGCTGAAAATAAAAAAAATTAAATGGTGTGTTTTGCCATTTGTGCTGGAAAAAAATAAATAGGCTGTTTTTTCCTAGTAGTGCTGAAGATTAAAAAAAAATGTTTGTTAATTAACATGTTATATAGGTGGTGTTAACTACTTAAAACTATTAGTTAAACAGCGACCTTCAAACGGGCGACAACAAACACAATCAACGAGCAAGTGTTGGAGAAGCCGTCAACCATCACAAGATGCCACTAGCTGACGAACAAACGCTGGAAGCCTCAATCATCACAAACTATCTAACAGATACTGCAGACGACAAACTATGGGGAAACACAAACCTTTACAAACTACAACCATTCTAAATTTCCTTTCGTAACTTTGAAAGTATGATAATGTGTTAAGTATTTACCTCTTCCTTGCTTTTTTTCCCTCCTTCCCCATTCCCTCCCGCCCGGCAGATGAGCACTCATATGTTAGGATATTTGCGAAACTTGTCTGCATCTTCGCGAATCCTAAACAGCATTTCCCGTATTTTTCAAGAATTTTACGACACCTCTCAATCTTTCTTAAGGCGCGGCGTCGAGTTTTTCTTTTTCGTCTGTGTGTTCTTCGGAGCTTCGTTAAGCTCTACAAATCCTACCATTGGGATGTCTATCCTCCTAGATCTTTTTCCATCTCCTCAATTCTCCGTAAATCCTCTACGGAGTATCTTATATTTAACCAAGACTGAGAGCAACCTCTAACTACCCCCTCTCTCTCTCTCTCTCTCTCTCTCTCTCTCTCTCTCTCTCCTCACCTGTTTATATTTATATATACATTTCTACACACACCGACTGCAGAGTTTCATAATTTTGAAACATTTTTTCTTAGTTTTAATAAGGGCTTCTGATCAATAAAGAATTAGAACTGTCCTCCCTTTCGTTGGATCAAACCTGATTGTCTTCCATTCCTCAGGACCTCTGTAAACCCCCCCCCCCCTCTACAGGGTCATAGAGATCCTCTCCCACTTAGTGGCTGGCACTGTCTGCGTTGTAGTTACTTTACCGAAATTCTGTTTTTCAATAATTATAACTAATACAAAAATAATAATAATAATTAATAATAAAGAGCAAAAATTTGCTTACGCCCCTAAAAATAGTCAATGTAAAAAAGGTACATTATTTTAATTAAACAAATGCATTTTTGATACATATTTGCCGAAAAAATTCAGCTCTGACCAAAAAAATATTATTGCGGAATATAATATGAAGCTTTATTTTTTATTATTACCCTCTGGCGCCTACGTCTATATATAGCATTATAACCCGTTACTGGGGGGGAGGGAGGAGGGGCCTTGATGCTGTTGAAGGGTTTTGATCTGGGAAATTGGAGCTTTCTGGTGGTTGACTTCCTGGTGATTGACTTCCTGGCGCTTGACTTCCTGGTGATTGACATTCAAGAGAGCTCTAATTTAAAGAGCTGTGCTTTGAAGTCAGTTATACCTCTGAAGAGGTTCCACATCTGGGTGAGCTTCACTCCCACCCGTTCAACAAGTGCTCTGTTTAAACACTTGCCCTGATTCTACAGCCTCTCCATTACCGTACGTTCTCAACTCTTTTATTTAAGGGATAACGAACAAGAGCGAGGCTATCCACTCTCAAGTGGGACCATAATGAAGCCTGAAACGACCCCTATACATGCCGTACAGTCACTATCACAGACCCAGCCAGAAACGAAGATTTATATAATATATATATATATATATATATTGGTCTGCTAGCTCACAGCCGAAGAGCTGCTGTAAAGTGTTCCATCTCGCTTCTGCTCTTTTTTGTGCTTTAAAATTTATATTTCTGTGAATAGCAAAGCTTCGGATGGGTGCGTTTCGCCATGTTATGTCCAGCAATTGTGATGGAAATGTAAATGAGAAACAAGTGATAAATAGGGAGGTCCCAGCAGTGCTGAGGTGGATTGCGAAGAAGATGCAACTAGCGCTGAGATGGATAGCGTATAAAAATAGCACGAACATCAAGAAAATACCACCGACACCGGGTGGATTACACAGGATGGGAGAAATTTGCTTTATTCGACAACGAAAAGAGAGAGAGAGAGAGAGAGTACTTAGAATGATAAGCTTTTGTAGGAGATGAATTTTAAAATATTAGGAGTTATTGTTAGTCTTAGGTGGACAGGAATGATTGTAGAATCAATGAGTATCAAATGAGAAATTGTGAATGAGTATATTCCCAAGGAAACTGTGGCTGAATAGGATACAGCTTTCAGAAGAATCGTGATCCCAAACCAATCTGAAATTCTTGATGGGAGATATTCACCTCAACCTAGTAAAAATTGGGGAGGATCTGTTTTTGTGGAAAGGGGAAGGGGAGGAAAGAACGAAGATTAATGATATATTCGGTAATGAAAATCAGAATGATTTATGAAAGTATATTAGGAAAAAAGTGTTATTTTATTATGTTGTCATAAACGATGTAGTAAGAGGCAAATAAAATATGATTGTGTGTGTTGTAAGTTACGAAAATATAATATGAATTAAAAAGGGTCCGTATAATTTGACCTTTTTTTGGCAGATGATAATTTGTTCATTTATCCATATCAGTCTTTCTAGTAAGTATAACAGGTACTCCTGTTGAATGGTACAATCTCAGTACCTTATATCTAGTACTATCGTGTAAATTTCTCATGATTTTCATAGCTTTCATTTTGATAAAGGTCCAAAACCTGCTGCATTGCACCTTTTTATACGAAGTGGAAATTATTTGTCAGTCGAAGTAACAAAATGTTGATAACTGAGCCGAATCCACTTAGAAGTTGTGTATGTGAAGTCTGATGTCTGGGTTCCTTTCCTTCAACAAAGTCACTCCGGATTTTTTCGGCGTAAATATTTTATCTGAGAACCCTTGTAGTGGATATGAGGTCCAAAGATTGCTAGGTGCTGCAATATTTAGTCGCTTTCCCAGAGAGCTAGCGTGAGGCTAACAGCATAGCTGATTAAACTATTTATTTGTATTAGGAAGTTGAACAGAGCTAGGGATTCTTTCTTGTGAGGGTGACGTTTTCAAGGGTTTTATAATTATAATTAGATTTAAAATATGTAACACGGATAAGTTGATGAATAAGACTAAGGTGAACACCTGGGTGTCTTTATTTTATAAATGTAGTTATGTCCACGAAAATTCTGGTCTGCTTGCATTGACGATATGCTTGCACCCAGACCTGACTGAGAGCTTCGGGGTCAAGAAAGTTCACTTCGCTTGAAGGAGTTCTTGCATGTTGCGACTTCACCGAGTAGTGTTTCAGTAGTCTCAATATGAGAATGTCTCTCTTCTCTCTCTCTCTCTCTCTCTCTCTCTCTCTCTCTCTCTCTCTCTCTCTCTTCTCTCTCTTTGTTATGTTTCCTGTGGGCATAAGGTTGGCAAGTGGAAGAGTGAAGAGTTCCTCGAACCACTCCACTAGTTTCAACTTATAATCACCTCAGTTGACAAGGGTGTCCCACAGGTGCCAATACTCTGGGATGGAGGAAGAGGAGGAGGTTAAAGAAGAAAAATGACAGGAAGAGGAGGACGGGAGATAGAGGCAGAAGATGAGGATGAAGGAAGAGGAGGAGGATTATGAAGTAGAGGAGAGGGAGGAGTTGTGTACTTTATTTTAGCTCATTAATAGCGTGTTCAGCTCACAACCGAATGGCCCGGCATTTGGACAAACCTCCTGACACCTGTTACCCATGATCACCTAGCAATAAGTGATAGCTGACTTTCCGTCCCTTTCTTGAGAAGAGTACCTATGGGTCCTATTGGAAATAAGCCAAACTGATTGGCTTTCTTGGGTTAGCCTTACTGAGCATCCTGGCTTCCTAATCCCAATAAAGTATTCTCCTTTATTACGTATGTATCACGTGTGTACATTACACAGAGGTAACCTCCTCCCCTCGTTTACACTGTTACTATGGTTACAGAGTACCCGTACCTACCTAATTATCTAAGTGACTATGGTTACGTTAGCTTTTTTTATGTACTCTGCCGTATCTATAAGTGTATTGGACCATTTGTAAACTTTTGTGAGCTCTTTGAGATTTTTCATAAGTGTTATTAGGTTTCAATCCCATTGACTGCAGGAGGTCCATTATTGCTAAGTGTAACCTGTACACCACCAGTCAAGGATACTTTAATCCCTGAGATACCCATTAAAGTAAATTCTCAGTTTATGTAACCCTGATTTATTTTATGAAGGTTCCTATGATGTTTGTCCCCGAGGACTGGGGCGGTGCTTCCTCCAGCTCCTACTTGGTCTTTTCCCTTCAGGCTGAGGAAGTTTGCATATGCTACTTTTAGGTTCATTTCTTCTGCTTTTTCTCCGTCTGCTTATTTTTAGTCTGCTTCAATTTCTTCTTCGTCTGCTTCTTCTTTGTCGTCTTCGTCATCCTCATCATCTTCCAGTGGTTGTATTTCATGTAATTTTTTTTTTTCACAGACTGCGCCATTCTCAATATTATTAAGATATATGGAATATTATTATTTAAAACTATACTACGTAGGTAATTTTAAATATGGTTACTCTATACTTTTTAGGTCTACATTTGAAAAAAAACAAGCAAGGGGCGTTGACCCCTGGAATAACCTCCAGGTAGGTAGGTAGATACATATGTCCTTGAATACGTTCTTGGAATGAATATCGAAACTTTCGTAAAATATTCTGTTGCAATATCCTCTGATCACCGGGTAATTACATTTAGCAACTGTCTGATAATTAGCGAACAAAAATTCAAGATTCCTTCATTTCTGGTACCGAAAGACCAACATGGATTTAGCTTCACAAATAATAATAATAATAATGCAGTATGCTACAAAAACAACAATGGCATTCAAATTTCCTTGAAAAACTGTTCCCTTTTTCCGTCACACACTGTTCATTAGTGCAATTACTAGCGTGTTAGGACACATGACTGTTGAAGAAAAAACAAATGTTGCAGAAGCAGCCTTTATTGTCTTCGTTGACAGTTAAGAGGCTGTAAGGTGATTACCGAGTGCCGTTTTCTTTCTCATCAGCATTTTCAAGTTTAGAGGTAATTCCATTTTTGTGAGGGAGTCCATGATAACTACCACAACCATCACCGCAAACACGTCTATCACCGTTACCATCATCACCACTGCCACTCCCACCATCACCATCATTACTACTACTACTACAATCACAATCTCCTCACTTCTGCCACTATCAGAATCTCCAATTTGCTAAATAGTTTCTTCACCCTCTCCCAAAAGTCATAAAACACCTGTCTGTTCGTAAGAAATTATTACCTTTTGTGAAACTGTTGTTCATGTGTTCTACCATACTCTTCCTGATTATCATATCGTGCCGAATATGTAAAATTGGTCAATTAGCAAGAACTCATTTAAAATTAAGTCCTTTCTAAAATTTTCTCTTATACGTTTAAAAATATTTTTTTTTCATTTATGTTAATGTAAAAATTAATTTTTTTGTACCAAAAGAACCTTAGAAAACTTACCTAACCCTATTATAATAAGAGCAATTTAATTTAGCCTAATTAAACTAAATATATTTTAGATAAGTTTACAATAATTTACTAATAAACAAACACAATGAAATATATTTTTTCCTTAGGTTCAGAATGATTTTTGCGAAATTATTGCATACACAAATTTTCGCTTGCCTTATTCGGCAAGAAGAGCTAAAAATCCAAAGTTTTACAGGAATGTAACTCTGTGATTCCTGTCTATTTATTTAATTGAATTTTGTCATTTAATTTTTTTTTGTCATTTACGTCGTCTCGCTCACCACATTAAAAACAAAATGAGGCACAGTGTTTCTGCTCCTTCTTTCAGATCCTATGGTGCATTACCTAGTTTCCTCTGCATTTGATGAGTATTATTAGACTAGTGGATTCTGTCCAGTGTTTGTTTTTTGTGAGTATCTGTTTGTGCGCGCTTGCGTGCAAACATTCTTGTACTTTTCCCCCAGAAAGTGTGCGTTATTAAAGGGTGGGTTCGACGGGGATAGAAAGCCCCTAAAATTTAAGGGAAAATGAAGGTTCTACGAGCAACTGAGGAAGAGCCGTGATTGATGAGGTAAGCAAAGGTAATAGCCCAGAGATAAAGGTGAGAGGTTCCCGTGGCGAGGTGAGCAAGTGCTGGTCAAGACACTGTCAAGAAGGTTGAGAATGCCTGCTAAGATGCTCCTAGTGGACCGTCCTTTCTGGGAGCTCTTGGGAAACGAAATAAAACGAGACACAGATTAATAGAGAGGAAAAAAAGGAACAGTAGATAATGGAATCTGAGCACCGTGGAAGTAGAGGGGAGTTATTTTGTTGGTTTAGCAACAAGAAAGTGTCTCCTGACTCAGGTCAAATGGATGAGCCTGCTCAGCAATTAAGCAACCGCGTGAGTACTGGTGTTAATTACCTGTGATTAAGCATTAGTTGCCTCAGTTGAACTAAATTTTCCACCTCATTAAAAGAAATGATTACTTTTTCGTGTCCTAAAGGCAGAAGTGTATACGTAGGTATGAACAGTAGAAAGAGTGGTGGTCGATGGATTTCATGGGAAAGATATTTGAGAGAATCGATTATTATAAGCAACTTAGGAGACCTGAATAGGCTTTATCTCTTGGAACAGACGACGATGGATGAGGAACCTTCATTCCAGGGAAGTACAATTAAGGCCTCCGTTGGAAGGCCTTAATTGTACTTCCCTGGTTTATGCGGAACATTGACCAGTTTTATTAACGTAATCGAACATAATAAATAACCTTAACATTATTTAAAAAAACTTGTTGGATAAGTTAAAGGATTATTTAGAATGACTAATAATAATTATTATATGGGAAAACATGATACTCAGAAATTACTAACAAGAGAAGCAAAAGGTTCATTAAAAGTTAAAGAAACAAAGTGCCATTTCCCTCGTCTGAAAAAAATATATGTAAAAAAGTCCAGTAAAAATAGCGGTCCATTGTTATGAATACCTAATTACAGTTGCATGCGGCAGCCGGCGGCTCTCTGTACTCGTAAACAAGGCATCCCAGGCGGGTGTACCGCACCTTAACACACACTAAAGCTCACTGTGGCTACCGATTAACCGACCCTGCCCACAAAACGAGCTCGCTCTTTCTCTTTTTCTGCCCTTCCACTCTATAAGAGGGATGCACGATGCTGGCGAAGGGCTCTTGATCCCTAAAACTGAAGCTACCCTCCCCCTCTCCTGCATCATCCAATTTTACCACCCATTCTCAAAGTGATGTATTGCTATTACAGGTATAACGCTTCCCAAGACTATAATAATTATAATAATCCCTTCTCTCCCATCCCAGTCACACTGAATGACGATATAAATAATATATATATATATATATATATATATATATATATATATATATATATATATATATATATATATATATATATATATATATTATATATATAAAATTAGAGAAACGCCCTACTCAAGGGACCAAGATCTTACAGAGAGATAAACGCACTCTACCCCACTCTAATGAACAATATTACAGGAGACACACACACACACACACTGACTTTGCTGCTGGATAATCGTGCGTAGACACAGCTTTTCTGTGTTAGAACTTCATCAAGTCATAGGTAGGACTTGAAAAAGTTTAAGCAGAGCGACAAACGCAACACTTTTGTGCACCAACACATGCTGCAGAATAATGCAACCCGACAAAACGCACACCAGCGCAACGCGCATCAACAGAACGCACACAAGCCCAACGCACATCAATAAAACGCACTCCAGCACAACGCACATCAGTACAACACGCAGACAGTACAATAACGCTCATCAGCACAACATACACTAAACAACACATTCCGGGAAATTTTCTCTCTCTCTCTCTCTCTCTCTCTCTCTCTCTCTCTCTCTCTCTCTCTCTCACTTGCACACCTTCTCCCACACATTGCAACAAAACTCTGACTCAGCCAGATTGATATACTCGCCAGCGTCCCATGCGTTAAATTTGCAGTTAAAAGTTGTGTTGCATTTGGAATATCCATTCCTGAACACTTGGAATATTCAGTGCAGTTTCTGGCCGCTTGGAATATCCAGTACACTCACCATCACTCAGTCACCACCACAACACCACTCATCACTCCTACTCCGTTCACCATCGCTCCATCACTACACCCCATCACTTTCCCACAACTCTACCCACAGAGTTTATAATTAAAAAGCATAGTCCTATAATCACTGGCTGGACAAGGATTTTAAAAATATTGGATTCAACCAGATGCAGTGCAAGGCTAGCTGAAACCACTTATGATTCAAATGTGTCTATCTGTCTCTGTCTCTCTCTGTCTCTGTCTCTGTCTCTGTCTCTCTCTCTGTCTCTGTCTCTTCTCTCTCTCTCTCTCTCTCTCTCTCTCTCTCTCTCTCTCTCTCTCTCTCTCTCTCTCTCTCTCATTAAGAAATTCTGTTCACGTTGGACGCAAAGTTTAGATTAGTGTTGTAATGTGGCACTCGTAGAATCCAGAAGTACTTCGAGTTCTAGCTACAAATGGATTCCAGTTTTCAGAGTCCTTACTACCACAGGACTTCGGTCCTCGGAGTCCTTACTATCACAGGACTTCGGTCATCGGAGTCCTTACTACCAGAGAATCCCAGGTTGTCACAACTAGTGACACCATGGGATTTAACTGTTATCTATTGACCCTATTAATCTATTCACTCGAGACTGAAATATTGTCCCCTGTTACGTAACGGCTTGACAAAACTCCTGGAGAGCGAAACGTTGCCACTATAAAATGTTACATTAGTTGTATTTGTGTCCTTTTACTGAACTCATATAGTACTTTGAATGATGACATTGAATTAGTAGTGATAAACAAGTCAAACTTATCGTCGTAAGGTAACTTTACTGTCGTTAACACGGCCAAGAGTTTACCTTGTAATGCAGGAGCTCATTTGTGCAACAGACGATCCCTGTTGCACAATGGAAGGTGGTGGTTCTGGTTGATAAATAACGAAACAGACAGAACACAACATGAACTGGAAATATAAGTAAAATGAGAGAGAGAAAGAGCTATCTTTTCTCGTCTCAACGCACAGGACGCCCAAATAAGGGCGTCGTAAAGCCCTATCTCAGAGCGCCCACAGCTGACTCTCCTTTTATTCAGGAACTTATTCGATAAGGCCAAGCCACGAGCGACCCTTCCCGAAGTGCCCAAGACTGGAGGAGCCCGGTGTCTTGTTATTCCTTCCCTACCACACTGGCCGCCTTATATTCAAGTGAAATATAGGTGTGTGTATAATATATATATATATATATATATATATATATATATATATATATATATATATATTATAATTGTGTGCGCGCGCGCGCCGAATAGGTAAAACTGGTCAATTAGCATGAACGCATTTAAAATTAAGTCCTTTCTAAAAAAAATTCTTATACGTTTAAAGATATATATTTTTTTCATTTATGTTAATGTAAAAATTTATTATTTTCTACCAAATGAACCTTAGAAAACTAGGCATTATATTTTTATTTATTCTTCTTGCTTGAATAATCTTCGACCACGGATGTTGATATAGTGTTCTCTGTCTGTATTTCTGGTGCCCCTGCTTTTCTCTGGGTCTTTTAAGTAAGTTTATTTAGGTACAGGTACTCATAAATTATAAAGTTTATGGGGCTAATTGGTATTATCAGTAAATGACTTTCAGGTGTTTGGGCCAAGTGACAGCTGCGTCAAGTGTGTTTCTAATAACGTTATGTAATGAGTTAGTTTTAGCCGCCGATTGTTAAGGGAGTTTGTCGATAGATAGATTTTTCTTCTCTGTTTGGGGAGAGACGGGGGGGGGGGGGAGGGTTGAGACAGGCCAATATAGAAAAAAAATTAAGAGGATGAGAGAATTTTTATTTCAGTTAGAGGAAGAATAAAAAAGTTTATCAAGTACATGTCAGTGGATCATTTTTCTTCCAGAACCTTTTAGCGGGTGTGGCGTTGAACGCTTTCAGCACGCTTGATGTTCAGCAGACAAGGCAGTGAACACCTTCACCAGGCATGGCAGTCATCTTTTTCATCGAACGTGGCATTGAACACTTTAAGCAGACGAGGCATTGAACATTTTTGGCAAAGCCTTTAAAGAAAGTGGAGCATGAAATTCTGGAACTCTGGTTTTTTTTTTTTTTACTATTTTTTGGTACGTGATTGTTGGCTGACAAAAGTTTCCACACGTAGTGTTGTATCAGCGTCTGAGTAAACACTAAAAAAAAGGGAGATTCAGGTCACGATTTTTAGATCGCGATAATGTTTGTGTTTCAGTAAATGATTGTGTGTGTTTGCTCGCTTCTCCCTGCCCCCCTCCCCCTCTCTCTATCTCTCTCTCTCTCTCTCTCTCTGGCATTAACTGGGGTCACATAACAATAACTAGGAACATATAAAAATACCAGGGGATATATGTCATGCGGTCATTTCTACTGACTGTGAAGTCTGATGGTTGTGTGTCATTACTGATAATATGGCATGAAAGATATCTCGCATAATATTGTACAATAGACTTCTCACATAATTATGCATACCAGACTACTCACATAGAGGTACATGGTAGACGTAGGACAAAATATTACATGGCAGATTGCTCACACAGCTCAAGATTACATAATCTTTCATGATAAAATACTCACATAATATGGTAGAATTCTCACATAAATGCTACAAGACAGAATACTCAAAATTGCATATTAATATACTCACATAACTCAGACATAATATGGTAGAATATTCATGTAACAACTTATTGTACAATTATCACATAACACATGGAAGACCTGTCACATGACACATTATGGCAGAGTACTCCCATAATACAATATGGTGGAAAACTACCATAATGGCACGATTATGCAATTGCCAAGCTTCGAAACGCACATTTAATATCACCTCAACACAGCCATATGCCAACATCATAACAAGTTTTACTCACTAAAAGCAAAAATTGTGGTTGCTGCCTAATGCTAAAACGCTTTTCAAACTGAACTGATTTTTGTTTTGTTTTCGTCGTCCCTGGTATTTAAATATGGCTTTTTGTTTTCCTAAAATTTCAAGCTTTTCAAAATTAACTTGAAGAAACACTGCACATTTTCCATTATTATTGTTTTTGTTGTTATTATTATTTGTGTGAAATGTTAAACGTGAACTTCGCCTCTAACCATTGAGGAAGTTGGTAACTCAGCGTAAGTGGCACTAACAGAGATGAACTCTGTAACAAAGGAATGGCAGAAACTTGAAGAACAATGAGCCGGAGAGAATAAAACAGATCACCAGTAATTTATATATATATATATATATATATATATATATATATATATATATATATATATATATATATATATATATATATATATACTACAATAGGATGAAACTCCTCATGGGTCAAGTGACCAGCATAATACAGCGAGGAACAATATAAATCGCTCACAAATACAGACGATTAACAGAACTCAACAGAACACAAGATGTGCCAAAAGTAAAGCATGAGAAAGGAAAATGCAACAACAGAAATTAACAAGAGACTCGAACAAACAACAGAATGATGCATTAGAGAAAAAACAAATATAAGACAGGATAAAGTTAGGTCTGCCTGAGGAACAATGAATCAACTGCTTAACGCGAGTGAGTTTAACTGCAGTACGTAACTACTCTAATCTGCATGAGAGTTGCATGGTGGGAACACCAGCAGTGTGTGTGATGTAATGAAATGTGATGTAATGAAATGTGTCAGCCTGAGCTGGGAAGCTTCACCAGGACGATGAGGACATCGCCAAGCATTCCACAATGGGGTTAGTAGCTACGGGAAGTGTCAAAAGTATCGTTCCGGCAGAGCTGGGGTTTCATTACACAGAAGGTATAATGAATGCAAGTTGATGATGAGACAGACATACCTTATTGAGAGTTGTTTCCCCTGCACTGCAGGCTTTATCAGTCTGTATTGCTAAACATACTACTGAAGAGGAGTCCCTTGAGACTGGTGATGGACGCAGATGAAGACCTCAGTGAGTGGTCGAAGTATACAGATCTTCCCTTATCTCTGTACTAAATGTCTACCTGTGGATTTTCCTTTGCTCACACACACGTTATATACATTCATACATACATACATAATATATACATACATATACACATACTGATGCAACGAAGTGTAATGAACACTGATCAATAAGAGGAAATTCAATGTCGTCTCTTATATATACTTACGTACATACATACATACATACATATATACATACATACAGACAAAAAAATTGAAAGAGGCGAGAAGTAGAGAGAATGAGGTAATGAAAGTGAGAGAGAACGATTGAAAGAGAGAGAGAATGTTAAACTTTGGGCAATTATTCTCCCTAATGACCATTAAAGAGCAGTTCGCCCAGGCAATTAAGGTCTTGTAATTACTCTCTTCCTCGGTGTTTTAGAGACCTTTTTTTTTTTTTTTTTACCCTCTTGTGAAGCTCGCGTTGCTGAGCCAACTGCTCCACGACAGTTTGCTCTATCCAATAAAAATATTCCACTAAACCTAACTCCTAGGTGCCATACAGCACCCCGGGGAAAGGGAGGTAATCAGGGCCGATCCAAGGAAGTGGAGGGGGAATAGCTCCAAGTCTTGAAGGGTAATAACGGTGAAGAAGCTCCAGAAATCACCTGACAAACTCCTACAACTGCACAAGATTAATCGCGACTGGAAATAATTCTTGGAGAAAAATATGATGTGAAATTTTCTCTGAAATATAATTAATAAGATCAACACCAGCAGTAGGCCAGATATATTTTTGAAGATATTTTTAATTATAGTTATAAGGTTAATGATTAAAATAATATTATTATTGAAGATAAAGAATTCTTTTTTGGTTATTCCCAAATGCACTTGTTTTACCCAATTTCCCCAAAAATCAGTGGCTTTATCTTAAATTAACGACAAGCGCTAGCTTTACCTCAAAAAACTAGCATTGCACAACATTTTCCAAAAGCACGTGCCTTGTCTACATTCCCAAAAGCACTGCTTTCCCCTAAAGCACTTTCTTCAACAATCATCCAGCAAAGCACTTGCTTTTCCCAACATTTCATCTTTTCATCCCCAATTTCTAACACCAGCCTCACCTCCCAACATTGCACGTCTCTCATCCTTCTTCCACACCTTTCTTCCAACTTCCTCTTCTATCCTCTCGCCACTTTTCTCCTTCCATCTTCGTTTTTTCTCTCTCACATGTCTTTATGCCTTTATTTCCTTGCATCATTTCTTCTCATACTCTTCCTTCCTCTCCTTCTCCTCTTACCTCTCTCGTTCCCGCACTCCTCCTCTTCTGTATCTTTCCCTTTACCCTCTCCCGTTTCCTCTTCCATATTTCTTCCCATCATCTCCTCCATTCCCCTTTCCCGTCTTCTCACCCCCCTCTCCTCTCTCCTTCCCTTCATCTCTCTCACCTCATCCTCTCTCTCTCTCATCTCCTTCACGTCCCTCTCTCTCATCTCCTTCAACCTCCTCTTCCACCTCCCTCTCCCACTTTACTTGAGTAGCGGGAAATGACCAACTTGGTCCTCAAGGGAGGACAAAGGCCAGTTCCAGAAATGGCGGGATACTGCAAAGAAAAAAAGAGAGGCAAGAATACTCTTTGTTCTGGTGACGTTGTAGGGCATCCTTGGCCAGGATTGTTCTCGGGGTTCCCAGCGTCTTAGGGGGTTTCCAGCGTCTGCAGAGTTTCCTTCGCCTGCAGAGTTTCCTTCGCCTGTAGAGTTTCCTTCGCCTGCAGAGTTTCCTTCGCCTGCAGAGTTTCCCAGCAACTTTAGGAGTTTCTAGTCATCGCGTTAGTCTGGGTAGGCGGCTTCAGAATTTCCTGCGTCTTCAGAGTCTCCTTCCACTTTCAGAGTCTCCCTCCACTTTCAGAGTCTCCATCTCACCTTCCCGATGTCAGGTAAGCTTTACTGGGAATCCTTAGGATTTTCTACGCTTTCCCGCAGAGTTAAATACAAGTACAAAAACAGAGTACCGATGAGCTTTCAGGAAGGCTGTGTTGAGTGCACAAAAATGTAAATATTTATTTCATGCTCATGTTATCGTTTGAAAATTAGCGAATTGAAAGGTCAACGCCCATGCGGAATTTATTGATTTTTCCTGATCAACAGAAAGATTAAATAACAATTGTCTCGTGAATGTTGTGCTGGAAAGTGAGTTGTAAACATGATTCAAAAATCAATGTTATTCCAGAGCAGATGAAATAGTCTTTACTGGAAGATGTTTCTATATGGCGCAGTTCTTTAGAGACCCAGACGGCCATAGTAGATTCTCCTCTTCCTACCAATAATCTCCTCCCCCTTTTCTTCCTCTTCCTTCTCCTCTTCCTTTCCAGCATCTTCCCCTTCTCTTCCTCCTTCTAGCCTCTCTCTCCCCCTGGGCTTCAATCAGACAAGAAGTAGAATGAAAAGATAATTCTTGTTCTCATGAAGCTCCGTTTTTATCCCCTTGCCCAGCCCTTTTTTCTCTTCCGTTTTTAAACTCGCACATTACTCGCCTTGTTGTCGTGCAAGAGCTCCAACGCACCTAAGGTGCTGCAGTGAGACGAGGATTGAGGAGGAATTACGTGTGAGATCTACGTGGGCGAAGTTTTCAGAATCGTGGGTTCCAGAGAATAATGCTGGGTGCCGCGTTGTCTGGATTGAAAGATTCAAGATTGGTTTACATTATTCGTAAGGTTCAGTTGTAAAGCATTCTGGTGAGTTGATAAGCGTGCTTGATTTCTGAGATGCATCAGGTGAAGTTAGCTAATGTGGGACCCACTCAGTGAAGTAATCTTACATATAAGATCCCCAGGTAAGGTTACTTACATTACTTACATGTGTGGGTAAAGCTAATGATTTGTTGGACCTCTATGAAGAGGAAAAGAATCTTAAATAAACATAAATCTTTTATATGTTAAGTCTTAGGTGGTGAAGGTGCACTTACCAAGGAAAACTATGACCTCGGGATTTGTCCTCTGGGAGGCTGGCTACACAACAACATTGACTAAGTTTCCTGATGCTGAAAAATTGAGACTAGGCCTCCAGCCACCATACGAGTTTATTGGTGAATGGTTTTTTTTTTTTTTGGTAGTCCAATGATTTTTGAAGATTTATTATTTTTAGCGGCCCCACATACAGGATCCGATGAATGCCATCATAACAGCATTGAGTATTTAGCAGAATTTGCAGAAATCCTAGACGTTAGAACCAACAAAAAAAATCATATTAGAAGCAAAGTTATGGCTACAAACGACAGATACCTATTTTTCACTGCGGCCATTCTGGATTTCTGCAGATTCTTCAAAATGCTCAATGCTGCTAGGACGGAATTCATCAAAATCTTTATCAGGGACTCTTAGGGATAATAAATTTGCAAAGAAAACATCGAAGTCCCTCTAATTCCAGATTCACCCCATTGGATATTAGACGACATTGACACATTAAGTCGTAATGAAAGACTGTCAATGAATAAACAGATGAATGGACGGGAAATCTAACTGTGGTCTCGGCATGTAGAATACCTGGAGAGTTTACCTGGAGAGAATTCCAGGGAGTCAACGCCCCTGCGGCCCGGTCTGTGACCAGGCCTCATACAGAAGACAGAAGAGTTGTCCGCAAAATTTTCCTTTTCGAAAGTTTCGTGGCTCATTGGTATGAATGAAGCCAAGATTTGAGCTGAAACTACAAAAAAAAAAAGCTCTCATGACGCCACAAGACAAAAAAAAAACTAACTCCTTCGTTTTCATTTTTTTTTTTACCTCGTTTGAGGCTTTTAGAAAATTATTTGATGCAGAAGAAGCTTTCAAGTCCTTCACGTTCTTGTACATTTACGGCAGCATAACAAAAGGAAAGAAATTTAGAAGAATCTTCGATATTACAATGAAACAAGAAAGCACCTGCGTAGTCCTCATGACTGAGGATTCTCATGCAGCGTAGTGAGCGTAACTCGGTAGTATTTTTCTTAACCATTTCTTTAAGTGACTAACTCTGTACAGTTTCCATTAACCGTAATTATTTTCGTCGGCCGCCTAAATAAAACAGCGATTCTTTTCGTTGACAGCGTTTATAAGTGCATTCTTTGCTATCGTTGGAGGAAAATAAATGAAACGGGTATATAGGAAGAACACTAAGAATAAGTGGAGGAAAATGAAGTGAATACAAAAGAACTAAGAGGAAAAAAACATATAAATTCGTAATAAAAAAAAAAACTGTCTAAAGGTTTGAAATAGTGCCCTCAAAAATTGTATACATGCTAGATTTCATTTACGTGTTTCGATATCGGTCGCTTGTAACAGTACACGTTGCTCTGTCGAAAGATATTACAGGAAAACTTGTGTCAGGGCAAAGCGCAGTCATTCGTTATTTGTTGTGTTTTTTTTGGAATCTGTTTGTTGATATACAGACTGTCACGACCTGTGAAAGAATGTGTGTGTGAGAGAGAGAGAGAGAGAAAGAGAGAGAGAACAGGTAGACAGCGTGTGTTAGTTAGCGGTTGAAAAAGGCACTTGTTGTGCTTGTTTGTTTGTGTGTGTGTACGGAAAACATGGGAAAGAGAGACACACACACACACACACACACACACAAATTATAGATAGAAAATTAATGCAAAGCTTGAACAGCAAAGGCTCTATCTCAGCCCTCCACTCTCTTCAACGTGATAAAAGCACTTAAAAGGAATAACTGTGCACCACCACCAATGTGTAGAATCACCACCATTGCACCACCGTGCACGGTGGTGGGGGCACAGCTCACCGCCGGGAAGATGGACGAAGTATTCGGGATGTAGCTCTGAGATGTTAGTTATGTTGTTCTACTCCCTATTGTATTTTTGTCAATGTATTTTGTCTTTAAATAAAATCTACATATAATATAGAGTATATTATAGTAACAGCCTGGTTGGTCAGACCCTGATCCACCACGAGGCCTGGTCTCAGAGCCGCGGGGGCGTTGACCCCCGAAACCCTCTCCAGGTATACTCATCCTCAGAGAAAAGAATAAACTTCAGGGAAAACTCAAAGGTTTCCCCGGGAGCTGTTTGAATATTGTCTTCTCCTTCATATATGCGGGTCTTCTGGGTCTCCCTGTAGCTGCTTACCACCCTTCCAGGGTAGCATAGTGGCTCCATCAGGACGCTTTTGACTTCCATCAGACCTCTGTACTTGGGGTTCCCGTTGAGCTGGGCAACGGGCTGTTGCGAGGCTTCTCTTCATGATGTCGTTGACCTTCTGATATGTGACACACGAGACAATGAAGTCCGAATTGATCAGCCGTCGCCCTGCCGGAAATACACCTATGTTCGGTGAGTATGGGGGCGGTTAGGCGAAGAGCAACACCAATCCGAATGGCCTGTGGGTCGAGTCGAGTGCCCAGGGAAGAATTGGGAAAATGAAAACGAATTCTTTCTCCGTAACCCATGCGTGTCGTAAGAGGCGAATAAAATGCCGGGAGCAAGGGGCTAGTAACCCTTTCTCCTGTATACATTTAATATATATATATATATATATATATATATATATATATTATATATATATATATAATATGAACAGACCAAGTGTCTATCGATAAATACATGCACTCGCAAAATAATTCCATAATTTCAACCTGAGTGCCGCGTTAAAAAAAAAAACTTACCTTTATGGTTCAAATAAACTAATTTTTTTTTACGTTTACTTTTGTTTAAGCCAATATTTTACAACCACTAAACAAACTTCACAAATGACTGACACCAGGAACGCCGTTCACAAACACCGCGAGATGAACAATGCTGTAAATTGCTCTCCACACATTCACCAACATGTTCAAATATCAATATTTTTGAGGGCAACCCATCCGTATTTTAGGCGTGAAAATAACCATAAATTTTAAAGAAAATATTCATATTTTAGAGGGGGAAAGTACACATGAATATTGTGGGGGAAAAATGCAAATCAAGAAGAAAGTGTCTACGCATGTGAGCAGAAAAAAGAGTAGACGTATGGGAGGGTTATCTTATAAGGGTGTGAACCCTGACCAGCTTCAAGGAAATATTATATGACGGCTATCTGACGACAAGACGGGCAGCTGTCGGGTCTTCGACTGTGGCTGTTCTTCGTAAAGACAGATAGGAAAAGATTAGTTACACGACTGAATGTTAGCGAACGGAGGATGGAACCTCCACTGCACTTTGCGCTGAACGACCCATACGGGTCATTCAGTTGAGTTTTACCTTCGGACTTATTCTGTGTTCGCCTGTCTGAAAGTGCCTTGGCGCAGGGTAAAGGCTCTTGATCCAAGGTGTCATGATGCTGAAGAAGAGCTCGTGATCCAAAGACTCTTGATGCTGGTGATTGGCTCCTGATCCAAGGTGTCTTGACGGTGGCTAGGGGCTCTTGATCCAAGTAGAATTAGTGTTATTGAAGGGTTCTTCATTATTACTACTTTTACAGTATCTTAATATAACAGCACTAATAATAATTATAATAATTTAATTATATTTATTAATTATATTTATTTATCAGGTCGTCTTAAAAGGATTTCTAAACATCAGGTTGATAGACTAAACGAATGATAAAAATTTGGTCACAGTTGTTAATATCAACGTTGCTCATAAAGTTAACAGACATAAAAAAGAAATACGAGAAAAAAAAACATTTCATTGTCGAGCTCTTAAAAAGCAAAATACTTGTGGATGATCTCGTGAAGGTAATCCTTTAAGAACCTTTCGTTGTTGGTGTAAAAGATTTTATATATATATATATATATATATATATATATATATATATATATATATATATATATATATATATATATATATATCTATATATATATATATATATATATATATATATATTTTTTTTTTTTTATTATTAACACATCGGCCGATTCCCACCAAGGCAGGGTGGCCCGAAAAAGAAAAACTTTCATCATCATTCACTCCATCACTGTCTTGCCAGAAGGGTGCTTTACACTACAGTTATAAAACTGCAACATTAACACCCTCCTTCAGAGTGCAGGCACTGTACTTCCCATCTCCAGAACTCAAGTCCGGCCTGCCGGTTTCCTGAATCCCTTCATAAATGTTACTTTGCTCACACTCCAACAGCACGTCAAGTATTAAAACCATATGCCTCCATTCACTCCTATCAAATACGCTCACACATGCTTGCTGGAAGTCCAAGCCCCTCGCACACAAAACTTCCTTTACCCCTCCCTCCAACCTTTCCTAGGCCGACCCCTACCCCGCCTTCCCTCCACTACAGATTTATACACTCTCGAAGTCACTCTGTCTCGTTCCATTCGCTCTACATGTCCAAACCACCTCAACAACCCCTCCTCAGCTCTCTGGACAATCGTTTTGGTAATCCCGCACCTCCTCCTAATTTCCAAACTCCGAATTCTCTGCATTATATTCACACCACACATTGACCTCAGACATGACATCTCCACTGCCTCCAGCCTTCTCCTCGTTGCAACATTCATCACCCATGCTTCACACCCATATAAGAGCGTTGGTATAACTATACTCTCATACATTCCCTCTTTACTTCCATGGACAAGGTTCTTTGTCTCCACAGACTCCGAA
Source organism: Cherax destructor (assembly GCA_009830355.1). Lineage (NCBI taxonomy): Eukaryota > Metazoa > Arthropoda > Malacostraca > Decapoda > Parastacidae > Cherax > Cherax destructor. The sequence continues at coordinate 543,323 of WNWK01000145.1, forward strand.
GTGCTCCACTCACCCTTTTCCCCTCATCAATTCTATGATTCACCTCATCCTTCATAGACCCATCCGCCGACATGTCCACTCCCAAATATCTGAATACATTCACCTCCTCCATACTCTCTCCCTCCAATCTGATATCCAATCTTTCGTCACCTATTCTTTTGTTATCCTCATCACCTTACTCTTTCCTATATTCACTTTCAATTTTCTTCTTTTACACACCCTACCAAATTCATCCACCAACCTCTGCAGCTTCTCTTCAGAATCTCCCAAAGCACAGTGTCATCAGCAAAAAGCAACTGTGACAACTCCCACTTTGTATTTGCTTCTTTATCTTTTAGCCCAACACCTCTTGCCAAGACCCTCGCATTCACTTCTCTTACAACCCCATCTATAAATATATTGAACAACCACGGTGACATCACACATCCTTGTCTAAGGCCCACTTTTACTGGGAAATAGTCCCCTTCCCTCCTACACACTCTAACCTGAGCCTCACTATCCTCATAAAAACTCTTCACTGCTTTCAGTAACCTTCCTCCTATTCCATACACCTGCAACATCTGCCACATTGCCCCCTATCTACCCTATCATACGCCTTTTCCAAATCCATAAATGCCACAAAAACATCTTTACCCTTATCCAAATACTGTTCACCTATATGTTTCACTGTAAACACTTGTTCTACACACCCCTACCTTTCCTAAAGCCCCCTTGTTCATCTGCTATCCTGCTTTCTGTTTTACTCTTAATTCTTTCAATAATAACTCTACCATACACTTTACCAGGTACACTCAACAGACTTATTCCCCTATAATTTTTGCACTCTCTTTTGTCCCCTTTGCCTTTATACAAAGGAACAATACACGCTCTCTGCCAATCCCTAGGTACCTTACCCTCTTCCATACATTTATTAAATAATAGCACCAACCACTCCAAAATTATATCCCCACCTGCTTTTAACATTTCTATCTTTATCCCATCAATCCCAGCTGCCTTACCCCTTTCATTCTACCCACTGCCTCACGAACTTCCCTACACCCACAACTGGCTCTTCCACACTCCTACAAGATGTTATTCCTCCTTGCCCTACACACGAAATCACAGCTTCCCTGTCTTCATCAACATTTAACAAATCCTCAAAATATTCTCTCCATCTTCCCGATACCTCTAACTCTCCATTTAATAACTCTCCTCTCCTATTTTTAACTGTCAAATCCATTTGTTCTCTAGGCTTCCTCAACTTATTAATCTCATTCCAAAACTTTTCTTATTTTCAACAAAATTTGCTGATAACATCTCACCCACTCTCTCATCTGCTCTCTTTTACATTGCTTCACCACTCTTTTAACCTCTCTTTTTCTCTCCATATACTCTTCCCTCCTTGCATCACTTCTACTTTGTAAAAACCTCTCATATGCTAACTTTTCTCCCTTACTACTCTCTTTACATCATCATTCCACCAGCCGTAATAAACAACTAAATGAATAAACTGAAACTCCGTAGCTCAGTGGTAAAGCTTTAGACCTGTCAGTTCTGGCAGGACCATGGTGCAAGCCCCTCGTCCATCTCTCAGTTTCTACTTTATACTATATATATATATATATATATATATATATATATATATATATATATATATATATATATATATTATATAATGACAGCAGAAGGCTTATAAGGCCTGGTGTCCTATTATCAGGAAAGCGCTTGGAATAGTATTAGATAATTTTATAGCTTCATTTGAATCTATATGTATTTATACTGAAAATAATGAAATGAAGAAGACTCGATGCTTAGTTGGTTAATCCCAGGCCGGTCTCGGATCAATCAAGCTGTTGGTGATTTCCCATCAAGACCTACACAGCTTTCCTAAGTAATTGGCGTGTGAGGGGTTCCTGACGATGGGACACAATTGCAAGCTGAATGTATAAATTATCGACAGATATATTAAGAAGCACCTTGATTGTGTTAGGGTAGCAAATAAGTGGATTCAAGGGGGCGAGTGATGGCATATTGGAACCTGAATTCATACAAGGTTTTTAGATGCGTAACTTGACAGTGTTCTATCGCGTCAGGAGCCTAAAAGTTGGGGGGGTGAGCGTTTGAGCTGGTGCTCAACGCGTAACACCCACAGACTAGGTTCGGTAAATGCGACTAGAATTCTCTCTCTCTCTCTCTCTCTCTCTCTCTCTCTCTCTCTCTCTCTCTCTCACACACACACACACACACACACACACACACACACACACCAGGCCTAGTGTCTAATCGACATGTGCATGAACAAAATGGTAACTAACACAAACATACACATACACACACACACACACACACACACACACAGGGGCCAGGAGCTATGAATCGACCCCTGCAACCACAAATAGGTGAGTACACACACACAAAGACTTGCGACCGCACAACTCAGGCACTGACATGCCGGTCGCCATTCAAGTAGAGCTCAATATCACTCGTGGAAACAGACTGACAGAACAATTACACTGTGTTTGTTCTGTGTTATCGTGTGCCTGTGTGTGTTTCTGTGTGCATGCTCACCTTGTTGTACTCAGTCGTGGTAACTGGGGTCGAGCTCAGGCTCATGGACAAGCATTATTACTACATTGGAGGGTTTTGCTTCTATGTTAGTTACAAGCTGTCAAAGGCACTTACCTACAGACACTAGTTTTTTTTAGCTGTTCTACTATATGTACTCACCTATATGTGATTGCAGGGGTTGATTAAGAACATAAGAAAGGAGGAACATTGCAGCAGGCCAGTTGGCCCATACTAGGCAGGTTCTTCACAATTCATCCCACTAACAGAAAATTCAACTTGGTGTATATGCAAAGAGGTGTGTACTACTAAGTGTACATGCACAGAGATGTGTGCCACTCTGTGTGTATTTACCAAGAGATGTATACTCAGTGTACATACGCAGATTGTATCTGTGCGTGGACCCTGTGCGTTCGTATTTATTTTTAGATAATTTGTTTAGCCTAGTTATCAGCCATTTCCTTCTCAACCTTCAGTTAGTTATTACCTTGAACGATTATTAAATTATTTAAGAGGTATTTCTTTCGTTTTCGTATTTATATACATAATCCAGAATTAACATATAGACGGACGGGAGCCTTCAAGTTCCATAGTCCAGCGGTAATGGGCTGGACTTGCAACTATCAGCGCCACTGTTCGTACCTCCAGTCCATCTTTCCATTTATTCTACACACACACACACACACACACACACACACACACTAAAAACAGTTCATACGCTTAAGTTAATAAAAATTCCTGGCCTGAATGGCCGTTAAATGGACGTTCATTAAAAAGGGCAAACTTCTTAAGAGGTTGAGTGGCCAGTGAGGCCACTCAGCAGCTCGAAACGTTCCCCATTAATGGGCAAAGTTACGACCATTAAATTTATTTGACTGGTTCTAAGGTGCTGAGTGACCAGCATTGCTCCTGGTCACTTCTCTCTCACTTTACATCGTTCATTTTCTTACACATGACTAACGTCAGTTTCTGAACGATTCCAAGCATACAGAATATTGTGAGGTATATATGGAATTCAAACGCACGACCGCAGATTCACGAGGCTATCAGTGCTACTGGACAAAACTCGAGCCTGATTCTGAATGCTACTTGAATTCATGGTCGAATTGTGTCTTCCTTGTTAGTATAAGTTTTCCTTTTACTTGCTGAGACATAATGAGGAAGATCTTGGTCACTCCATGCACTGTCTTGTCTTCACTTAACTTTAACTAGGACCTCTAATTTGTTTAATTCTCATTTCTCTCTCTCTCTCTCTTCTCTCTCTCTCTCTCTCTCTCTCTCTCTCTCTCTCTCTCTCTCTCTCTTCTCTCACTAAACTTGAAAGACAAAATTTAAGAGTGAAAATCTCAGTGTATTATGGACAAACCATATGAAGAAAGTTCTAAAGCACTGAACCTGATACAAACCTTTAAAAAAAATCAACAAATTCGATATGCTGAAGCCCGAGGGTCATTTTGAAGGACAATATGATACAATTTCTCGAAATAAAGGTTCGATATTCCATGGTATGAGGTGAGGCACGAATCTGCGTACGAGACATTCAGAGCTGAGGTTCACTGGAATAGTTTCCCCGCGGAAGCTGTAGATACAAAATCAATTCAGTCATTCAAGAACCAGGTTGAAATATACTTTGTGTATGAAAGGTATACAGTAACGACAATATGAAGAATTAGAGACATGTGCGACATCTGGGTATCTTTTAATTTGTAGACGTTTCGCCTTCTTGTATTGAAAAAAACAATGGATGGTGAAGCGTTTACAAATTAAAGATACCTAATATTGCACATGTCTAATTATTGACATACATTTTGATACCAAAGATTCTACTAGTCACTGTCCTCTTGAATAAGTTGTCAAGTCACTGTCTCTTGAATCAGTTGTCAAGTCACTGTCCTCTTGAATCAGTTGTCAAGTCACTGTCCTCTTGAATCAGTTGTCAAGTCACTGTCCTCTTGAATCAGTTGTCAAGTCACTGTCCTCTTGAATCAGTTGTCAAGTCACTGTCCTCTTGAATCAGTTGTCAAGTCACTGTCCTCTTGAATCAGTTGTCAAGTCACTGTCCTCTTGAATCAGTTGTCAAGTCACTGTCCTCTTGAATCAGCTCAGTGGTGTTCCTTGGGGTATTTCTGATTGTTCGCAGCAGGTGTCAAGAAGTAGAACTCGGGGTAGTGTGTAGTAGAACCAGTTGTAAACACAGCTGTGATTCAGCTTGGCAGTGGAGTAACATGAACAGTAGGAGTAGTAACCTTGGGAAGAGGTAATATATAGTCCCTGACGACCATACACTCTTGTATCTCCTATAAATTCCATATAGACCACTATGTATGTATGTCTCCCTCCCTTCCCCTCTTTAACTCTCTCTCTCTCTCTCTCTCTCTCCCTTCCCACTCTCACTTCCACCCTCAATACCGTCCAACCTCTCCCTCCGCCAATTACAACTCATTAATTCCGTTCTGCTACTTTCTTTCAAACCGTCATTGTGTGTCTGGCAAATTGAAACATTGCCGAATTTCCTTTTTAAAATGGGATAAAAATTCATGAACACATTTTCGCACTTGTCAATCGCAGTTATTGGGCGAGACTGAGAAGCTGAATAATGCGGGTTTATCGTGCAATAAGAATTGTTATTTCTTTATTTAATTTGCATGCATAATGAATGTATTAGTGTGTGCGCGCGTGCGTGCTCGCGCAAGCTCGTCTAATTGCAGCTGTGAGAGTCGAGTCTCTGCTCCTGGGCACCTCCCTTACAATTACTTAAAAAAAAAAAATACTGATTTTCTTCCATTCTTAGTTTCCCCGAGTCCTGTCATTTTTAGTCCTAAAGCTGTGTACGGAAACTGATTCTGCTACGCCTTCATCCAGATCGTCCACTTTCTAACCACCCTCGGACATCCCTCTTGCACAAAGACACACCTGGCATGTGTATACTGTTAAACTGTCCCATTTTAACAGCAATATTGGGGAGCCCAAATTTTTCACGTAATCTGATTTCAGATTTGAAATCAACATACCGGAATTAGTGTGAATGACACTTTTACCCCAGTAGGAATTTTTGTTATTGTCTAGTGTAATCAGCCGCTTCGGAATTTTGAGTAAATGGTGTTTGTCACTGAAGATATACGCTAAGAGTAAAGAACGTTAGCACTGCAGGTCACACTGGTGTGTAGAATAGACACCAGCGGCAGTTGCGGAAATTTCTTTTAATCAATCAGCCAGTGGCATCCCGTTTTTTTTTTAAGACACGAGAATGTAAGGAAGGAGCACTGCAGCAAGCTTACTGGCCTAAGCTAGGCAGGTCTATCTCACACCCACTCATGTTTCTGCACTCTCGTTCTGCTCTCTCTCTTTCGTATCTCCTAACAATTGTTTGTCGAAAGACCACGAACCTCTTATGTCTCCTCTTTGCGGAAGCGATCCTTTTCCCCCCCACACCCTTTCCCTTACTCCTAACCATCGCACATCCCTCCCCGCAGATCTGCATGATCCTCATGGGTTTAGCGCTTAGATTGATTATAACAATAATCCCCCGCAGGAGCGACTCCTGGCGACACCCAAACAAGGGGTCGGGTTCCCCAGACTCGGCTAAGCATCCGGCTGCTGTTGCTGGCTTTTGGTCTGATTCCACCCACATTTATTGGATTTATCTACTAGAGAATTTATCCACTGCGCCACATTTTCGAGACCAAATGGTCTCGCGAGGCTTTTCGAGATGGTGTTTCCGAACGAGCGGGATGTTATAAGTGTATTGTCAGGCTGTCTGAATTTATTATCCCAACTGTAGTAAACTAGTGCACACGGCTTGTTGGTCAGTGCACACGGCTTGTTGGTCAGTGCACACGGCTTGTAAGTCAGTGCATACGGCTTGTTAGCCAGTGCACACGGCTTGTAAGCCAGTGTACACGGCTTGTTAGCCAATGCACACGGCTTGTAAGTCAGTGCACACGGCTTGTAAGTCAGTGCACACGGCTTGTTAGCCAGTGCACACGGCTTGTTAGCCAGTGCACACGGCTTGTTAGCCAGTGCACACGGCTTGTTAGCCAGTGCACACGGCTTATAAGCCGTGTAAGCGAGGTATACAGATCAGCGTTTTATAACCGCTTTATATATTATTCTTTTTTCTCCTCCTTCTTGATTGTGGAGTCTGAGGAAGTGAAGTAACCAGATTCGATGCAAGGAAAAGGAGGGCGGTTACAATTCCTCTTACCGAGAGTCCTTCACAGGCGTCAAGGAATCTCTCTCTCGACCTTTTGATCCAAGGAAGTGGAGCTACGCTCTCCTCAGTTTAAACATGATAACTCTCCATCCTTCCCACTTCCCTGGAGCTACATCACCCTTTTGGGCTTAGCGCTTCTGTCTCTTCGTAACGTCCTATCCATTCCTCCTTCCTGGCTTCCTCCTGCCATCCTCCTGCCTTTCCCCTGCCTTCCCCTTGCCTTTCCCCTGCCTTCCCCTTGCCTTCCTCCTGTCTTCCTCCTGCCTTCCCTCTGCCTTCCTCCTGCCTTCCCCCTGCTTTCCTCCTGCCTTCCTCCTGCCTTCCTCCTGCCTTCCTCCTGCCTTCCTCCTGCCTTCCTCCTGCCTTCCCCCTGCCTTCCTCCTGCCTTCCTCCTGCCTTCCTCCTGCCTTCCTCCTGCCTTCCTCCTGCCTTCCCCCTGCCTTCCCCCTGCCTTCCTCCTGCCTTCCTCCTGCCTTCCTCCTGCCTTCCCTCTGCCTTCCTCCTGCCTTCCCCCTGCTTTCCTCCTGCCTTCCTCCTGCCTTCCTCCTGCCTTCCTCCTGCCTTCCTCCTGCCTTCCCCCTGCCTTCCTCCTGCCTTCCTCCTGCCTTCCTCCTGCCTTCCTCCTGCCTTCCTTCTGCCTTCCCCCTGCTTTCCCCCTGCCTTCTTCCTGCCTTCCCCCTGCCTTCTTCCTGCCATCCTGGTGCCTTCTTCCTGCCTTCCTCCGGCCTTCATCCTGCCTTGCCTTAAGATGCTGGACTAAACTTCTTTCTCAACTCTGTAGAGAACATTAAAAATGTTTGCTCTACTTTGTTCAAGCTATTTTCTCTTTCTCTGGGTATTTAAACACGGTTCTGTGTCTGTTTTATATCTCTGAGGATGTCCGTCCTCCTTAAGTTCTGGTGGTGGTGGTGTCAGTGGTGGTGGTGATGATGATAGTGGTGGTTGTGATGGTGGAGGTGGTTGTAGCAGTGGCTGTGATGGTGATAACACAGCAGTCACTCGTAACTCCATGTAAGCAATAATATTACACAGTTGTTCAGCTTTAAAGAGAATGAACACTAAAAGCGAGAAATGAAGACTTTCTCCTATGCATATCTCTTCTCTCTCTCTCTCTCTCTCTCTCTCTCTCTCTCTCTCTCTCTCTCTCTCTCTCGTTTCTCCCCTTTATTATTTCTACTCGACCGACAGTCTTTTTTTTTTTTTTTTTTACTTTTTTTTTCAATTCTCTTTCTCCTGTTGTCCATATCTTTCTTCCGTTGTTCCTCTTCTTGGTGCTCTTCTATAATTTCAACAAATAAACGTTGTTTTTTTTTCAAAGCAAAATAACAAACCTGTAAATAATACACATTAAAATGGAACTCCTTTTATTTCCTCCAGGAAATGGTTCTCAGGACATCGTGTATCCATATGTTCTCGTGCTCTACAGGAACGATCTGGGGTGCCCAATAAACTACCGTTTCTGCTGCAATATTCGAATTCAGTTCTATCCATTTCTGTTTGCCTTGTGCACACAGAAATATTCACCAGGTACACACGCGCACCTGGAATAAATAAACTGCTTGTGTGCGTCTACATTTCTTTCTAAGCCATGCTGTGCGGGTTTTACTCTTATCCTAGACATGAATCCCGTGAAATTGGCAGCCTGATTTCCCACCTTCCTTCAGGCGGTGTTTGACCCGAACGGATTAAATGCTACTCCTGAACACCATCTTTTAGGACGCTTCTTCAGAATAACAGAAAAGATCCCTGGCGTTCTTAGTTTGTTATTGGAAATTGCCGTATTTAGGACGGTATCTGCAGGAGTGAGAGGAAGCTATGTGCACTCCAGCCTGGTAGTGTCTCAGTGATGTGGTGTTAACAGGTTAGGTTAGGTAAGATTCGTCAGGAAAGAGGACATGTGTTTCCTGACTCTGGTCTTAGTCATATGATTCGCCACTGGAGCTTTTGGTCATCTGACCGAGGCCTTCCACTGGCTTACCAGTCCACCCCCTTTTAAAATTAAGGTTATATTTATAACTATTTGTCCAAAGGGTGTTGAAAATATGTTCGCCATTTAAGAGACAGTTTGGAAAATCGGTCTCAGAAATTGTCTTCTCTGAAATTTGCTTTTCCTAACGGTCTCAAAAACTACCCACGACATTTTTTAAGAGACGTTTTCAGAAGATTTTAAAGACCGTTTTTCCAAATGGTCTCGAAAAATGTCCCTGATCTTAATGAAACCGTTTTCCAAAACAGTTTAAAAATGGTCCCTGATGTTTATGAGTCAATTTATTCAAAGTATTTAAAAAAATAACATTTACGAGTCCCTTTTTCGAATTGGTTTCTAAAAATGGTACCGACATTTATAAGACCAGCGTTCAATAGGGTCCTGGATAAGTTGCAAAAGTTCCTGACCAGGTGTGTTTCGTACGTTGGACTGCGTGCGTCTAGCAGTAACAGCCTGATTGATCAGATCCTGATCCACAGGGAGGCCATGGACCGGACCGAGGGGGTGTTGACCCCCTGCACACTCTCCAAGTAGACTGCCTACCTGAAATCTACCTGGAAGGTGTTTCAGGGGTCAACGCCCCCCGCGGCTCACCTTGACCAGACCTTCCAGTGCATCAGGACCTGGTAGACTGCAGACCGTCTTTCCTAACGGTCTCAAAAATTCATATTAATATATATAAGTGAGATGAGAATAGTGAAAATTAGGCACAAGCTGCAGAACCAGCAAGTTTTTGAGTTTTCATAAAACTCATCACAAGTAGAAACGTTATTCCACTGGAAGTTTGAGTTGCAACACATGTGTTTTCATCACCTGGTTTCTGTGTTTCTCACCTTGCAGTTTTTCATTGCCTCTATCCACTTCTCTAATAACCGTTAATCTTAATTTCAACAACTTAGCCAGATTGCGCCTCCGGCTTGGATTTTTTTAATTAGGAATGTAGAACGAGATCCGGAATCACGCTGTAGAGCTCTTCCACGGGGATTAACGTAGCAGGGAGCCCTATAAAGCCTTTAAGTGTTGGTCGTTTACAGCAGGAGCGTCGAAATAATGAATCGCTTATTCACCTAAAAGTTATGATGCTTGCCCCTCCCCCCCAAAAAAAAATCATTTGTTGAGTTATATTCTTTAAAATTCTATAAAAAAAAACTGGATGGTGGAAAATTTCGGTTGATTTGAAAATGGATTAAAAGTTAGAGAGAAGTTGGATTTTGAGTTAGATTTTGATGGCGATGCGTTTAGTTTATTGTGCATAGCCATCGTGTGGACGGTGCTGCAGGTTCACATACACACACACAAAAAAAAAAAAAGATTTAGAGATAAAGAGAAAAGCGAAAGGGGGTGAAAACGGTAAAATTGCTGAGAGCAAAGCCAAGAAGAAGACCCAACGTGGTACCAATATTCGTTTAATTTCTTTCATACAAGAATTGCTAAATCCGTTATGACAGATAAGAATATATCGTCACATATATATATATATATATATATATATATATATATATATATATATATATATATATATATATATATATGTCGTGCCGATTAGGTAAAACTGGTCAATTAGCAAGAACTCATCTAAAATTAAGTCCTTTCTAAAATTTTCTCTTATACGTTTAAAGATATATTTTTTTCATTTATATTAATGTAAGAATTTATAATTTTGTACCAAGAGAAACTTTGAAAACCTACCTAACCTTATTACAACAAGCGCAATTTAATTTAGCCTAACCCAACTAAATATATTTTAGATACGTTAACATAAATTTAATAATAAACAAACACAATGAAATATATTTTTTTCGTTATGTTCAGAATGATTTTGGCGAAATTATTGCATACACAAATTTTCACTTGTCTTATATGGCAAGGTGAGCGTTGCTATTTAAGCCAAAATCGCAAGTTTTACCTAATCGGCACGACATATATATATTATGCTGCTTACATTGTCCAAGGACTGAGCCTGGAAGCCAGCGTAACCATCCTATCTAACAGTTGACTACCTACTGACGGTATCGAGGGTCGTTTTTCCCTCGGAATATATTGGACTGAAGGAGCCATTGTCTGGCGAAACGTTTCCGCAAAAAAAAGATACCCGAGTGTTGCACAAGTGTGAAACTCATCTTTACCTCGGAATGCTCCTGAGCCAGACAACGTAGTTGCCTCACTGATCACACACAATCCTTGGAATCTTTCTCCGCGTAAAAGTGGCCCAGCCAGCAGGAGACACAATGTGGACCAGCGCGTTACTTCAGCCTCATTTAATCTCCTGTCTTGATTAAAGATTTCCATCAGTGAGTGTTGCGGCTGTGGTTAACCAACCTGTGGCTAACAGGTTAGTCAACTGTTTACAAAACGAGGAAATCCTTTTAACCAGTGCTCGCTCCTCAAGCCATCGACTCCTTGAAACCTTTGTTGACATTCTTAGTCCATTCCAGAGGAGGATACCGGGCGAGCTTTTCCCTTTGTTTACTCACAAAGTTGTTGTCCCACGGCGGTGCTGTTTCCTCCGCTGAGACCTTTGTAAATTGTTATTCAAAACAAGCAATTAAGAGTTTGTGGAGAAGGTAGAGCTTGGAACAGATTATCCTCTCACAGTGTGCATGGAGGTAGGCAGCTTAATGGATCCTCCAGCGAAAGAGGAGGGAGAGGAAAAGAAAGTAGTAGTAGTAATAGAAGTAATAGCACTATGTATCAGCAGGAATTGTATGACCAAGAGGCCATGAATCAGAAATTCCTATCAAAATACTCTAGAAGGCTGGAACAAGAGCTGATAAAAGATATTAAATATAAAACTGGGTAAGAAAAAGCCCGGTGAAAGTTCTCACACACACACACACACACACATATGCAGGAAAAGTCTCTTTGAGAGGAGGATCCCAAGTGCACGAAGTTACAGCTGGAAGCTGTTAGGATGTTAGGAAATACTTCTTTAGCCTTAGAGTGGTCAAGAAGCAGAGCGACCTAAACAGAGCAGTGGTATAGGCGTGATCCATACATAGCCTTAAGAATAGGTATGAAAGGAATCACGTAGCCAGAAAAGAGTGAAACTAGCAGCAGTTTCAGCTAGGAGCTGAGACTCGAACCCTGCAACTACAATTAAGCGAGTACACACACAAAAGGGTTGACTACTATAATATGGTCAGTTGTGTGTGCCACAACTACTGCAACTGTCTCAAGAACTCGTCATAACACGATTGTAAACAAAACACTGTTTGAGTGGGGTTAGAACCCATGGCGAGTGGGGTTAGAATCCATGGCGAGTGAGTCGTAAAACTGGAATTTTTCGACTCGCTTGCCATAGTTTAAACCCCACCCGCACCGTGGTTTTCTTTTTACTGCAAGTGAAAGGGATGAAATGGGACGAAAGCTTGTGGAACAGTGTAATGACTTTAAAATAAATAGGGAAAGGCAGTTTAGATGTACGGAGTGACCCAGATAGTATCTTTATATTAATGGTATTCCGACAACTTGATGAATATCATGGGTGACACTGGGATGTATTTATTGGCACAACTTTTCGCCTGCACAGCAGGCATCCTGAGAGATTAAACACCTCAGACTCACCAGACACCTTTCTCAACTGTCTGTAGTTTAACTTCGCCTCTGACTTCGACTGAAGAAGTCTGTTGGTTAACGTTTGGACAATAAAGATATCTTAGTGTTGCCATGTGTGCTGTTACACAAGGAGCCAGTGTTGCCACGTGTGCTGTTACACAAGGAGCCAGTGTTGCCACGTGTGGTGTTCAACAAGGAGCCATTGTTGCCATGTGTGCTGTTCAACAAGGAGCCAGTGTTGCCATGTGTGCTGTTCAACAAGGAGCCAGTGTTGCCATGTGTGCTGTTCAACAAGGAGCCAGTGTTGCCATGTGTGCTGTTCAACAAGGAGCCAGTGTTGCCATGTGTGCTGTTCAACAAGGAGCCAGTGTTGCCTCTTCACTGAGCGCCTGCGCAGATACTCAACACACAATCAGCTGCCGCGCACTAATTATTGATTCCAGGCATTAATTATCGAGGCTGCGCACATTCTCAATGATGGCACCTTAAGTCAAGTCAGCGAGTAGTTGAAATTTTGATAGTTTAACTAAGTTCTGCTGTACATTCATTCAGCTTCTTGAATACTTAATGTGTCTGGTAGAATTTGAAAACAAATTTAATAATACATAAATTGTTATTGTTTCTGTTTTTGCGTGAGTAATATTTTCCACATAAATGCAAACAATTCAATTTGATGGAACATTGGAACCGGGGAACACTGAAGACAACTAAAGATACATATAAGTCACAAGGACGATAGGAAATACTTTTTTCTTCCTCAGGAAAGCAAAATGAAATTGACGAAAAGATGAAGGTAAATACCATACACGATTTCAAGAAAAGGTATGACTGGGCTCTGGAGGATAAGAAACAGCGAAGCCAGTCGACAGCAGTAAGAGGTGGGACTATGAGCCACGAAACGACCCCTGCACACACACACTACTAGGCGAGTACAAGCACAAGCACAAACGTAAACGCACGCACAAGCACTTTGTTCCGATACTTACACAGGCGGTAGCAACCATCTGCACCACTAACTCCTGCTGCTGCTGATGTTGCTACAAAATTACTCCACCTGACTGATGAAACCCTCGGAACAGACAGAAATATTGCCGGAGATACAAGGCTGGTAGCGGAATTACATTTGTACGTACGTGTGTGTGTGTGTGTGTGTGTGTGTGTGTGTGTGTGTGTGTGTGTGTGTGTGTGTGTTTGCGTGCGCGCACGAGCGTGTGCTTTCATTTATATGTTTTCATTTTTTTTTTTTTACTTAATTTCCATCTTCATTTATAATACCTCTGGTCTGTACGCGACGCCGACGTATAAGAGAGCTTCTTAAAGGCAGCAGATTCTCTGAAAACGAAAAACGAGGCTGTCAAGAGAGATTGGAAAGCTCAAAGTGAATGTGTCAGATTTGTCATACGTCGTCCTTGAGAGAAATAAGGAGAAAAAAATCCGTAATGAAACTGAGAGAAGTTCAAAATACTTATCATTTTGCAAAAATCTTGAGCAAAAACAACTGGAATCGTGACTTTAATTAAAGGAATGGAACATACACCAACGCCAACAAGGAAATGAGATAAATTCTCAAATCCCAGTACGATACAGTGTTCTGTGAGCCTTTAATCAGCCTCAAGATTGACGACCCAAATGAGTTCGTCATGAGAGAGATGCAAAACGCTACAGATATCTCCATAATCTCTGATGCAACCCTAACCACACTTGACTTCGAAGAAGCCATTGATTGCATGCCCATGCACTCCCCCTCAGGCCCTGACTCATGGAATTCCGTATTCATCAAGAATTGCAAGAAACTATTATCACTTGTAAATTTTCGGAGGAGGAGCCTGTACCTAGGAGTCATCCCACAGGCATTAACATCACCGATATAGCGTCAGTTCACAAAGGTGGCAGGACAGCAAATGCAAAAAACTGGAGACTTATTGCACAGACGTCCTAAATTATCAAGAGTTTTTTAAAGGGTTTTAAGAAGCATGATTGCCAAACACATGGAATACCAGAAGGTTAGGTAAGTTTTCTCAGGTTGTTCTGGTACAAAATTATTAATCTTTACATTAATAAATGAAAAAAAATATATATCTTTAAACGTATAAGAGAAAATATTAGAAAGGACTTAATTTCAAATGAGTTCTTGTTAACTGACCAGTTTTACCTATTCGGCACGACAAATATATATATATATATATATATATATATATATATATATATATATATACTTATATATATATATATATTATATATATATATATAGTGTATGTATATACATATACCACATACGCATAGCTACGGTTGTTAGATTACTAATATACATATGTGGTTCTTCAACCTTAAAAAGCCAAAACATTGACCGTAAAACTTTAAAAAAAACTTCTTATGTGATGTAACTTAATATCAAGATTCGTGATCAGCAAGTCAAATTTAGACTAAAGCAACAAACTTGAATTTTGAACTGGATAAATAGTTAAACTTTATTGGTTATACTTGGAGTAGTCTCAACTCAAAACAAAAGCATATATTTCGTTTCAAGTTATACCTCGTCTGATTGATATTTTTATTTTGTGGTGTTTACAAGGTTGATTTCCAGCTTCTGGGCCTCTTAAGGCCGAGGTAGATCTCGAGGGCTTCTTTAGGATATTGACCTACAGCTCAAGGAATGTTAGTAGGGGAGAGGGGCTGGGGTTGTCAAATAAGAGAAACCTCTCTCGGTCGTACAGCTACTGAAATGCATGAAGCTGGCAGAGGTCTTGCACACCTCTATGGAGGTCCAGACTGGGTTGGTCCTTCCTGAAAGCAGGTATCACTTCCTCTTTAAACAAAAGCTTGGCTTTGCGACACTCATTTTACCAGCTTGTTTTGTATGATATATTCATTAATTCTCTCTCTCTCTCTCTCTATCTATTTTCTCAACTCCTCTTCTTTCTCTTACTCTCCTGTTTGCACTACAGAAAAACTCCAGAGTGAATGAAACAGGTCTCATTTTTACACAGGAGAGCTTCAAGGGAATCCCTTCATCTCCTGAAATGCGCTTAGAAACAAAGCAAATTTTTCAAAGGAGTTTTGTGATATTTTCATTCTTTGTAGAAGTCTTACCAAGTTTCGCCAAACTTATGTGTTTGTATGTAGAGATGGGACCTGTTAGGAGGAAGATGGTGGTGGTGATGATGGTAGTGGAAATGGTGATGGTAGCAGAGTGATAGCTGTGCTTGTGGTCATGGTAATGTTCACGGTGATGAATGTATTGTGGTGAAGGTGTATGCATTACAGCTGAATCATGTTGATTTCCAGTTATTAAGTTATTTCCCAGATATTTAGCTACCTTTTGTTTGGGTAATTGTGGCCATTTTTCAGACTTTGGCCAACATTTTCCATAAGCTGATGGGACGGTAGTTAGGGGCAAAGGTCTTATCTCCATGCGAGCATATTACGCGACAAGCCTTGATGCCAATGAAAAATTCTTGATATCACAAACTGCATATACCCTCCCTTTCCTTGTATCGAACCTGATTGCCTCCCACCCTCAAGGCACTTTATGGCCCCTACGGGCTTAGCGCCTCCCCATAAATTAAATAAATTGTAGCAAATGAGTCCCTTGAATGTGGGTGCTACATATGCTAGGTTCCAATCTATTGGTACCTTGAAATCATCTATTTGTTAAATATTCTTCCAACGTGCATTTTTTTGTTAATTCAAGTGGTAGTAGAATATTGTGGACGATCATATACATAACAAAAGTAAGAGAACAAGCATTTAACGGCGCAACGTTTCGCTCTGTGTAGAGTTATGTCATAAAGCTCTACAGAGCGCGAAACAACTTAATAAAGCTCTCCATGGACTGAAAAATATATATCGAGAGAGAGAGAAAAAATAAAGAGTGAGTACTTGTAGTTGCGAGGTTGAAGTCTTAACACATGGCTCCCCCCTCCCCTCAACTTGCAACTTGAAGAATTAGACACATGTGCAACATCTGTGTATCTTTATTGTAGACGTTTCGCCCTCCAGTGGCTTTATTAATACAAATTCAGGGACATACTGGGAAGACAGTAGAACTATATAAATAAAACGAGGTAATCTTTATCTTGAAGGCTGGGGGACTGATTACCTAGTTTTTGGGTTCTAGTTCAACAGGCTTCTCATTATGTCCTTGAATTTGTATTGATAAAGCCACTGGAGGGCGAAAAGTCTACAATAAAGATACCCAGATGTTGCACACGTGTCTAATTCTTCATCTTGGCGTATTGCAACTTGACAGGTCATTCCTAGCCTCCTACCTCCTCTTAATAGCGTCGTATGAATTCTGCCTTCACCACTTCGTCGTTGAGATCACTCCACTTCCTGACTACCCTGAGACTGAAGTAAAATCATTGTGTTTGTTACCTGAAGTATACCTGGAGGGGGTTTCGAAGGGTCAAAACCCCCCCCGCCTCGGCCCGGTCTGTGACCATTGGTTGTCAAACTAACTTGTCGATAAAAACTTTGCGTGATTGTGTGTGTTGCGGTTTCAGGGGTCAAGTCACAGCTCCTAGCCCCTCCTCTTCGCTCGTCCCTACTAGGGCCACACACTCCTTGCTCCAAGAGCTTTATCGTACCTCTTCTTAAAGCTATGTATGGATCCTGCCTCCACTACATCACTCTCCAGATTGTTCTACTTCCTGACAACTCTGTGACTGAAGAAATACTTCCTAACATCCCTATGACTCATCTGAGCTTTCAGCTTCCAGTTATAGCCCCTTGTTGCTGTGTCCCTTCTCTTAAACATTCTGTCCCTATCCAACTTATCAGTTCCTCTCAGTACTTTACATGTTATCATGTCCTCCCTATCCATCCCTCCTGTCCTCCTGTCAGGTTGAGTTGCCTTAGCATCTCCTCATTGGTCATACCCCATAGTTCCGGAGTTAGTTTTGTTACAAACTTCACTTTCTCTAATTTCTTGACGTGTTTGACATAGTGTGGGTTACATACTTTAATATAGGTCTAATGTACATGGTGTACAGTATTGTAAATGACTCCTGTGTGTACTCGCCTCTCTGTGGCTGCTCCTGGCTCCTTATCTTCGCTGGTCGCTACTACTGCTCCAAGGGCCTTATTGTACCTCATTTAATGTTATGTATGGATCGTGTGTGTGTGTGTGTGTGTTTGTATGTGTGCGCGCATTTGCTTCTCAAAGAAATGGAAAATCATAATTCGCTTAATAAATAACATACATCCTATTATATTCGGAAGCCGTAAATTTGAGCTTTTTTCCCTATGCGTGTAAATTGCTTCAGAATGCAATTGCGATGAGCTTTTTATTCCGTAATTGGAAATATTGACACTCACTTTTATCGGGAAATGTGTACGAGTTCGGTAATCGGCAAAAAGATAGATCCGGTTTAGAAGCAACTTTTGGGAATGCTGCACTGAATTTTGGCGTAAAAATTAATTTGTGTTGTTAAATTAATTCGGGTCTGCGGGTTTTTAAAAGCAAAAAATTATGCATAGTTTTTTTTAAAACCTTTTGCTGACTTATGAACGCAAAATCTGAACGTTGTGTGGGTGTGGGTGGGTGGGTGTGGGTGGGTGGGGGTGGGTGTTTGTTTTCTGAGAGAGAGAGAGAGAGAGAGGAGGGAAAAGGGCTTGAGGAAGCGAGGAACTGAAGAGACAGGTAAACACCTCACCTTTGAAATCTCCTTCATGACAAAGTTCTCTATTTACAGTTTGTCAAATTATCTCTCTAATTTGAAGCAACTGCTGCTCATTGCATTGCAATCCACTGTGAAAAAAAAAGCTTTCGTATATCGTCGTTGCTTTTGCTCCACGACTATCTTCACTCTCACGGACGTTAAATCTTTAAATCTGATAGACACATCATACAGGATGCATACACAGGTAAAGGCATCTCTTAATGGATATAAGCAGAGTGTTTAATCTCTTGTTTTGTTTCCAAGTATTAACATATTCTTGACTTGTGGTGTATAGGTTACAGGCAGCATTAATGACCCTCGCCTAAATAGGCTTGGAACTCAATAAACCTACTCAATAAACCGTATTTCTACTGTAAGTCACTACCAAAAAGACGGAATCTACAATATTTTTTTAAACAAGACGACATGGCAAGGGCCTGCATCAACTCCCTAATAATACCATAAGGTAATTCTTTGACATTAACATTACTACATTTTTTTAATTTTCGAATTAAAACTACGTAATACATTGTCAAGTTTTTCGTATGTCTGTTATTATATGTAAGCCACTATTACTGATACATATATAGATATCTTCTTATATATTATTATTATTATTATTATTATTATTATTATTATTATTATTATTATTATTATTATTATTATTATATAAAGTGGAAAAGTTAAACTCGAGGACCCAAGTGGAAATTCAAGGATCCCAATGGAAATAAGTCACTTTAACTTTATTGGTTATCCAAGGTAGTTTACACTATGTATGATAATTGTACTTGTGTGTACCTGTGCCTTAATAAACTTACTTAGGCTATAGAGCGCCTAGGGAGGTGAGGGGAAATCAGTTGCATTCTTAAGAAGAGGATAACTGCACTTCCTTGAGCCGAAGACCATTCACCAAGACGCATCTCCTTTGTGTGTGTGTGTGTGTATGTGTAAGGGGAAGCTGGGTGTGGGAATTATTATTTGTCATTGTAAACACCGTGTCCCGTCTTTGTATGAAATGAAAATTTTATGTTAATTAAATACATCTCTATGCAACGTATGGATATGTTTGAAAAACTTGCTCGTAGTAGTAATAACAATAGACGTAGTCGTAGAAGTAACACCAGAGGCAACAACAAAAGCAGCAGCAGCAGCAGCAGCAGCAACAGAAGTTGAAAAAAAGAATATATAACAATTAGGAAGCAGTGTAGCGGGTAGGGAGATGGACGGGAGTGTGGCGAGAAGGCAGTCATCGCCCTGGAGACGAGATGCTGCTGGCGTTTACTCTGTGATCTCACGCACTTTGTAAACATTGTGCACATTGCCAGCCCCTCCCTCTTGGCAAGAGGAGCCTAAGAGGCTTAGGCCTTCCGCCGCATGGCTGGTGCATCCCCTCTTTTTTTGCAGGCGGACTCTGGACTTTAGGGACATACCAGGATAGCACTGTATTCATGCACGTCATATGCATATATAAGTAGACGCTGGTCGGATGCCTCTTCGTGCTTTATGTAAATGTATTACCGTATTTCATCTCTTTCCTCTAGGAGAGAGGGGCTAAACGCCAACAAAAACTCGCAACTTTCAAGCAAAAAATAAAGTTGACTTTATTAAAATTCTATTTAACTCTCGTCTCTGATGTCCTGTTAATTCTATACTCCTAGCTTTTTTTTTATATTTTCTCGCATAGCTCTATTATGTATGTGCATGGAAATACGCACTCAAACATGCGTTCTGGTATCACTCATAACTGGGGAGGTAATGATAGTTATTAACAGCCCATCACAGAACTGCACTAAAGCAACACAAAAGTATGATTCAAACAACAGACCAAATATCAGTTTCACAGAGGAAACGAGAGCGAGAGCACGCAGGTATATTGTGCACCTACAGATCAAGGGTGACTTTAATCACAGGGAAACAGACTTAGAAAATTGAAAGCCACATAAAAGTGGACACACACTGAGGGCGAAGCTAATGGAGGGGGTGATGGAGAATTTTACTGACCATCACATCAAGGATGCTACATGGCGACTGGCAGGATAGAACGAGGCAGAGAGAGTAATCCTGGTCTTCACACTCAACAGTGCAGATGTAGACGAAATCGACTGGGAAAGGCTATTGATCAAAGGGTATCGAATGGTACCGAGATTTAAGTATCTTGTGGTGATGAAACTGGGTGAGGCAGACCAGTCTATTGGAGCGGAGGGGACATGATGAGGATGGGAAAATTCATGTGGGAAGTAAAATGAAAGGAAATACAAATGAAACAATGGAAAAACTAGCTGATAAGTGCCGGTAGTAGTGAGCAAAATCCATTAAAAAATAAGAATAGCCAACGATAACAGTAAAGAAAGCCTGTTGCCTATTAAAAACTTTTTGTGTACATTGGTTAAATCACTTCCGCATCTCCGGCATGATACCCGATATGTAATTATTTATTAAAAAGATTAGCTAATGTTTTGAAGTTGCACTTTCCATTCCGTAAATACTAATGAAAAGTTCGCTTGCATCCGGTAATTTTTGTTTGGCTTTAATGTCCGTTTGTGTGTAAACATTTTCCTTTAGCGACTGCTATCTTGCGTAATATTTTTTTCACGTGTCCTAATTAAATTGATTTTATTCGTATATGCTTGTATAAAAACTGACAGGAAATTATTAATAAAAACTGAACAAATATCGTCGTCATTATCAGTAAGGTATCCCTAGTTAAATTTAAATGGGCCTATTTTTGTCCAGAAATTTAGTATACCTTGAGAAATCCTCTACGACTGGTCTTGGATTACCTTGAAACAATAATTTCCTCTTTTTTGAGATTTTCTTATTAAATTTTCCTCTCTGGTTAACTGGACATGTTAGTCCACACATTGACTCTACTTTTTGAAACGCCTTTTTCCCCAAAGTGGTATTTTTAATATCTTATTTATCAATTTAGGATCATTTCTATTTACTATAGCTTATCTGTGAGGGGGAGATATTGCTTGGGTAGCATAATGTTGTATTGGCGACCCTTGTTTGAGTCCATAGTCATGTAACTCAACACTGTTTAGAAGAGATAGTTTTCTAATTCACTGTAATCTTCTGAGCAAAAATCTGAAACCTAAACTATATCACCGTTACTTTCGTCTTTTTAGGAAACATTTACAAGTTTCTAAGTGATCTCGAGACTTTATCAGTGTCATTATACGCCATCACTAAGTTAAGCAGATTATTTCATCTAGCAACTCAAACAGGTAATTCCTGCTATTGAAAGCAGGCACGGACTCTTAAAAGTTGTCAAAATTCTTCACCGTTATTAATCCGTTTAAAGGACGCTCGTTGTGGGTACTCTTAAGTGTATATTGCAGTGATCAAAACCACGCTCGCTGTATTCCAATCCTTATTCGTTTTGACCTCTTTCATACGTTGAACAAATGCACCTACCACTTTGACTTATCTTTCTCCGCTTTTAACATTTCTGTCCTAATTACATCCATCCAACCTCCTTTTTTTCCCCATCCCAGTCTACTTAATGGCTCACTTTCCTATGCTCACTTTCGTATACTCACTTTCCTATTCTCACTTTCCTATACTCACTTTCCTATACCCACTTTCCTATACTCACTTTCCTATTCTCACTTTCCTATACTCACTTTCCTATACTCACTTTCCTATACTCACTTTCCTATACTCACTTTCCTATACTCACTTTCCTGTAACGACTTTCCTATACTCACTTTCCTATGCTCACTTTCCTATGCTCACTTTCCTATACTCACTTCTGGCTCCACACTGCTCATACCTACTCATATTTCTTCGGATAAGCTTAAGATCTCTGCCTCCCTATCAACTTCTGGGTACAATAATTTTCGGATATTTACCCCATCACTGGAATACCCTCAAACACCTACCCACCATCTCACCACTATTAATCTTGTGAATGAATGGGTCAGAGAACCGACGAGTTGGTAAATTAGACACATATGCAACACTTGGGTATCTTTATTGAGGAAACGTTTCGCCACACAGTGGCTTCATCAGTCCATACAAAGGAGAATCGTATGGACTGATGAAGCCACTGTGTGGCGAAACTTTCTCAATAAAGTACCCAAGTGTTGCATATGTGTCTAATTACCAACTCGTCGGTTCTCTGAACCATTCATTCACATCCTGTCTGACACTGCAACATCTTGGTATCTTAATACAGGGATTTCTTCGCTTGCCTATTCCTTGGGCACGACCTACTTCCACATTGAACAAATGTGACACCTCCTACAACTGCTGCACCTCTCCTGTCTACAGTATATAAGCTCCCTCTGCTCATATGCTGTTATTCTATTCAAGATTGATGGACTGACAACATCGACTCAAGATTGAGGGACTGACAACCTCACACTCCTCCTGTTCTTCACGATTCTCCTTTGTATGGACTGATGAAGCCACTGTGTGGCGAAACGTTTCCTCAATAAAGATACCCAAGTGTTGCATATGTGTCTAATTTACCAACTATTAATCTTGTCTAGAAAATTAATTGGCCCCACAGAGTTCATCTCCCTTCAAAGTTGTTTCTTACTTTCCGCGATATTTACGGGTAATGACTTACGCATTCCTTAGCAGTAATTCTTTTCTACGGTTTCACTCTCTTGTTCATTGTTCTCTTCTACATATACATCACTAAATATAATTTTAAAATTACGGAATCATTTAATATGATATATGTTTTCTCTTATAATACTACACATCATTTTTCCTCGAGAGACAGGGGGAGAGACAGGGGGAGAGACAAGGGGAGAGACAAGGGGAGAGACAGGGGGAGTGAGGGAATCATCCTTAATTCAGTTTATACCTCACATATGATTTAAAAATGATCGGATATACAAATGGGTTGAAGCAAACACACACACACACACACACACACACACACACACACACACACACACACACACACACACACACACACACACACACACACAGATATGGAACCAAACTATAACTTAATTCTAACCAATTATATGACACAATTCGAATAAGAAAAGAAACTAAGCATCTCATTTGCTACTAATTATGCATTGCTTACTAATAATTGAATTATATTTCAAAACAAATTGGGACTATCAGCAGAATTAATCCTTGCTTATAAAACCAAATAATTTGTTAAATTTCTAAATGTTATATGTATATCATATGCATAGAAACTGAAGAAAAATAAAAGGCCTCGATACTGAAGGAAAAAAAGGCCTCATTACCAAGTGGAAAATATAAGTTAACCAGAAATAAGATTATTAAAGGATGCCACAACAGTAATGTATTTTTTAGCACGATCAACTACAAGAACATGAAGCAACAACTGTTAGCTGGTACAAGCGGCACTGGGACAATAGTTCCAACAAGTGTAAGCTGGTGAAAGCGGTGCCGAGACAAGATTACATAACGCAACAGTGAATATGGAACACGACAAGCACAGCTCTGTTACAGCAGCTATGTACAGGGTAGACAGAGCACGACTTGCACAGCTCTTTTCTGCGGCTACGAACGAGGAATACGAGACACGAGGAATACAACTGTGCTCTTGCGGTTAAAAAACAATGAACACGAAGCACTACATCCACGGTAGTGCTCTTGTAGCTACAACCAGGAGGACACGGGACACGAGGATCACAGCTCTAAGGCAGAAGCTACAAGTTAAGTAATGACTCACGCACAAGGATCTTCACACCATTAATCTCCAGTGAGTGATAATATAATGAGTGCCGACACCCTCATCACCATTCATAAACCCAGTAGTAAATTATGCTCTAACAAGCACTGACCTCTTCACTGACCTCTCATTCACGTCTCTCCTCCTTCCCCTGAGCGCATTCGTGTCTTTACACCTCTCTCTCTCTCTCTCTCTCTCTCTCTCTCTCTCTCTCTCTCTCTCTCTCTCTCTCTCTCTCTCTCTCTCTCTCTCTCTCTCTGTGGATTCCAACACACTGAATTACTCCTTCACGATAAAGTTCATAAGATAGCCAATGTACCCTAAAAGAAAATGTACATTAGGACTTTGGAGGCAAGTACTAGACGTGAATGTCATAGGAATACACTTAGAATCTTGAGCAGATGCATCACTCATAACATGAATGCAGGTAAGCATGTCTAAGGAGCAATTGCAATGTGAATCACGGAACGGGTGAGGTTTGAACCCGTGGCGAGCTTGTCCTGGCAGATTAGCGAACGCATAGATATTGATCGAACTAACTGTAAAGTATATGGTTAGTCTTATGGTCCCTTCTTGAACTCCAAGGGTTTCGTTATTCACTCAATGGTCAGTACAGGAGTAATGTAAACCTATACTATATGTCAGGATATTTTATTAATGAAAATAAGGCAATAGATATATTGAACAAATATTATAAATTTCCTTACACGTCTAGTTTATGATTTTCACATTTTCGTTAGGGTAAATTTTTTGTTTTAATATTACACGAATAGGTGGTTATCAGGTTTGATTCGAAGAAGGAATGGGTAACTCCAGTTTTGTGGATCACTAGCATTATTGCACTCACCCCCCCCCCATCCTTCCATTGCAAGGTGTGCGTAAGGTATGAAAATAATATTTCCATTTTTTGCAGGATCGTCGAAATGTTTGTTCTCTCAGAATAACTGTTCGTTCCATGACTCACGAACGTACTGCCACTGACATTAATAAAGCTAATACCCTCTTAATTGTCGCCTCTCCTTTATTGCGTATCTCCGATCACTGAATCATTCACTCTTACATCCCCTATATTTTCATCGTCTCTCCTACTTTTTTTCCCCACAACCATGGTAAAATTCAGGTGCGCCCACATCCCCTTCAGTGCACGATGTCTCGTATCTCTGAAATGAACTCGGGTTCTCTTCCTTGAACATCTCCAATAACAGTCGCGTGTAACAGCAGTGCTCAACAATTTTTGCAAATCCCCTGACGGAGCGGAACATGAAGCTGTTTTTCCAGATTGCATGATCCAAGAAAACCGAGGACAGTAATTTGTTGGAAGAGGTGTTACGCACTTAGCACATCTGTGATTCGCATCGTTATATCCACCTGTATGTTATAGCCTCAAATACTCCAAGCCATCCAAAGACATCAAAGACTCGATTACAGTGGAAAACCTTTATTTGCACAGTGTTTCACCCAACATTGTACATCAATATCTCGTCTTTGTTGGCAACTGTCGGCTGCTTGCCATTGTCTCCACCAAGTAATCCAAAGCTTTGACTCCCCATTTCCCATCGCATTTCGCATTCAGTGCTGATTGTGTCGCATCTTCACCACATACGAAGAGCACTTCTTTGTTTCGCTGGACCACTGGTAATTCTAGTGTTTTGGGCAATAAGTGTTCGGACAGCTCTGGATGCCAAGATCATTCCAGTCTTTCACATGGAAGTCCTTTCGATTTGTTTTTCAGTGTTGTTTCAGCATTTTCGAGACTATTTGGCAAAGTCGATGGTCCTAGTCGAACCGAAACGATATCATAAGTCTCTTTCTAATATGTTCGTTTTTTTCCCTCTTTTTGCCTTAAAAAAACAAGTTCTTATCAGTCTAACTGCACATCTTCCTTTCACCGGGTTTAATTACGTTAAATTGTATTCTCATAACTTTATATTGGACACGTGAGACTCACGCAAGAAAATCATATAGAACAATCATCCTCCTATCTTTTTGTCTATGCATGTCAAGATTTACGTTTGACATTTTATGATTCAATCCATTCTGCCAGAGTAAGCCATCCATTATTTTTAGCTTCACATTTATCGGGTAATTATACGGGAATATAGATTATAAGTCAGCCTAACCTAACCTAACCTCACCGAGAATAACAAAAAATAAAATTTCCACGAAATTTCAAGCATTCAGGAATGCTGAAAATAGTATAAAATACCAACAATTTGAAGATTAAGACGTGTGTGACAGTTGGGTATCTTTATTGGTGAAACGTTTAGCCTGCACAGTAGGTTTCTTCAGTCGAATACAGAGGTAGCAAGTGTAATAGTGAAATAAAGATGATGTTCCAGAAGATATCGTTCCAGACCATGGAGTTGAACTCTTCTCCAGGCTGAGGGACTGACCACCTCAAATACTTTTTCTCAAAGGTTGATGGACTGATTACATCATCTTTATTTCACTACTATACCTGCTCCCTCTGTATTTGACTGAAGAAGCCTACAGATACAGATACCAAACCGTTGCACACGTGTCTTAATCTTCTTCCAGGAATGCACGAGCCTAAAGTCAAGTGGAACTGGCTGTCATTACTGGACAGTCAGGCAGTGCTGACGGTCTTATAAATAAATATCCTACTTAACAAAGAACACACATTTCATTTCCAACATCTACAACACTCTAATACTCTCGCTCTAGTCACCTTTTCTTCAGGAAGTTCCGCCTTTGACAGGCTCTCTTCCACCTCTTAAATATAACTGACTCATTACACCACCTCTGATTTTCTCCTTTCATGTTGCCACAGTGATGATAATAATAATACTCCATGGGGAAGTGGAACAGAATTCTTCCTCTGTAAGTCATGCGTGTCGTAAGAGGCTACTAAAATGCCGGGAGCAAGGGGCTAGTAACCCCTTCTCCTGTATACATTACTAAATTTAAAAAGAGAAACTTTCGTTTTTCTTTACAGGTCACCCTGCATCGGTGGGATATGGCCGGGTTGTTGAAAAAATAATAATTAATAATAATAATAATAATAATAATAGATTAACAGGTAAACTTTATTTACTTATTTTTGTAGAAGTAGCACTGTTTTGTTCATGATTTCCATTAGTATTGCATTTCTAGCTCTGACGTGACAATACGTATATTCTGGTGAGTTGGCAACTGTAGAAAGTTTACTGCTAACGTATTATAATTCTGGTATATTTATTTTTAATTTTAGATTTAGTAGTATAGTGCTATGATTAAAATTATTATTATTATTAATTATTAATTATAATTAGAAAGTAGTGATATATAAAATGTAATAAAAATGAAATATAAATTGTAAATTAATGTCAAGATGTATCCAAGCTGCCCATTCTTTTTCGGGCGTAGTTCCCAGGCATTTGCTATTGTGCTTCCGTTTACAAGACGAATATGGGTGCACGATAAACTAGTCATCTCGGAGGGAAGATCTAAATTTAATCTCTCTCTCTCTCTCTCTCTCTCTCTCTCTCTCTCTCTCTCTCTCTCTCTCTCTCTCTCTCTCTCTCTCTCTCTCTTTCTGATTATTATATATACCCTTTATTAGAACAAGTGAATCATGCAAGGGTGACACTTGCAGACTTGTCACACTGAGTAAGCAGGTTCTAGTTTGACGCTCATTTATATAGGTTTGTTTTAGAAATTAATTTCTTGTGTGTGGCCGGATTTTAGTGTCGTCACTTCGTCACTGTGTTTTCCTTTGTTGACCCTAGTGTTTACTTCGTGTTTAAAGTTGATCACTTTTGTTGTGTTTTCCTACATCAGTGACATTTCAATGTGTCAGTTCCTCCCACTTCTCCCTTAATTCCCACTCATTCCTTTCTAGGCACTAACCCTTCTTATTTCACGCTCCTCTCACCCCTCTCTCTTCCCCCAACTCCAGTTTTTCCTTAGCTCAAAGAGATGCTGATATGACAGGGAAACATAGCCTTTGTTCCCACTGTGTAAGTATCATATAGAATAGTATAGCAGCACATTGTTGTTGATGAGTCTAAAATTGCTAAAAAAAAAAAAATATCTCTAATGGAAGGGAAGGGAAGAGGGGTGCCGTGTAGCTAGCTTGTGTGAGCATTAGACTCATAATATCAAGGTCTTGGTTTCGGTATCCTTGAACTGAGAACAAGATGGTTCAATATCCTTACACCCTGGCTGCCCCTGCCCACCTAGAAATAAAAATAGGTACCTATCTCTTGGGTGGTTATTGTAAGTAGCATCGAGGGAAAAGAATGCATTAGAGAACTCTAGTCCTGCTGGAATGTCAGTGTAAAAAAATATATTACTAGATTCTAGTGTAATGAAACTCCAGTACTTAATGGAAATTACTCAGGTGTTATGGAATAATGTTAATTAAAAAAATATCTCGCATCTTTGTCACTCGTCCTGACACCCACATCATCTATCCCTGCCTCAAACCCGTCCCTCCCAGTCTTCCTCTCCTGTTTCCTAACTTATCATCACTACTGTTCTGTGTCGGATGACTGCATGTAAAGTGAACCTCGTTAAACGGGGCAAACATGAGATAGGAGGGAAGGAGGGAGGAAGGAGGGAGGAGAGGAGGGAAGGAGTGGGAAAAGAGCAGAGGAGGGGAGATGAAAGGAGGGATAATATCGTGAAATTAGACAGCGGATGCAGAGTAAATAAGAAGACCTTGACCTTATAGCTTAGATCCGTGTGTCTGACCTCTGTCACCTTGTTGGAGAATTATACGCCATTCATTCTCAGTCTAATTCCAAACGCCGTGTAGGCCTGCGAGCTTAGCAGCAAAAGCCTGATTGATCAGGAATCAACAAGGAAATCTAGCCTCAGACCGGGCTGTTAGGGGCTGAACAATCTTCGAAACTGGAAAAGTGTGTAGATGGATATTTAACTTTCTGAAAAAATAAAACCCAAAGAGTAATAACAAATAAAGCGAAAATCGAGAGCTGCCACAGTGAAAATCTCTGTTTCTCAAGGCACAGTACTGGTTCCACTTTTATTTGTGATTCTTGAATCCGAAATAGTCAGGGATATAAATCATAGTACAGTATCATCTTTTGGATATGATAATAGGATACAAATAAGAGTGATGACCATTAGGGTATAGCGAGGCTTCAAGTTGATATTAACCAAGTCTTGCAGTGGGTCACTGAAACATGATTCTCAGCGAGGAATAATTTCACTTATTCCTCTATCAAAATTTTGAGGAATAAGACTGAAACGGAGTACAAGATAAAGTCGAATTAATCAATAGAGCGGAAGAGCAATGTGAAACGATTGGAAACAACAGTCAGAGAATCTCGCATTCAAGACTCGAGCATTAAAAATATGAGATCCCGAGCCAGTGGTAATTCTATTTAAGTAATTTGCTCTTGTGATTGGAATATTGCTGTATTCTAACGACCCCATCAAGGCAGGAGAGACTGCCGAACTTAAAGACGTACAGAGAACCTTCACTGCTCTTATAAATTTTGTCAAGCATCCGAGCTACTGAGAATGCTCAAGTATTCACTGTATTCTCTGGAATGTAGCCGAGGAAGATACATTATAATCTACATCTGGCAGATTCTAGAGCGACTGGTCCCAGCCTTAACACTGAAATCACTACGATACGAATAAAAGCAAGAGGCTTGGCAGATAGTGCGAAATACCTGCATTAAAAAGTAGAAGCACAATGAGTACAATAACAGATGAGTCAGTAAATCCCAGTGTTTGGCTCTGCCTCTCACCAGCATACGTTAGGTTTTATTAGTTGCTTCGTGAATCCTGTTTTACCTGTCCTTAAAGCTGTGTATATTTTCTTTCACCTCGTTAAAGTCATCCTTACGCCACCTGGTGAGTTGCAGTGGTGGTGATTGTGGAGGGAGTGCCATCCTGGGTCGTGGCAGGGGTAGGGGTGGCTAGGTTGGTAGCGGAGGTGGTTGCAGGGGTTGTATTGTGGGTAGTGGAGGGAACGGTGGCAGGGGTGGTGGCTTGGGTAGCGTTCAAGGGTAGTGGCAGGGTGGTGGAGGGGAGGGAAGTTGGGTTGGTTGGTGGGGTGGTAGTGGGGGTAGTAGCGTGGGAAGGTGGACCTGGAGGCAAGATTCACCACAGGTAGCGACTACTTTGCATGTCTTCACCGTCACCCCCTCCCACTCTCTCATCCCCCCTCTCTCTCTCTCTATTTTTTTTGTCTCTTTCTCTTCCCCTTTCCACCACAGCCTCCTTCCCTCGTTTCTCTTCCCTGCTTCCCTCACTGTCTCCATCAAATAGAATAGGGTTGCAGCACACTGCAAAGGTATCCAATTTTGTTAAAAAAAAAATGCTTCTTCCCCCCCCCTCTCTGCTCAATCCCTGCTACCCTTCTTGTTTCCCTTCCTGCCCTCCTTCCCTGCTTTCCTCCTTGACCCCTTCCCTACCGCCTGCTTTTCTCCCTCCCTTTACCTGCTCCCTGCCTTAACTTTTCTCCCTCACCCTCCAATATCCGGTCAACATCTTCCCACTTTTCACCTTTTTCCCCCCACTATTTCATTATTTTTCCCACCTTATCTCATCTGATCATTCTTTTTTTATTATTATATCTCCCTTTCACCCGTGCTTTTTCTAAACGTTTTCAACCCCCACCCCAGGTCTCTCTCTCTCTCTCTCTCTCTCTCTCTCTCTCTCTCTCTCTCTCTCTCTCTCTCTCTCTCTCTCTCTCTCTCTCTCTCTCCTCTCTCTCTCTCTCTCTCTCTCTCTCTCTCTCTCTCTCTCTCTCTCTCTCTCTCTCTCTCTCTCTCTCTCTCTCGTGAGACATGCTTGCCTTTGATTCCAAAGGATTTGTTTAAATAGGAAGTGCGAAGTACACCTGTCTTCAGTGAGCTAAGACATTTTCTAGTAACATAAAACTAGTACTCATAACATAATTGAAGTAATACCTGATTACAATGCTATGTCCTATTTATCAAGAAGTTCATCACATACAAGACACGTCAAATAGCAACTCTTAAAATCAGTAAGAGTCAAAATGGGCAATTCATTTCCACAAGACAAGTTAACACAGTGAATGAATGCGCAGATGCCATCTTGTCAAAGACAAGTTCACAAAATGCGATATGTGGACATCTGCAAAGTAATTAGAAACAAAGTCTACTCAGTACTAGCATAGGCGGCTGAGTCCACAAAGGTGGACAAGAGTAAGTCCACTTAGTGCTTAACATGCGTCTACACCAGGAGATGTAGAACTAAGAGGCCAATGAACCAAATACTATAAGGTAAGGCTAACGCCATCCCAAACGAGTCAATTACAATTTCAAGACATTAAATATACCTCATTTAGGCTCAGTGTCTGTACAGGAGAGATGCATTAAAAAACCATAGCCTCTGTGGAGTGGTTTGGGACTACTCCACACAACAGTCTGTGCTGTGATACTTCTCTGTATTCAAACAATAATGTATGGTGTGTGTCTGGGAAGTTTAGCTATTTTTTAAAATATAGTTTAAACAATAATTCACTAATGTGATATAGACTACAGACACAAGACAATGCTGAGAAATTCTGTCCCAAAAATGACGTAGTGTGAGGTGTTTTTTGTGTGTGAGGCTATACTAGTGGAGACAGAGCAACCACTCAAGTCCTTTCCAATCAATAACAAAAGTCCATCTCCTGAACTGAGCAAATGTAGGGGTTAAAGGAAAGGAGGAGGAAGGCAGCGCTTTGTAGTTAAGCCCTGTCTACTCTCGTTTTGTAGTGTTTGACAGCATTAAGCACTTCCCCTCAGTGTTACAAAATAAAACATATCACACAATATTATATAAATAAGCTAACTCATTTTTTATCTAGATTTATTACAACAGAGATTTTGTACATTATCCCAGCTGTCAGACAAAAATAGATATTCCCTTTTATAATAGCGCTCCTATCTTAAACATTAGTAATTAAACATCAGATAAAAATAAAGATTGTACTGAGGTAAGTCACTTCTTTCCACCCCCCTCATCTCTCTCAAGTGTCATCAGTGATCAAAGCTCCTTGTAGGATCATTCACCCGTAAAGAGAAAGACAGTGCTATACCACACACATCTCCGGACGACGTCAT